>CAWUFW010002569.1:1582500-2153381 GCA_963921515.1 Calotriton arnoldi | reverse complement strand
AGTCACAGATCTGGGTTGAATCCATCCTCATTGTTTAGCTCACTTTGCCACCCCAGTTCAGACACAGCTATATGCAAATCAGTCTTGACCCTATGCCTCATGGGAACAGTCCAGCCCGAACTGCCAAGCCATGTCTTCCCTGGACCGGAAACAAGCATCCTGGAACCGGTTTTGGATTAACAGCCCTCATCAGCCAGGGTAGCTTGAATACAGTGGCAAAGTGAGCAAGGGACCCATGTCTGGGCATACCCTGCCAACTTAGAGCGAACAAAGCAAACACAAGGAGATGATGGAAGGAGTGCTGAAACTTTTCAAACACTCACCCCCAGTCACAGATCTGGGTTGAATCCATCCTCATTCTTTAGCTCACTTTGCCACCCCAGTTCAGACACAGGTATATGCAAATCAGTCTTGACCCTGTGCCTCATGGGAACAGTCCAGCCCGAACTGCCAAGCCATGTCTGCCCTGGACCGGAAACAAGCATCCTTGGACCGGTTTTGGACTAACAGCCCTCATCAGCCAGGCTAGCTTGAATCCAGTGGCAAAGTGAGCAAGGGACCCACGTCTGGGCATACCCTGCCAACTTAGAGCAAATAAAGCAAACACAAGGAGATGATGGAAGGAGTGCGGAAACTTTTCAAACACTCATCCCCAGTCACAGATCTGGGTTGAATCCATCATCATTCTTTAGCTCATTTTGCCACCCTAGTTCAGACACTGCTATATGAAAATCAGTCTTGACCCAGTGCCTCATGGGAACAGTCCAGCCCGAACTGCCAAGCCATGTCTTCCCCGCACCGGAAACAAGCATCCTGGGACCGGTTTCGGACTAACAGCCCTCATCAGCCAGGCTAGCTTGAATCCAGTGGCAAAGTGAGCAAGGGACCCACATCTGGGCACACCCTGCCAACTTAGGGCGAACAAAGCAAACACAAGGAGATGATGGACGGAGTGCTGAAACTTTTCAAACACTCACCCCCAGTCACAGATCTGGGTTGAATCCATCATCATTCTTTAGCTCACTTTGCCACCCCAGTTCAGACACAGCTATATGAAAATCAGTCTTGACCCTGTGCCTCATGGGAACAGTCCAGCCTGAACTGCCAAGCCATGTCTTCTCCGGACCGGAAACAAGCATCCTGGGACCGGTTTCGGGCTAACAGCCCTCATCAGCCAGGCTAGCTTGAATCCAGTGGCAAAGTGAGCAAGGGACCCACGTCTGGGCATACCCTGCCAACTTAGGGCGAACAAAGCAAACACAAGGAGATGATGGACGGAGTGCTGAAACTTTTCAAACACTCACCCCCAGTCACAGATCTGGGTTGAATCCATCATCATTCTTTAGCTCACTTTGCCACCCCAGTTCAGACACAGCTATATGCAAATCAGTCTTGACCCTGTGCCTCATGGGAACAGTCCAGCCCGAACTGCCACGCCATGTCTTCCCTGGACTGGAAACAAGCATCCTGGGACCGGTTTCGGACTAACAGCCCTCATCAGCCAGGCAGAATTTATTTAGATCATTCTCCTTATTAGTGGCACTACGTCTATTTGAGAGGCCACTACACTACACTGGCACTCACTGCACGTTTACCTGGGTCCTGAAGAAGCACTTGGGATCTCCCCCTGAGACTATTGAATGCGCGAAACATGTTGACCTTCAACATGCCCATTAGGGGTATGTTATCTGTCTAGCTACCGAGGGCCATCATCACCCTCAAGCAGCACAACCTTTTGGTTTTTCACTGATGACAGAGGGGTTATTCTCTATTAAATTATCTAGCTACCCCTCCAGCCATCTTTTAACCTCACACTAGGACACCACTGCCACCCAGACCCGCACACACCCTTACGGCTTTATCTCTAAAAAGATCTCCGACAAAGTGACCCTTCAGGGGACCCGTAGGGCATTGCAGCACCGGCCCGATGAGGAGCACTGCCCAATGATGAAGCATGACATCCTTCGGGGTGTGTGAGGTCACCAAGACCAGGACACACTGTCCCCAGACACTATAACTTGAGAATGACTACAGCTTTCTATTTCACGCTCCACATCTCCCTTACAGGAACTGTGACTCTCGCAGAATACGAACTTTCTCATTGGGCCACTGGTGCCACTGCCAATGTCTGAAGATTTGGAGGTAGGTGGGCATGTCGATGGCTGCCTCTTTGCAGTGCGTACTTCTACTGAGCTAGTTGTGGATGCAGGTTGCAGGGGCCTTTTCAATGTGGGAGCTGGTGGTGGTGGTGGTGTCAGCGCCACCTCTCCTGGAGCAGGTTGAGGCGGGATGTTAAAAGCCACATAGAACTGATGCAGTGAAGTTTACAACTTTTCACGGCATCACTCTATGGTTTGACTGTGTTAAAAATACCTACGCCTTCACCAACCAGGCATCAGGATTGATATAATCAATCAATCAATCAATCGATCAGGGTTTTGTGTAATATGGCTACTCACCCGTGAGGGTCTCAAGGCACTGGGGAAGGGGGGCTGCTGGTCAGACTGTGTGGAGAATCATTCGAAGAGCCAGGTCTTGAGGTCCTTCCTGAATTTGGTCAGCGACGGGCATTGCCTGAGGTGGAGGGGCAGGGTGTTCCAGGTCTTGGCAGTGAGGTAGGAGAACGACATTCTTCTGGTTCTGGTCTTGTGGATCCTGGGGACGGAGGTAAGAGCTAGTTGGGAGTATCAGAGTTGTTCGGCAGGTACGTGGAATGTGAGGCGGCGGTTCAGGTATGCTGGTCCTTCATCGTGTAGAGCTTTGTAGGCATGAGTGAGGAGGTTGAAAGGGATTCTCTTGTTGACTGGGAGCCAGTGGAGTTGTCAGATGTTTTCTGTGATGTGACTGTGGTGGGGGAGGTAGAGTACCAGTCTGGCTTCGGCGTTTTGGATGTTCTGTAGTTTCTTGAGCTGTTTCTGGGTGTTGCTGGCATAGAGTGCATCGCTGTAGTCGAGTCTGATGGTGATGAGTGTGTGGGTGACCGTCTTTCTGGATTCTGTGGGGATCCATCTGAATGTCTTTCGAAGCAGGTGGAGCATGTAGAAGCTGAGGAAACTGCATTGATTTGGCAGTTCATGGTGAGCTGAGTCCAGTATGATGCCTAGGTTGTGTGCATGGTCCGTCGGGTTGGTGGGAGGTCCCAGAGCAGCTGACCACCAGGCGTCACCCCAGGCTGAAGGGGTGGGTCCCAGGATGAGTACTTCGGTCTTGTCCGAGTTGAGCTTGAGGCAGTTGTCTTTCATCCAGGTAGCAATGACCTTCATTCCACTGTGGAAGTTGGTTCTGGCAGTTGTGGGTTCGTTGGTGAGGGAGAGGATCAGTTGGGTGTCATCGGCATATGAGAGAATGTTGAGTCCGTGGCTTCTGACGATGGCTCCAAGGGGGACCATGTGGACGTTAAAGTGCGTGTGGCTCAGGGACAAACCCTGGGGCACTCAACAGCTGTCTCTGTGGGTTCTGATAGGAACGGTGGTATTTTGACTCGCTGGGTCCACCCAGTGAGGAAGGAGTGGATCCAGTCCAGAACCATATCGTAGATGCCGGCATCAAGGAGTCTCGTGATTAGGTTGTGGTGGGAGACGGTGTTGAAGGCGGCCGAGTGGTCTAGTAGGATGAGGGCTGCGTTCTCACCCCGGTTGAGGAGGGAGCGGATGTCATCGGTGGCGGCGAAGAGAGTGGTCTCCATTCTGTGGTCGCTTTGGAAGCTGGATTGGGAGGTGTCCAAGACGTGGTTCACTTTGATGACCTTTGACAGTTGGGCGTTGGTGGCCTTCTCGATGACCATGGCTGGGATGGGGAGGAGGGAGATCGGTCTAAAGTTCTTGAGGTCTGTCGGGTCCAAGGACAGCTTCTTCAGCAGGGGGTTGATCTCAGCATGTTTCCAGTCATCAGGGAAGGTGGTGGTTTAGATGGAGAAGTTGATGATGCGGCAAAGCAGGGGGTCAATGGCAGCGGCTGCTCTGTGAAAGATTTGGAATGGGCTAGGATCCATCGGTGCTCCTGAGTGGATGTTCTTCATGGTCTTGAGCTTTTCCTCTGTTGTGAGTGGGGTCCAACAGAGCACGGTCTGTTGTGGTTCAGCTTGGTTGTATGCGATGATGGCAGGCGCAGTGGCCGGGTCTAGAATGTCGAAGCTGTCATGGATCTTGTGGTGGAAGAAGGTGCCTGAGTTTGTTGCAGAGGTCTTGGGAAGGGGGAACATCAGTGGTCTCACTGTTGGGCCTGGCAAACTCCTTGATGATGGCTTAGAGTTCCTTGCTGTGTGTGTGTTGGTGTTGATTCTGGCTTTGTGGTTTTCAAGGGGAGGTGGTGTGTGTTGATGGCAGATTTGAAGGTTGCATGAGTTTCCGGGGATTTGTTGTTCCTCCATCTCTTCTCGAGTTGTCTGCAGGAGCGTCTGGACTCATGGAGGGTGGGAGTGAACCAGCTGGCCTTCTTGGAGTGTTGTTTGCCTGGTCTTTTCTTGAGGGGTGCCAGGGTGTCGGTGCATTAAGAGATCCATTGGTGGAGGTTGAATGATGTGGTGTTGGTATCCATTGGCAGGGTGGTTGTGCTGACGGAGTTGACAAGAAGTTCTTCGGTGGCCTTGGAATCGTTAGGGCATTTGTGGCAGGTGTAAAAATCTGATGCATCAATGCCGATGCGCCAGTTCTTTTAAATATGTCCCTCAATCTCCTGTTCTGCTCCTACTTTGAGAAGACCTACTGTTGCTGGCTGTGGCTGTTGTTGTCCACTTAGCTGAGTTTTCTGCAAAGATTAGGTACTACTTTGAGAAAGAGACACTTCCAATTCAACGTCAGTGCTCGTTGGCGTTGCTGAGATTGCAGTGGCTGCCTCTATGCCAGACATGTGCTTGGGCCTAGGTTTTCGTGGGGCCATTGATAGAGGGGTGCTGCTCCCAGCTTGCTCCCCAGAGGCTGGTGCAGCAGGCACACAACATTGCCTGAAAAAGGTTTGGGACGGCACACCAGTGGTGTGATACTGCTTCTTCTCACTGACCACTTTCTTTGCAGCACCTTTCTGTGGGGGCCATCTTTAAGCTGTCAGTTGGCATTGGCACTTAGCTGCACAATCTGAAGAGACTGGAGGACTGACGTCACATGTTGTTGGGTGGTCATGCGTCACATGTACAGGCCTTCTGTCTGGCAGTACTGTGTGTGATGTCTCTTCTCTTGTGCACCCAAAAGCAAACAAGTAAGAAAAACATTAGTGAACATTGGCATTGCTGCAGTTTGAATTATTGCAGACAAAAACAATATAATTTAGTGTGGTTATAATAAATAATTAACAACAAAACAGTGTATCCATTCCAAAATCAAACCTTGCCAACATAGCATAATATTTCATTTACAGTCAGGAAGGATAATTAACAACAACATACAGACGTAACTGTTTGCTTTATGTGCATCATCTAGGGAGACACATGTGGCACTCAGGGAGGTGCAGGTGGAAATTAAATAATCCTATGAAAATTAATGCTATTGTGTGGCTGTGTGCCTAGGGCAGGCAGGGGGTTATTGGATGGTGGGAAAATGTGAAATCAAAATTTAAAAAAATGAGAAAAACATTATTGTAAAAAAATAATTAAATGGAAAAAAATTGGAAAAAAAGGAAAAATTTCAAAACAAATTGGAAAAACAATTAGGTCAAAAATTACAAAAGAAAATAGAAATTAAAAAAAATAATAATTGCTGATGTACAAGGGTAGTATGAGAAACCCATTGTGGCTTGGGAGTTAAGGAGGTGCAGGTGGGAAATGCAAAAAAAGCATATAATATAAAACACAATTCATAATCATAATATATAATACATTTATTATGAGAGACTTGGCCTCAAGCATATTATTAAACTGATATCAGTAAAAAGTAGAAAAAATTAGCACAAACAAAAAGGCTTAGGCCTCGCCTATCAATTGCAATAGAAAATGACTATGAAAATTTCAGAAAAAGGGTGACTGCACAAAAAAGCCACCAGCCCCATGGTCAGCCAGCAAAGAAGGCATGCAGGACAATGGCAAAACGCACACTGGCTGCTACACAAGATGGCCATTGGCCACATGGTCAAACAACAACAAGTAGCAAGGAGGCATGGCCACAATAGAGAAAACATGCAGGCCTATGGCAAACGTACACTGGCTGGCTACACAAAATAGCCACCGGCCACAAGGTTAAACAACAACAACCAGCAAGGAGGCATGGCCAAATTGGAAAAAAGGGTGGCTGCACAAAAAGGCCACCGGCCACATGGTCAACCGACAAAGAAGGCATGCAGGTCAATGGCAAAAAGCACACTGGCTGGCTACATACGATGGCCCCTGGCCACATGGTCAAACAACAACACCTAGCAAGGAGGCATTGTCACAATAGAGAACACATTCAGGCCTATGGCAAACGTATACTGGCTGGCTACACAAAATAGCCACCGGCCACAAGTTTAAACAACAACAACTAGCAAGGAGGCATGGCCACAACAAAGAACAAATGCAGGCCTATGGCAAAAGGACACTGGCTGGCTGCTCAAAATGGCCGCCAGCTACATGGTCAAACAACAACAACCAGCAAGGAGGCATGGCCACAACAAAGAACACATGAAGGCCTATGGCAAAAGCACACTGGCTGCAAAAAATGTCTGCCGGCCACATGGTCAAACAGCAACAACCAGCAAGGAGGCATGGCCACAACGAAAAACACATGCAAGCCTATGGCAAAAGTACACTGGCTTGCTACACAAAATGGCCACTGGCCACATGGTCAAACAACAACACCAAGCAAGGAGATATGGACAACAAAGAACACTTGCAGGCCTATGGCAAAAAGCACACTGGCTGGCTAGACAAAATGGCCACTGGCCACATGGTCAAATAGCAAGCAAGGAGGCTTGGAAAACAAAGAACACATCCAGGCCTATGGACACTGACTATACAAAATGGCCTCTGGCCACAGGCAATCACCGGGCTAGAAACTGGAATCGGGCCAATATTGGCGATTTCTGTACACTATTATAAGCCACTTTACCAACTGAACAAGATTCCCTCTGCAATCAGGCAACAAGCATCAAGTAATGGCTTGTATCAGCCAGTGACAGCGTTGCTCCCTTTAAGAGAACCAAACTCAAACGACCTTATGATGCTCAACGCTGGTTCTCTGACGATCTGAAAATAAAAAAACTTGCACTTAGGCAAGCAGAGCGCAGCTGGAGACGAGATTATGCCCCTGAAAAAAAATCCACTTATATTACCCTGCTAAAAGACTATAAAAACTCTATCCTCCAGACCAAGGCAACCTACTTCTCCTTGAAAATTATGAACTCAGCCACTAAGACCAAGGATATCTTCTCTATAGTCGACGAGCTTACACAACCTGATAGAGTGATAGCAAAACCTGTCCCCTCACAATCACTATGTGACTCCCTGAACTCGTATTTCATTGAGAAAATTGCCACCATTAAAAGCAGCATTCCTCCTCCCACACTCTCAACAGCCTCCCCTATCACATGCAAAAATCCCCTTGTGCTGGACCATATCCCCCAGATCTCTAGGGAAGAGTTTTTTGTCCTACTAAAATAAATTGGATCAGGCTCCCCTACCGACTGCTGTCCCCCTCACATCTTACAAGAAGCTTTCCTTACCTGCCCAGATCCACCCCTCTCACTCCTCAACAACTCTCTTAAACAAGGCATTGTCCCAGACACCTTTAAACATGCTGAAATCGTCCCAATCCTGAAGAAATCCAACGCTGACCCCCTGGTCCTGAGCAACTTCCGCCCAATTTCTTTACTCCCCTACCTTAGTAAGATCTTAGAAGCCTATGTAGCAAACTGTCTGAGCTCATTCATTGAGCATTCTCAATTCCTCGACCCCCATCAGGCAGGATTTAGACCAGCACACTCCACGGAGTCAGTCATCCTAGCAGTTATGGACGAGCTTAGGAGAGGGGCCGATAAAAACATCAGCCAGGCCCTGGTACTTTTGGATCTGTCAGCGCTTTTGACACGGTCGATCATGACCTCCTGATCGATTGTGTCAGTAATGCTGGCATCCAGGGTCTGGCTCTGAAGTGGATCTCCTCCTTCCTACACAACCGTTTTCAGGCAGTCCATCTCGACAACTTCTCAGCCAAGAAAGCTAGGCTGACCTGCGGGGTCCCCCAGGGTTCCTCCCTCTCGCCCCTCCTGTTTAATCTGTACATGCTACCTTTGATCTGGTCCTTACGCAAAAATAGAGTTGTAACCTTCAACTATGCAGACGACCTCCAGTTGGTGTTTGAAATTGACTCTTCCAACACCTCAGTATCCAACTTCCAGTCCACCATGAGCTATATTAGCGAATGGATGTACGCCAACCAATTAAAACTTAACCCCGATAAAACTGAGCTGATTCTGACTGGAGGTACCGCCAACCCTTGGAATTCTAATTTCTGGCCCCCTCTCCTAGGTAGTCCTCCTCGCCCAGTAGAATCTGTAAAAAGCCTAGGGGTCATAATCAGCAACGACCTGTCTATGAAACCTCAGATTAGCGCAGTGGTATCTACCTGCTTTTTCCACCTACGCAGAATTCGGAAGAACTGTAGATTTCTGACCACCGAGGCCTTGACCTTAGTCATCCTGGCCTTGGTCATCTCTCGTATTGACTATGCCAACTCACTCTATGTTGGCATTCTGGCAAACCAACTCCACCGTCTGCAACTGGTACAAAATCAAGCAGCCAGGCTCATTTTCCATCAACCTAGATACCAACATGTCCGCCCCCTGATGAAGAGCCTCCACTGGCTTCCGGTGGCTAAACGCTGTGCATTTAAATTGGGCTGCACCATCTTTAAAGCCCTTGCCGGCCATGGCCCAGCATTCATCTCGTCTAGGATCCATCGCTATGCCCCCTCTCGCGAACTTCGCTCCTCCCATCTGAATCTGCTCACCACCCCCACCTTCAAACGCAAAAAACACGGTGGCCTCGGATTCTCTTTTCTGGCTTCTCAATTTTGGAACTCTCTTCCCACTGGACTGAGGTTAACAACCTCTTACGCCCAATGCAGAACACTTCTTAAGACCCTTCTGTTCTCTCAGGCATATAAGTAAAGCTTCTATCATTATACCACTGTTGCCTCCCGCTTTTAGCGCCATGAAACCGCCTGGTGTAAGTGCGCTCTACAAATATTTTTAACATAACATGGGGAACAAAGACAAATGGTAGCCTATTGAATGGTAACACTGAAGAAAACAGCATTAATTCAGCAATGCCAAAAATTAAAATTAGCACACACCCTCCAAAGGCATCAAATATATATTACCCCAGCTATACATGTTTCCCAAAAAAAAGTGAAATACCCCCAAAAAACTAATTTTTCTATTTAATCCAATGCCATCACTGGTTTAAATGATGTTTCTATTCGAGACCACAGAAATAGTTGTTTCATGAACCCATGACTAGTACCGGACCTACTGGCTGGGTGGCCTAATGGCAGACTAGGCCTCATAGTAAAATACATTAATGTTGCAAATGTATTAAGAAAATGGAGAAAATGTACTGAACTGTGCAACATTTTTCCTTTACAAAATAAGAAATATTAAATGCAAAAAAAATAACTAGGCCCTACTGAAACTGCAGGTCACCCACCACAATAAATGTTAAAAATCAAATGAAGGTATAGATAAATCCTGGTACATGCCCTCTATCAATCAAATCACACCCTTAGACAACGGTTTTTAAATGCACTTGTGAAATCACAACACAAAGCCCTTAAATCTAATGGTACATATGCAGCAAACAAAGAGAGTGAGCCTTCCAGATTCAAATCCAAATGAAAAGTGACCAGGAGATGGACAAAGCACTGGGAGGAGCCTACAGGACAGGAACAGGAAGTTGGAGTCTTTGGGGCACTTCCTCCTAATTGAAAAAAAAGCAAAATAAAAAAATGGCTCCTCGCACTAAAAAATATCTTGAATGGTCCGTTGGAGAAGAATATTAATTCAAAAACATGTTTACGAGTAGATTTAGCAGCTTCTTCAGGGGGAAATCTGCTTAAGGATGCAGCCACGGTCACTAACGGTCGCTGTCGTCATAAAAAAGGTGCCGGATGTTGCGGGAGTGCCCTAAAGCCATGTTACCGGCCGTCATATCTTGTGAGCACTCGTGTGCAGCTGGCAAGGCACGTAGGCAGCTGCCAAATCCCATGAGTGCTTGCGAGCACCCAGCAAGACTCATCACGCAAAAACAGAACTCAGGCGTGCCAACCGAAAGCATTCTGCCAAGAAGCGGAAAGCGGAATTTATCGGGAACTCCACGTTCTCTGCAGGGCGCGGAGTTCCTGAATTCCGTAAACTCTGCAAGCGGAGCATATTTTACACCCAGTCCTAGTTTCCTCATCTTGGGATCTAGGTGTAAGTTGCACTGCTGATTGTTTGCAGTGCTGCTGAAAAAGTGGATGGGGTTGCACCTGGCAACTTTTAATCCATTGTTTAGGGACAAGCCAGGAGTCACCACCACACACAAGCTAGTGGCAACCATAAATGTGGGACCCAAGGTACCCTCTTCATAACATCTCAGTCTGCAGACTGAACACTGCATGCCGTAACCTGAGAGAAGCTCTAAAGAACTGAACCTGCTCCCTACTTCATCAGGACAAAGAAATAGAATCCAAGGGTCAGTGAGCTGACCTCCTGTATGGCTACAGGAACACAACAAGCTGAATGTTTTTTCCTGGATGACCAATTGTCCAGCCTCAACTGGACCTGCACTGGTCCCTGAACAAGGCCTTTACTGAAAGAAGACCTGAAGTCTGGGACCATTAGGTGAAGAGCCGAGTAAAAGGGGGCTTACAACTGGAAAGTTTTGGGACTTACAAACATCATAGCTTCCAGCCATCAGAGGAACAGACCAACTACCAGAGCTGATCCAGGAAAGGTGCGACTTCCCTAGGCTGAAGAAACAGGTTTATCCTGCTTGGAACATCTCTGCAATAGCAAATCCATTTCAGTGGATCCTCTGTAAGAAGATATCCAGCCCTGTAGAGCCCTCTTTGGATTCAGTCTGCTGCCTTGTTCCGCTGGACAAATCTGAGCTCCATTTTAAAGACTTCGGGCAGATTTACTAATATTTGGCACAACGCAGCAAGGTAACTTGCAACGCTGCACTGCGTCAAATGGAGAAGGCATGAATGTGCCATATCTACGAAGATATAGTGCATTCCTGCTCTCCTGCTGCGCTGGTGAACTTCTGGCTGCCAAGTGCACAATTGTGCAGGGGTGTCTGCATTACAGCCAGGATTGTGTTTTTTGAAGGAAGGGACACCTTCCTGCATAAAAACAATCCTCTGGTGCCTTGTCCTCTTTCTATGTCTGCTGCAGAATGCAGCACACATAGAAAGAGGAAAAAAGAAGGAGAAATAAACATATTATAGCCTTCTAGTCCGCTGCAGAGGGCTATACTGGTTGTTAAAGGCCCTGATCCCGAGTTATAGGCCTGAGCCTCAGGTGAGGGCCTTTAATGAGGGAAAGGGCCTTTCACAACCAGTATATCCTGAAGCAGAAGGGCTAAAGGCTATTAGAAAAACCAGTCACTAAGGTTAGAATGTTCTAAATTATAAAGGGAGAAACATAAAGACAAGCATTAAAATGATGGCGCAGAAGCCATATATCAACCATTATAAACCCAGAGTTACTCCATTGTCTTCAATCGAGCTCTCAACATTCCAATGTTCTAATTCTTCTCGTTATGCCTCCCCTGGGAAAGCATACCATTTTGATGCATTCCCAGGTTTACTAGTGTTTGTAAATAAGGGAATGTGCCAAAACCATGGGTGGATGCATGGGAACACCCTTGTTCCACCCATGGAATGCCTTCCCTTGTTAGAGTAGTGAATGGCAGCAACTTGCGCTACCTAGCATTGCTCCAGATTCACTATGCCACACAGAAAATGCAAGGTGGCTCTGTGTTTCTAGAACCAAAAGGGTAACCCAAGAATTGCTAGGGACCAAGGGTACTACGCAGTGAAAGGAACAGGTGGTCCCTAAGCATTAAATGTACATACAATATTTAGAGAAACATAATAGTTACCAATGATTGTTCCATTGAAGATGAACAAAGAATTTTTATTAAATAAAAAAAAAGTAGGGAATATACCCCCGCCTGGGTAGTTCCAGAACAAGTGTTAAAAAAGAGACAAAACAATAAACATACAGGCAAGAAAACAAGGTGTGACCAGTAATTAAATACAAGATATGGGTCACTAATTTCAGAAACAAACCACTTCTGCACCCAAATGAACAGTTTATACCCGGTCAGAGTGCGGGTCAACAGCATTTCGATCCCTTAACAATCTAATATTTTGCCTGAGCCATAACTTAATAGTACAATCAGGATTTAACACCTGTTGAGGTAAGGAGAAAAAGGGGGGAGAGAGAGAAAAGAAGTGTTTTAGGGAAATTATTCATATCAAGTCCTTGAATTATTAGACCATAGCAATTTCCAGGGCATGCAGAACCTGGGGAACATGCAAGCTTGACTCTTATTCATAAGCCTGGAGGAGGCCATTCATCTATGATCTAGGACTTGATATGAATAATATCCTTAAAACATTTCTTATCTCTCTCTCCCCTTTCCCTCCTTACTTCAACAGGAGTTAAATCCTAATTGTACTATAAAGTTATGGCTCAGACAAATAATTAGTTGTCCTGATGATGATCCCAGACTGTTAAGGATTGAAACGCCATCAACCCACACTCTGACCCACTAGACTCTGTATACACTTTTCGTTTGGGTGCGCAAGTGCTTTGTTTCTGAAATTAGTGACCCTAATCTGGCATATATTTCCTGGTCACACCTTGTTTCCTTGCCTGTATGTTTATTGTTCTGTCTGTTTTTTAACACTTGTTTTGGAACTACCACGGCGGGGTATATTCCCTACTTTGTTTTTTCTTTAATTTTAATAAAATTCTTTGTTCATTTTCAATGGAACAATCATTGAGAACTATTATGTTTCTCTAAATATTTTATGCACATTTATTGCATTGGACTACTGTTCCTTTCACTAGGTGGCTCTGTGTAGCATAGTAAACCTCACTTAAGGGCTTTCATTGCCCTTGCACCACCTTGTGTGGTGCAAGGGCAACGCAAGACCTTGTTAAATCTGACACTAAATCCCAAGGTAGAAATCTTGACCAGGTGAAGGCTCTGAAAGTATAAGGCTGATGCGACAAGCCATAGGCACGAAATTTTTCTTTTGCAGCTTTTAGTTTTTCTTGCCAAAATCAATGGCTTCATTGGAACCTGGCTTAACGCCCATCTGACTCTAGTCAGGCTGCCCGAATACAGCCTGATGCTTTTTCCCCACTGAGAGATTCTGACTTCCATTTTGCAGGCTAAGTTGGAAGGTAAATTATTTGACCGGCTCATCTGGCTTGGTGGATCCAACCTCAGGATCCATTGTGTTGAACCTCAAAATAACTCTACATCCTGGTCTACCTCAACCGTAGAACATCATTGGCACTTATTGCTTTTTGGGCACTATTTTTAACTACAAATGTAAAACATATGTTCTTGCTTCCCCTTATTACATTATTGTTGTTCTGGTGTGATTTTGCATTATGAAACGTACTCTATTTTTACAATTCTGTTCAGAATTTTGCATTGTTTGGTGTTTTGACGTTATTAATGTTTTGGTACTGCATATATACATTATACATTGCCCAAAGTTATACCAGTCGTCTACGTGCGATAGTTATCAGGGGGCTAAGCTTAGGTTAATTCAAAGACTTTTGAGGTTCATGCTGATGGGTTATTGTTATTATTCTTTGAGGCAGGAAACCACCCACCCATAACAGTAATCCATTTTCTTACAGCTACAAATATTCACACCATTCCAGTAAATTTCCTTGCTGAGACTAGCCCATTCCTGTCAGGGGGATCCTGTTCAGAGACCAGGCCTTTCTTGCGAAAGGGTTCCTATTCTCCTGATCAACATACCAGTGAGAATAAACTACTTTGCCCTGCTCTTGCTGTTGGATTATTTGCTCTTGCTCTGCTTCATTCCCACTAGCTCCAGCTCCTGTTCAGTTCCATCTCCTACTCTGCTCCTGTCCTGTCGAGTCCTGTTCTGTTCCAGCTCTTGATCTGCTACAACTCCAGCTCTGCGCCAGTTCCTACTGTGCTCTGGCCTTACCCCACCCCAGTCCTGTTTGTTACATCTCCATTCCAGTTCTGACAGCTCCACCTCTGCACCAGTTCTACCAGTTCCAGCTCTGCTCCATTCCTCATTTTAGCAATATCCAAACTTAAGGCTTGCAATAACTGCCCTACAATTGGGACCCAGCACCATGGATGTTTCTTGTGTCATTGGACTTTTTCCTGCTGATGCTCTCAGGCATTACCTTCCAAAGGCATCCTCTCTGAAATCCATGTTTCATCAAGAGAAACAATGTGGCTTCCAGAATGGATCACCATTTTCTTAGAACCTCTAAGAAAGAAGTGAAGGACTACCTTCCTACGTCTAGGGCATGGATGGAATTCATCATTTTTGTGTGGAGAACTCCGCCTAGATTTAGACTCACCCCTAAATTAAGTGTGGATCTCCATATTAAAAGTAATAGTGAATTTTAAGAATATTATTTTTAAATTATAAAATATTTTTTTTTTAAATAAAACAATCAAAACACATTTCAGTAATGCCTATTCACATGTGACTACCACAATAACAATGGACAATACACCAGCCCTAAACCTTAACAAGGTAATACTTTTTAACTTAAAAAAAAATGTTGTTTAAATGATTTATCAAAATATATTAAAGTAAAGTAAGTATTCATTTTCTGTCCCTCACCCCTTCTAGTATCATTTGTGTTCAATGTGTTACAATCTTGGATAAAGTTTATGTATTACTTTATTTATGAATTATTTTGTTTAACCCGTTCCGTGCTCGTGTCGGCCAACGGCCGACGCGAGCACTACCTCCCTGGTGCTGCGCACGATCGTTGGCCGACGCAGCCCCGCCCACCCTTTAGAACGCCCGCACCGCGGCGGAATGTTCGCCACGGTAAACGGGTTAAAAAAATAAGTTATTATTTACAGTATATTTGATCAAAAAGTTATTATGTATAATAAAACATAGCATGTACTTCTTGAAAGAATATATTAATAAAATGAAAATTAATTTAAATAAAATATATTTTAAAATGTATGTTATTTTATTTAGTGTATTTCATTTGTTTTCCTATGGGTTAGTATTATTGCTTGCCTGTGTTGATATCTATGCGAGAGTGTTCCAGTTGTGTGGTGGATAACTTACTCGAAGGCTGTGCCGGACTACATAAATATCTGTTTGACTACTGACGTATACTCTGACGTTGGATGTGGTCTCTTTGCCGAACACGGCTTGGACTACTGAACTTCTTCTGAACTGCTGTGCTCTAGTATTGCGAGCTTCACTCATACACCTCACAACCACATGGTTTTTGACAACTCGAGGTCTATTCTCTACATAAGTGTTCCTATTGGATGGTTGCTGTGTTTGCCAGAATCCACTTTTACTTACCTTGTTTGGATTTTTCTGGCAGCAAAATATTCTCTGATGAAGCCCGTGATTGGGTGAATCGCGTTGGCTGCGCTCTTGTTTATATTTGAAGAAGAATAAAGAACTTAAAAGGATAAAAAAAACTTCTGATTATTATTGTGTATCTCATTGATTTACTAAAAAAATATTTTTCATTCTTTATTTATGTTGCCTCTGTGATGTAAAAAAATATCTGTTTAGTCAGTAGTACTACAGAAGGTAATGTAGGTGTGTATTTTGTGAATGGGAAATGTCTTACCTTTTTGTGGGTGTTCTTTGGCATATATTTGAAATGCTGATGTTCAAGTGTACTTAATTGTTTATTAAATCTATTCTGAAACATGTTGGTAAAGAAAAAATATTTAAATTTTTAAAAGAATCTTATTTTTAAAATAAAATGATAAATAAATATTATGAGCACACTGCTTTAATTAAGATATGAGTTGCAACCTAGTTCAAATGTGTTTAAATTTAAACTTTTTATTTAAATATTACTTTTTGTGTACCTCAAAATTAAATAAAATGTGTATTTATGTTTCACATAAATGCAAATAATTTTACTATATATTTGATATATACAATTTAGCATTATTTTGTGGTGTTGAGCTTAGATTATTGTTTTCTTAAACCCTCCCTGATTAACAGTTTATATATTGTTTGTAAAAGTGGAGTTTGAATATTAATTAAGATCCGCGGATAATATATTTAAATTCATCAGTATTGAGATTGGATTTGGAATAGGAACAGTGAAAAAAATTCTCCCCCATAATATTATGCTTTTTTCACATTGTTAGAGAGATTGATGTTGGGAAAGTAAACTTCACTCTCCTCTTAATATATGCACTTTCTCAATTCATTGTGGAACTGGAAGTAGAACAGTAAATCAGATTCCCATCAAGGTATGCATTTCTCCAATTTTGTTGGCATCTCAGCTAGAATAGTAAATCTAACCATGTCCTCCCAAATATATGTACATTCCCTACAAACGGTGGAGTAGAGTTAGAATTGCAAATCTACCCCGCACCCAAATATATGACTTTACCCAAAAAAACTATCAGACTGCAGTTTAATAGTAAATCTAACCCTCTCATTTTATGCACTTTCTCTAGAGTTGGGAGGATTGGAGTTAGAACAGCAAATGTCTCTCTTTTCCTCAAAATATACACTTTCCTAAATGTTTATGGACTGGAGTTAGAATAATAAATTGATCCCCATCAATTAGAGTAGAGTCACAAAAGTAACTCTGAATAGCCTCAATATAGACACTTTCCTTGATGTTTCAAGGACTGAAGTTTAAATAATAATTCTGACCCCCTCAATACTCACTCTTAAACCAAAATAAATAGGGCCATCAGGGATAATGTGGTGTGGCTAAAAGTATCACGTGGAGGACTGATGCAAGAAGTACTGTGTAACCAGAAGAAAAATTAATCCATCCTAGTACTGTGCGGTTAAATGTTGTCCTTCACAAACTATGTCATGGAACAAGGATTCTGAAAATGTTTGACTTGTACCATGATAAAAGGGCTGGGGGACAAAACAGGGCTGTGGGGCACAATATATCCTTAAAATATTGTGCCATAGAATGAAGCATTCATTATAGTGATCTGTTGAACGTTCGATGATACTGTGTACCATGTTGGTCTAAAAATACCCCCTTGTTACATAAAATCTTTGAGACTAATACAGAAGACTGTCATAATCTATGATTATGACAAGTATGCTTTTTAAAAAATTTAAATTCAGCTTGTTTGTCTTATAGGAACAGGCGCAATGGTGCTTCTGTGTGTGTTTGCATTGAGAACAAACAATGATGTTAATGTTCTTGTTTCCTGTGAAATAATCCAGAACCACTCACATCTCTGCTCTTGATAATACAGATACATGCATTTCTCTGATCTTGACAATATCAAGGCACTCTGCAATATCTGCTCTGCTAACAACTATGCTCACTCAGTACTCTGCTCTTAATAAAAGCTCTTGGTAATCCTTGGGTTTACTCAGACATCTGCTCATTTCTAAGGTATTTTGATATAGCACAGATCTAGTCCCAATGACCAGCGGAACACTAGACCGAGAACCCTTTTATTGTACTGAGAATATATAAAACATGAGGTGCTGACATTTGATAGTATGATGAATGAGGATTTCAGTTGTGAAAAGATTACAGGAACCAGTATGTGATCAAAAGTAGCACTAAACGTATGAAGTTCTAATCATACACTGTAAACATTTCTTTTTATGTATTTACATTTTGAGGCACAAGCAGACGAAGCAATTTGCTCCCTCCACATTTTTCGGTTTTGTATCGAGGCCAGGTTTAGAACATATGTCTCAAGGCTGCTAAGTCAGTAGCTCAGTGACTAGACCACATTTACCCAGAGTCACAAATAGCCAATCTTGTGGTTTTGGCTGGCTTCCATGTTAGACGTTCCATGTTAGAAGTCCCATTTTGTGCCATGGAAGTAGACGTTACTGGTCTATTGTATCTCAGCCATCTGAAACACCAAAACATGTGCACTTTTTGCCAGTTTTTGCTCTTGGACTAGTGAAATGGCCAAGCAGAGCTCTTGGCATCCAGCCCACTAGAAAATATTTCTTGCACATGCTAGGCTTACAGGTCAAGATCTCTAGTCATGGAAAACCATGAACCCATTCACCAATGCAGGAAAACCTTAAGACAGAAAAATGAAATGTTATAAGTCTGTGCAGTTTTATCACTTATTGCTAATATTGATAACTTGTTGTCAGGTAATACGTGTTGTATGCTCAAGCTTTCAGTTAAAAAGTATGGGCCTGATTTATAGTTCAGCAGCCAGGATTTACTCTGTGTGGGTGATAGAGTAAAGTACTCCATTGCCCTGAGAGAGTACCTCTCAGCCAAATTTAGAGATGTACGCCAGCCCAAAAGACATCTCTTACATTAGCAGGAACCACCGGCACAGCGGGTCCTGTCAATGTATTGAAAGTTTGACAGAGGCTCCGTAAACATGAAGGATACATACATCAAGATTTCAACATTTTTATTTATTTTCAAAGACAAAATCCGGATTTTGGATTTTAAAATAAAAATGAAATGACCCCCTCACCTTGGGAGTTTTCTCCCATGGCATGGTGGTCATTTTGGAGTTTTCACTGCCCCTTACCACTAGGTTATACCTGGTGGTGATGGACAGTGAAAACTTGCTATTTGTTCGTCCACTCTAAATAGGTTGGGCAGGCAGAGTAGTCTTCACCATTGACATACTGAAGGTCCATCCACCAAACTCTAAATCAGGCCCTAAGTCTTTATAAAGTGTTTATATATTTTGTTCTAACTTAATACTGGAGTTGAGGCATTGAAAGTGTGCTAAGGTGGATGGGCACTATTTTTTTGGCATCCTAATGTGCCCAGGGCTGGTAAATGAAATACTACTAGTGAGCTTCAGCACTCTTTCTACCATCGACAAAAGTATCCCTGCAAAAAACCTGACTCCAGGCCTGCCCCTGCAGTTTGGCGTGCAGTTTTAAACTGCCGTTTCGACATGGCAAAATATCCCTTTTACTAGGCCTAAACTTTCCTTTCTAATACTTTTAAATCATGCCTAAGGTAGGCCCTAAATGCCCATAGGGCAGGGTGCATGGATTATAAAAAGTAGAACATGTATTTTTAAAGGCAGGGTGCATGGAATTTAAAAAGTAGGACATGTATTTTTAAAGGTTTACACATCCGGGCAGTGAAAAACCTCCAAAGTCATTTTTCATTGGGGCAAGGCTGTCTCTTCCAAAGGCTAACACTGGTTTACACTATTACATTTATTTAATGCTAAATTCTGTTTAGCAGTTGCTATAAAAATGGTGGCCCTTCCCCATCTTTGGAAATATGGTAATCAACATTTCACACCAAGACAGGTGTGTTGTCCCGGTCTCTTCTATCTCTTCTATATATTGCATTCAGCAAGAGAAATGCATCAAGAGGACACTGGAAAAAGCTTTATAAAACTCCGAAGGCAAAGCATTGGGTCCAGCTGCCTTCCCCACCAGAAGTATTTAAATAGCTTTAGCATTTCCGAACTAGAAATTGTGTAGTCCATGACTTCCTGGTCAGCCCCAGAAGTTAATTTTGGTGTAACTGAAGTAATGTAGTGATTAATTTCATCCAGGGAGGCCATAGTTATCTCTCTATTTAGAGTATCATAATACACATGAAAGACCTAGGGCCTGATTATGAGTTTGGTGGTCATAGAGTGGGCCACCATGCCAGCGCCCTGTTCCAGGACCTCCAAACCCGTAGTCAGACTTCTCGCCAGATTAGGAGTTTTCTCCTGGTCTGGCGGGCGGTCTTTTGGCGTTCCCATGATGGTGCCTATTAAAAATGGGAAAGCCCATTCCTGCATGGCATGGACTGTAAAGTCCATGCCATTCAGGATAGGGGGTGTATGCAGACAGGGGCGCACACCATGAGGCAACAGAGGCAACAGAGGGGTCCTGTAGAGCCCCCAAAGTTTCCTAACCGCTGCACTTTTAAAGGCGGGCTCACTGCCATTGAAAGTAAAGTGGTCAGGAAACTCCTAGTATGCTCGGCGGTGCCACAGCAGACCCACGAAGCATATTTGGGCCTCTGACCTCAGAGCCACCACCGCGGGATCCATGATCCCCAGTGGTTGTGGCAGTCCTGTGGCCGTCCCACTGCCATATTCATAATACGTTGGATGGACCACCAGTCTGGCGGTCCAAAGACCGCCACCATGGGTTTGGCGGTCCGATGCACTGTGAAACTCGTAACTAGGCCCCTAATCTTATCGGATCCCTTCTGAAGATTATGATTTATTTCCCTGATAGACTCAATGTTATTCTTAATTAATCTTTCCCTTGCTTGAAGGGCTAGAAGGTGCCCCATGCCTTCACTGTTTTCAAAAGCCCTTAGTTTCGAACTATGAGCCACTTTGATTACCTTATTTCAGATTGCTTGTTGGGGTTTATTTTTAACTGATTGTAGTCTCTGCTGTAGCACCTTGAATCCTGCCTCTGACTTCTCCTGGTAAAGTGCCTCCACATGTGCTCATTCTAAGCACGATAGCTCCTGACGCCAGCAATGAAACTATCTATGTGACTCCATATCTCTAAGTATAGCATAGCTTAGAGTAGCACGCCGTACCATAGCCTTCATGGCATCCCATAATTTGCTCAAGGCGGTAAACAAATACTCACAATAAGAACTATCTAGCAAAAGAAACTAATCAAATGAACATCTGTTAGGATGGCCAGCATTACCACAATCTTCACAGGAAATTCTAATCACCAGAGGTTTATGATCAAACAAAATTCAAGGAACTAGACAAGTTAAAATATGCAGTGTCAGATCTTGTTACACAAAAATTATATGCAGCGTAGCATGATGTTAATGAAGTGCTTAGTAGTGAGTAAAACTTGGCGAATTGGGTCAGGTAAAACACCAGTTATGCACCAGCTCATAAGTACACATCAACTGTCTTAATACAGCCTGGGTTTACCTTGGAGACAGCCCAGACCCATATTCCTAACATCAATATGTGGACACATAGTAACGTTAAAGTCCCCACAAATAATCATTGGATTACTCCCAGATGTAAGCTCGACAAGGAGTTGCTGCAAAGGTGTAGCATCATTATCCTTAGTGCCATAGATGCTACAAAATGTAAATAACAAATTCCTTAAATCTACGTCTCATGATATCCCACCGTCCTGAACTATCTTCAGATTTTAAGGTACTTCCACAGGCTACCTAGTGCTAGAATAGCAACCCCTGTAGCTGATTTATCATGATATGACACACAAATCAAACTATAACCAAATGCCTCCATCTTACTCAACTCTGTTCTGGACAAATGAGTTTCCTGGAGGCAGACTATGGCTGATCTCATACGCCAAAGCTCGCATTAAAACTTGCAAAGCTTAGAGAGTAACCGAACCCATTGACATTCCAATTTATTCTGCTCACCTCTTGAGAATCAAATTTGTTATTAGCACAACTCATCCAGTAAAGAAATAGAAAAACATCTTTTCATTCTGTACACCATCCAAAAAACAGTAACAGCAAAACCCCCTACCTGAACCCCACCTCCACTCTCTCACACTCCCCCATACATCCCTCAATATTCCCCTTAGTCTGCCCCAATCCCTTTAGTTCTAAGGGCTGCTCTACCCTCATAAGCACATCTTGACCCCTCCCTTCCTTCCCTACAATCGACACAAAAAAGACAAAGAGAAGAAGCTGAAGTGCTACCCCCACTCAAAGGACCCCCTAAAAACCAAACTTTTTAGCCTTATCAAATACTACATATGAACCAACCGAAATGAACCCTAGCGACTTTGACTTAACCAAACTTGTGTGGTCCATGGCTCAGTCCTTATCCACTTTGACTTTGAACATTGCTCCAAAAGTTCCTTGGCCTGGGAGGCAGTTATTACAAAGACAATTTGACCATTAATGATGATTTGCAACTTTGCATGCTTCTGCAATAATACCAGAGCCCCTACTTCTCAATGCTGAGTGATCATTGGGCAAAGCTGCCAGCACCAAGTTACAGTAGCTGAGCAAAAGACAAATCTCTTGAAAAAACTAATATTGCCAACCATGCCCAGGTTGTTAGGGCATGCTGACTGATAAAGTAGTTGCTGAAATAACAAAAATTCCAATGTAATTTAGAATTGCCCTAGGCTGACAGCTTTCTTTGACACACTTGGATCAGACAAATGGAAACTGATTGGGCTCTCTGGATCTGGCAATCAATATCCCATTCGGTCAGGATGTGAGAAGCATACTGAGTCAGCTGGACTATAAAGCCACGTGGATCATCTTCCTCTTCATTTCAACGCACCCCCAGTACTCTGAGGTTATTGTGGCACATTCTATTCTACCAATCTTCTACCTGCGTGAAAGCTCTTAGTGACTGCCTCTTGATCTTGAGTTTGTTGTACCACCGCATCCTTTTTTCTTTGAGATTTGAAATCCTGTGATCAGCCTTTGTCTCTCTAGTGCTCATCGAATTCAGCTTTTTAAACAGTCTATGTACAGCAACCGATGTTTTCAAATGAGATGTTATGAGTGCCGCTGAGTCCATTCTATACTCCTCCCTGTGGGCACACAGGAGGTTGTATATTGAGACTAGAGTTGGTGGAGCTTGCAACACTTGCTGTTGCCTTTGACTCTTCAATACCCTACCCGTTGCCAAAGCTTGTGAGCCCACCTGGCGCTGCTGAATAATATCTCCAGCTAAATCATTAGGAGAAATATCCCATTGCACCTTCCCTTCCAGTTCATCATCACCACTCTCACCCCATTCCTTGCAAACGTAAGCAGTAGGCTCAATGGTAGTCATAATAATCTTAGGCTTCTTGGAGACATTGCCTCCCAAACCTACATCATTTAATGACTTCCCCACTTCTAGATCAACTGAGTCTTCATCAGAGTAGCCAAGAGTGAGAAGAAAATCTAAAGATTATCCTGTACAGTATAGATTAATACTAAGTCAATTGTGCAGCTTGCCCCTGCCTCTTGACTCTCAGACTAATTTATAAGACAACTGGAGCCACAGTAGGTCCTGCTGCTTTCACACCTGTCCTTCCCCGCTATCTTTTCTGAGATAAATTTTAATTCCCATCTAGATCTTTAGCTGAATCTTTAGTGCCAGCCACATTCAGAGGAGTTATCCTCATGGATGTCAAGGCTGTTGTGGGCTGCAATCCCAGGGGGTCTGATCACATCAAGTATGAGTCACTGACCTCAGAGCAGTAGGGGAGAGGATATAGCCTAATGGCTAGGGTGGTCGATCTCAAATATGGGGAACCGGGTTCGAGTCTCGGCAATGACGCTCAACATCCAGTGATTCTGAGCACTTAATCTCCCTGTGCCTAACACAAATGAATGTGTCCTGGTGTAAGCAACTGGTGCTCATATAAAGTGCTCTGATACCATATACCTTTGGGTCAAGCTATATAAAACTCAGAAAAAAAAAGTGACCAGGTATATCGCTCGCATCAGTATCTATACTTGTAGTTCCTGTCTTTTCAGATCCATGTGGAAGCTGATTGGCACTGGCCTGCTGTGCTCGCTGTTCACCAGCAGAGGGTGAAGGGTGCAGTACCTGTTTAGGAACCAGAGATCCCATCACCTCAGCACCTCCTATGAGGAAGGCACGAACCGCTGTGCTACCAAAGATTGAGCTGTCTTTCTCCTTAGGCCTGATTGGGCATCCCATACTGGCTGGGGGCTCTCCTCAAACATACCTGACCCCCACAAATTGCCAGCTGATGAGGTGAAACCATAGCAGCTGCAGCGACCTTAGCAGAGTGCCTGCGTCCTTTGTGGACCATCATAGTGAGCACTCCTCTGGCCGCCGAGCAAAGCTTGCTAAACCACATGACAGACAGCAAAATTCTGAGAAAAAGGATGGCAGGTAAACTTGAAGCTACACAGAGGATAGGTAGTGAATTGCATGTGGAATACTGAACTAGCTGCCAAGCGGGGGGAGATGCGCTGACGGACTGCATTTGGGTTCCAATCATTTGAAAATCAATTAATATCAAAATTCATAAGCCCATCCTGGCATAGGAAAGGTTGGAAGGGCAGCTTGGAGCAGCGTAGCCGCCCTCATCAGCCTGCCGCCATCTTTTGCACGATCAGAATTGCTGTTCTTATAGATCTATATCATTAATTAATTTCGATGCCAAGATTTATTCCCAAATTTTGGCTAATCGGATTGCTCCCAGGATTGTAGGTTGGGTCAAAAGCATGCAGCACGGATTTATGGATGCTACAGCCCACACAAATGTTGAAATTTAGAACTTCGATGGGTCATGGCCAGGATGATTATGTTGAATGTGGAAAAGCTATTTGATTGGGTCTCTTGACACTTTCTTTTGGAAATATTGTCTTGTCATGTGTTTCGGAACAAAAATGTTGGCTAGGGTTCAGTAACTGAGAACTTTGAGATAAAGAGAGGCACACACCTCTCCCTGCAATTATTTGACCTCTATCTCAAACCTTATTTGTGCCATTTGAGGAACTCTGATCAAATTGTACCGCTTATTATGATCAACCTAGCAACTTTTAGTCTTACTGTTTTCGCAGATGACATGCTATGGCTTGGCAATTTAAAAAGAAGTCCCTTGTTGTCTGGGTATAAACTCAATACCTCCAAAACTAAAATATTGTATAATCAAACTAAAGCATTAGGTGATAATCGGTATATCAATTCAGCCTTGTACCTGGGAGTCCAGCTATTTCAAGGATATTATACCATTAAATTATGATCCACTTTTCAACCATTCTATTTTTAAACAAAGCCTAAGGTACAGTATCATGATCCCTTGTATTTTAAACACACTACTTTCAAGACACTGCAGGACTGGCTTTGGTGTGGAAAACTGTTGCGGCCAAGTTGGCAATATCGTCACTGACAAGATATACGTCACTATGATACAACTCTTTCTCACATGATCTATATACTGAAGTATAGTAGACATTCATTACCACATGTATGCGGATGACACGCAACTGTACTTGAAGATCTCCTCTCCAGGTGACATAAAAACCTTAAATGATGCTCTCTCACAAACTCAACAATGGTTAGCCCAGAACCATCTTTTGTTAAATACTCTCAAAACTGAATTCCTTCTGATTGCCCCCACAACCACTCTGTACCTACCCTGGACTGGCTTAAACAACTCACAGCTCTTAACTGCACCCTCATGTGGCTGACTCCACCAAATCGTTAGGCATTACCTTGGAAAAATACCTAAACATGCAAGCTTACATCAGTGCTACTATTAGGGGAGTCAACTTTCAACTTAACACCCTTAAGAAAATCAAGCCTTTCCTTCCACCTGAAGACATCCAGCCTGCAGTACAATCCCTGGTTATCTCGCGACTAGAATATTGTTTAGTGACCCTTGCTGGGCTTCCTAAAGCGAGCTTGTCCCTGCTCAGAGCCACTCTCAGCGCATCGGCCAGGTTCATCACAGGCTCCAAAAAACACGATCACATTACCCCTGACCTTATGCAACTCAATTGGCTGTCTATTGAAGCTAGGATACATTTTAAGATAGCCTGCCTAACGCATAAAGCCTTACATTACACACTTATTTGGCGAACAAGCTTGTACTTTCTGGCTCTTGTCGTAACTTAAGAAGTACGTCCACGCTACTTTTGAAACCTCCCAAATTCAAAAAGAAAATAACTTACAATCGTGCCTTCTCTGGTCTTGCTCCTAGAATTTGGAACGCTCTTCCTCCCGAGATCAGAGCCAATCCTTCTACTGCATCTTTCAAGAAACATGCCAAATGGATATTCCTGAATGAACATTAACAGCATCAACCTGTACTCCTTCTCAAGCCCCCGTTTACAGATTTGATACTTACTTTCTAAGGTGTTGAGATTTATTTAATGCTTGTCTGTTAAATTGTTATTTTGCTCAAGGGCCCGTCTGAAACTGTACTAGCTGGGCCAACTCCCCGGCCCCGGACCTTGATTGTTTACCCCCTCTTGTTTGACAGTGTGTTGACTTATCTACGTCATTTGTTCCCCTGTGCTGGTTTTAGTCATGCTTTCGCCACTTTGTAGAGCACTCTGATACCCGCAAGGGTCATGTTCACGCTTTATAAAACTTTTCAAATAAATAAATCCCAGCCTCAAAGTGTGGGGCAGGTATTTGTAGGCAATCAGTTTCAGTTATTGTCTGATCTTGTCACCCAATATTTAGTTCCCGAGGGGGGCTTTTTTCAAATATATTCAGTTGAAGTCTTTTTTTTTTAGTGTAATCAAGGGTAATCAGATGCTGGCGGACACACCCTGTGTTGAACTTTTTATAGCACCCAACGCAAGGGTATGCTTAGTAAATTCTACAGATTGGTAATGCCCAATCAGCTGGACAACCCAGTTTCATTGGCATCTAAATGGTCACGTTATTCATCTGTTCAGGGGGATGTTTCTTGAATCATTCTCGGTTTAACAATCATTGTGTGTGAACGTTTCTAGATTTAAGGTTCCTCATTTCAAAGCTTTACAAGACATATGCTACACGGCTTTATTTAAGTGTGGTTGCTGGTCGAGCTCGGAATGTGTAGCTCTATACTGAAACACATTTGATGATATCTCTAAGGTGCTACAGATGCCAATACATCCTAACCTGTATTTAATTATCTTTGGCTCATTTGAAGCTGTCCCGCTCAGTTCTCAGGTATCATATTTTTCATGATAATTACAGCTCGGGTATGCATTGCAAGGCTCTGGCGTGACCCTAATCCTCAATCGGCTGCTAGTTGGATGAATCAATTTGTAGCTATATCAGTGGGTTGGAGCTCTCTCTCCTCTCGGGAAACGCAGTCAAGAAGCATTTGCAACAAATGTGGGCTCTTGTTATGGAGAGGAGGGTACTAGTTACATAGGTGCTAGATAAGCACATGGGGGTTGTTAATAGCCAATGATATGTCCAGGATATAGGTGATCACGAGTTTGCCTGTTATTCGTACTGGTGTTTTAGGGCATTTCATTATGATGATTGATTTGTTTGATTTTTGCATTGGCATCCACATTAAGAGAATACGAATAAATAATAAAGACATTTTTAAAAAGCTAGAAAAATGATTGAAGGATGCATTTTAAAAGTAATTTAAAATCCAACTTATTGCCTTAGTGAATTTTATATTACTATTTGGAAACTAAACTTTGAGAAAATTGTTATTTTCCTCTGTTAGACCTGGCACTGTTGGTGTGGGTCTCCCTTCCATTTTTTGCTGTTGCCTCATGTGTTTTTGCTGGTTATAGATGCTTTGGGCACTGTGCCACTGCTATTCAGTGCCACAGTGCAAGTGCTCCCTATGGTAAATTGATGTATGGATTAGTGATTCCATGATTGATTGGTTTGGTTTACTTGTCAGACCCTAGTACAGTGCACTGAGTGTGCCCAGGGCTTGTAAACCAAATGCTGCTGGTGGGCTTGCAGCACTGGTTGTGCCACCCACAGAAGCAGCCTGTAAAAGTGCGTCTCAGGTCTGCCATTGCAGAGCCTGTAGGCAGTCTGGTACTGCCATGTTGACTGGGCAAGTGCACCCACTTGCCAGTCCCTACACCTTCCCTTTTCTTCATATCAGACACCCCTATGGTAGGCCCAAGGGCAGGGTGCATTGCAAGTATAAGGTAGGACATGCCCTGGTGTGTGTGGCATGTCCTGATAGTGAATTACAGCCATTTTCGTTTTTCACTATTGCAAGGCTACCTGCTCCCCATAGGCCAGAATGGGCAGTTTGATTATTACAGCTTATAATCCTAACTGACCCTGGGAACATGGTAGAAAAACTAATTTAGTATGCCTGAACTCAGAATGCTAAAATACATCTTTTAGTGAAGTTGGTTTTAACATTCTGTGTTTGAAAATACCACTTTTAGAAAGTAGGTATTTTCTTGCCTAACTATCCAAGCCTGCCTCTGCTAGGTTGTGTATTCCTTGTCTGGGTTTGTAAGTGACAGGGGCTCGTTGACTCCAGGAGACAGGGTGAGTCAGCACAGGGCTGAATAGAGAGATCTGCATGGAGATGGGTGGGAGGAGTTGCACCTGGGACCTGAATAGGGCTGTGCCTTCCCTCCACAATGCTGGCTCCACCTCCTGTGGTGTGTCTGATGTCCCTGGCCTGCACTGTGAAAGGAAAGAAGGAGTCTTGTCAACAAAGTGCTCCAGGACTGACCAGAACTGGTTTGGACTAGGCAAAGGCCTCTCTGCCTTCAGAGAACAAAGGGAAAATGAGTATAAAAGAGGGGACCCAAACCCCAGAACTTTAGATCACTTTGGGAAACAAGAAGAACCTTTGCTGAGGAGAGGAACCAGAGAAACTGAGGAGGAGACTATCCCTATGCTGAATGCTGTTTGGGGGATTGGCCTGCAGTGGTTGCCTGACTGCCAAAGAAAGGAGAAAGGAACTTTGTGTGTACTTTCATCAACTTGTAAAAGATCTCCAAGGGCTTGAGAGAAGAGCTTGCCTCCTGCTGAAGTCTCAGGGACAACAGACTTCACCAACCAGCTCCCCAAGAGTCTTCCTGGAAAGTGCCTTCTGCTGTGCTGGACTTTCTGAGGGACTGCATGTCGCAAGGAGCTGGAAGCGCGACTCACGAAGAAGAAGCGTCGCCGCCGCAGCCGAAGCGCCTCGCATCGCCGAAGAAAAGGATCAACGTCGCATCAGACGCCGCCGCATCAATGGAGAAGAGTGTCGCCGCCGCTGTCGCATCGTTGCCAAAGCGCCTTGCATCGCCGGAGAAGAGGGCCGACGTCGCATCAGACGCTGCCGTATCACCGGGAAGCGTGTCGCAGGGCCTGTCGCGGCTCAGAAGAATCGTTGAGTCGCCGCACGGCCGTCGCATCGTTGCCGAAGCGCCTCACATCGCCGGAGAAGAGGAACGACGTCGCATCAGACGCTGCCGCATCACCGGGAAGCGTGTCGCAGGGCCTGTCGCGGCTCAGAAGAATCGTTGAGTCGCCGCACGGCCGTCAGGCGTGCACGCATCGTGTCGCAGCAAGAAGAAGATGCCATCTTTGTTTCCTTGCACCGGATCTTCATCCCATCACGGCGTTGCTGGTCGCATCGCCACGGAAGCGCAGTAAGAAACCGACGCATCACCTCCCCACGCCGAGAAGAACCGACGCATCACCGTTCTTGCGTGTAAGGAACCGACGCATCACCTTCCCTGCAACACTTTCGTTGTATAGCGTTACGCATCCTAAGGTACATTGAACTCAAAGTGTCGCATTTACTATCTAAAGAGAACTGAGCTAATTCTACCATTTTTGAAGTACAGTATTGTGGATTTTTGTCATTTGTGGTCTTGTGTTAAATCTATATAAAAGATACTTATTTTTAATATACAACTGGTGTGGTGTCCATCTGTAGTGTTGTCACTGGATTACTGTATGTGTTCACAAATGCTTTACACACTGCCTCTAAGATAAGCCTGTCTGCTCGTGCCAAGCTACCAAGGGGGTGAGCAGGGGTTATTTTAGGAGTGTACCCCCTTACCCTGACTAGACGCAAGGGTCCCTATTTGGTCACAGGTACCTGCCTCTGCCAACTAGAGACCCCCAAATCTAACATCCTGCATAAAATCAAAAGGCTTTTCTGCCAGTGTCCAGCTGTCACCTGACCGCTGATTGGTCCCCTGGTGTGAGATAGGTATTGCTCCCAAACAGTAAACAAAGTGCTCTGGGAGGAGGGAGGGGATTCCTACCTTGACAGGATGGCCTGGGGTCCTATGCCCAGCCCCTTCCTGAGCTTCTAAGGATGCCTACCTTGGTGCTGACAGGTGAAGCTCACACCTAGGCCTGTCTCCCCTTTATCTCTCTAGTCAGGCAGGCACCAAACCCAGTGGCGGTAGATGAATTTATTATAACTCATTTAGGAGGGTGGAGAAAGGCTTGACTCCCCCCCCCCCAACACACACAGGCTGGCCTGGGCATACATGTAGAGCCCACAGACCTCTCCTCAGAAAACTCCTGAACTTGTGAAGATCAGAAGAAGTGCGCTACTGTCTGAAAACTGAAGGAAGACTGGGCCTGCTTGCCTAAAACCCAGGACCCGAAAAGGGACTCCAAGTTGGATGGCCTCTTCTTATAGCTACAGGGACACAACAAGTTACCAGAGGCCCTTTAATGCAGCTGAATAGTTGACCAATACCAAATGTACCTGCCTTGGACCCTGATGCAGGCATTTGTTGGAGTGAGCCCTTACCCTCCAAGTGGTAGACCTCAGGTTCTGGACCCTCGGCTGGTATTAGAGTGTACTCCTTCTGTCCTAAAATTACAATATGTCGAACTTAGAAACTTTCTGCCAACTTTCTGCCTGGAGAATTGTCAGAGAACTGAACCACCATTGAAGCCGAATCCATCTATGTCGAATCACCAGTTGGTCTCAGTTTGCTGGTTTGCCTGGCTGAAGGAGATCTGACTTCCAGAAACGTTTTTAAGTCCGAACATAGAGAGCTTCAGTAGGGCTGATGCCGAGCAGTATCAAGCAACATAGAGGCCTTCCCAAGCACGGACTTCAACTTTGTTTGCTCAGAGCTTTCCATCCTTCATTGATGACCGTCCTGGGACCCCACTCTTCAGCAACCCACTGTCATCGAGCCCTGTTGCACATCCACCTTGCAGCTTTCCACGCCGATGACTTGTCAATGACCACTTTTTCTCCATAAAAGTTTCAAATCACAGTCTGACTTAACTTTTGACTTTAATCAGTTTAGAGTGAACACATAACCACGATTGGTGCACTGTGCATTTTGGCGCTATTTTTAATTCAAGCATTAGAAATGCATCTCTCTCAATCTACTTATTGGATTTTTGTTGTTTGGATGTCATTTTATTTATTAAAAAATACCCTAATAATCTAAATTGGTTTGGCATTTTGCTTGGGTTGCATCTTCACTTTATTACTGTTTGAGTGATGCATTCTTTACACAGTCTCTAAGTTAAGTCCGACTGCTTTGTGCCAAGCTACCACAGAGATAATCACAGGTTTATTTCGTGACTTTTGAGGTTCCCCCTGACAAGGACTGTGAATATTATTTGAGGTGGGTTCTTACTCTTCCAATTAATACTCTATTACTAGTGCTTGACCAGGGTTTCTTCTACACACTTGCCATTGTTACCCAGGCCTTAAAAGCATTGCCCCCCACAACTTCCCACTGAATGCATCCAAGTGACAGTTTGCTAATAAGTGGTTTAAAACATGGCATTTGTGTCGTAATGTGTTCGAAATTGTGGTAGAGCATATCCCAGTATTTTTATTTATTCGCTCAGTAATCCTTGCATCGATGCATCTATTTAAATTATTAAGCCCCACCTATGAATGCTCCACTCATCTAGTGAGTCAGGGTTAGAGTGGACTCAGCAGTGAAGTGTGTTTAAGGGAATATTAGTTAACAGAACCAACAATAACCCAAAAACACTATAATCCCTACTCCCTACTTATATCTTTATATCTAATTCTAACAACATGCACGATCAATTATCACGTGAGCACAACACCTTTTGGCAAATCCCAACAGTAAACAAAAAATAGTTGGGAAATAAAGATTGTTCATTCACATTCAGTAAATATGGGTCTTTTCATATTCCATACATTCAAAAATCATAAAGAAAATCAGAATTGATGTACAAAGTAACTGAAGCAAATATCAAACCTCAAATGTTCAGAGAAGCTCCACGTGCAACAAAACCCTGGTTAATCCAACTAGGACAATAGCTAATCAACCCTGTATGGCAATAAAACGTTAGACCTGCCAATGATGTCATAATTTAGAACCTTTCGTTGGCGTTAACATGTGTTGTCTGCACCTTTAGACGTTCACAAAGAAACAACAATAAATGCAATCACTGCTGTGTGCATGGCATAAAGAAAATGCCCTTACTCTTAGTTTGCCTTTGTTTCGATCCTTGTATAAATGGTTGTTCGTATCACACTTTAGAATTAAGAGGGAATGTACATCATTGCTATTTCCAAAGTAAACTCATATTTTTGAAATATGAGTATTCTTTTAACGTTTTTACACCTAAGTGACTTTTCTTTTGGGCATGCCAGGTTAAATACCAATCTGCCCGCTTAACCACATCAAAAAGCAGCATTGGTAAGATGATGTTTAAACTCTAAACTGGTGCTGGCCTTCATTTGTCTTTAACAAAATAGCAGAAGCTGCCAAAAAAGAAACAAGTCAACACTTGATTGGACATTCTCCGCAACATCTAGGGTGCCAGCCTCTGCGGTGCCTCCAATTTCAGAGCCACTGATGCCTGAGTATTTTTCCTTGATTCTGGGCAGGTGTCACAGGGTGGAAGTCTACCGGTTTTCCCAGTGATAGTGCACATGGAATTAAAATCACTAATCCGATTATCCCACATTACGCACAATCTCGAGTCTGTATGAGCATTAACAAGTGTGATTTAGTTAGGGCAATGGTAGGGATTTCAACATTTCTGAAACCACAGGCTAAATACATCCACTGAAACGCACAATGAAAAACATAATAATTCCACTGATTTCATACATATTAATTTATGTTTTACTGAAAACCTAATTTTATTTGACTAGTTTATGGGTCTAGTTTTAGTTTGAGAACCTGTACCAATAGCACTTTCAACAATACAGATGCTGTACTCAGACATATGTCACAATTTAAGCCACATTAAAATTCTAATCAGAAGAGGGTGTGTGCCCATGCCATTATGATTAGAACTGCAATTATGATTTCAGTCGAAACAAACGACCTTTACTACCATTACCAGCAACCCTTTTGTGCTAATTAGATGATGGACTGGTGAGTTGAGAAATAAAAGTCTGGAAGTATGAAACACAACCCCTTACTAAGCAGTGTTATAATGCTGCCATGATGTTTGTATTAATTGCATGGTAAAAACGATAAGATTGTTGCATAATGTAACTCAAATGTCAATCAAATTGTAACGAAGTTGACAACAATATAACTCTGATCAATAAAAGGAATCAATAAAAGGAACTTCAACTGACTCATTTTTTATATTTTAATTTTTATTATTATATCTTGGAATGTGGCTCAGTACCCCCTGCTGCTGTGATGGTTGCATTCATTTCATGCTAAAGCTGATACAATTGTTAAACAAGCATTTGCAATGCAAATTGGTCTCGCATTTGTGAGAGTTGGAGCTATTAGTGTTGTAAACGACAATGTCTTTTACCGGTGTGTTTTGGGTTGTAGTGGGAGGAAACAAAAAATAAATGAGGGACAAAGAAGAAGGATTGCCTATAGGTTTGGTGATTATTTTCAAGCTTAATATTTAGATATGTAAACGCATGTTCAAAACAATTTTCAAAAAACGAGTATGAGTTAAGGAGCCATGGCTTGTCCACACTTGTTATTTACTCATTAGATTGAACAAGTGATAAAGCCGGGCCTTGTTTACATTTTTAAATGCATGGTTACACGCTGCTAGGCACTTAAGTAACTACAAATTCAGAGAACAAGCAATTCCTGAAAAGCTGTGTTATATCGAGGTTTAATTGTTCACAACGAACGTTTAGACACTATCTACTGCTTACCCAGTGAATGCCCGTCATGTAGAACCGCGCGCCCCTCTATGAATGGAAAGAAGTAAGTGTGGCCGGTGACATTATGCATCCTCCTACATTTCCTCAAGTCCCTTCCTTCCGCGCCAGCTCTCTTCTGATCTCCATTTAATCTCTCTTCTGAAACCTCAAGCTGCGCAACCAGCACCCACCCTTCGTTTTAAGCAGTCCAACCCTTATGCAAATAAATACATCAACAAAGGAAGAAAGGCTGCCGTTTTGTAATACCTGTACAACCAATCCATTTTAGTGATATGAGAAGCCTGGTTTATCCGTGTATTAAACTCCTTATCATAAAACAGTTGGCATGGACGACTTCTAAATGGAAGAAAAAAGGTGTTTACTAACAGACTAATGTGCAATCCGTGCTTTCGCCTATAGACGCGTGCTACAGCGCAAGGCAACATGTTACAACAATTATAACAGTGTATTCTGAAGGCGAGTACACTGAACAGTTATGGTTACAAGGTTTAAGTCACAGAAGAAGGTTCCACCTGTATTGATAAAAACTGCCTCATTCAAACACCTGGAACCTTCTTCTGTAGAAAGACTATCTAGGATTCTTCAGATGTTGGCCAAATACTTAAACTGGCAGTGAACCCGGCCTGCTGTAACTCACTCCATTCATCTGGCTCACCATATCACCTGTCGCACGCTCTACCCTGCTGCTGTGTAATTTTCTCGGTGAATTGCGGGTGCGACACTGTCATCGCAGCTCACAAAAAGGATCAACAGCGCCAATGAATTGCGGGTGCGCCACTGTCATCGCAGCTCACAAAAAGGATCAACAGCGCCAAACTTCGAATGTGCCAGCCTCAGGGCCGGACTGGCTACTGGGCGTTTTGGTGTGCTGCCGAGCTGGGGGCTGATTTCACTGCGGTGAGGGCTGATTTCGTTGATGGGGACCTGCGTGAGCTTGGAAATAAACAAAGCAAAACAAATGTTTTTAAGCACACGCAGGTCCCCATCAATGAAATCAGCCCACAGCTCGGCAGCACAACAAAACGCCTGGTAGCCAGTCCGGCCCTGGCCAGCCTCTATCCCAAACCGCACTTTATAAAATTCAACAGACCTACCTGGGTCCGCCGAGAGACTCTCGTTCATCTCTAATGTTTAGACACGTTACTTAAAATATCCACGTATCAGCCCCACAGAGTCAAGCTGCAAAGGAACGCGTCACAGGTGAAGACAATTAACACTTCCGCTCGAGCGCGTCACTTGAGTTGACATCACACTTGTAAATACACGAACCACTCGACGCCGTCGGGAACATCGCACTGCAGATTGCCCAAAACAGCGAGCGAGCTAATAAAACAAGCTCCGTCTACAGGGAAAAGGGCCTCCTTCTTCCCGTCCAATGCTGATAATGTTCCCCGGTCTACGGCAAGCCGTAAATGCGTGTGGTGTTTTGTCGCACATGCGTACGATGTAAGGCATCGCGCGCATGCGAGACAAATAGTGCGAATGCACCCACGAATCAAATAGCAAACAAGCACTGAAAATACAATAGGACGTGTATTTACGCGAGTCTTATTGCATTTTTAACGGAAGTGCAGACGTAAAAGAAGGCACGAACAGGTGGGGGTGGGAAGGTGTTGGTGGTCGAAGAAGTCACGGAGTACAGGAGGGAACGGGGAGAGGCAGGGGACCAAAACTGTTTATGAAGTAAAGGGGCCGATAGCCTCGGAAGGGTAAAAATGACGACATGCCCGTCAGGAGGCGGGATTACCAAGCCAACCACCGATCAGAATGCAGAAAATATGATGCAAGCCAATCAAAAATAAGGCTGGAAAGTGGGCGGAGCTTCCCCCACTATACTGTATACACCATCTCTCGACGAGACAGCGCATGCGCTGCCTAGGCGAGACCTAAAAAGAATCCAAGCTCAGGATTACCCACTAGAGCAACATTTTTCCTAGGGCTGTAAGTGGCAGACTCCACATGTGTGGGTGGGCATATTATGCTTGTCAGAACAAGTCATAATTATAACCATTTGAATACTACTTTGACACTTCATTAATTTCACACAGAATTGGCTTGTACCTGTGAGTTGCAATTGGCCCACCCACATATGTGTGGAACTGTTTTTATTGTTAGAAGTGTGGTGAAACTGGGAGGTGGGCTTTTTGCTGTTCTCCACAAATTCTGAAATGTTGCAATACAGACATGTGGAAAGATTTTCTAACCAATATTTCACATGTGCAGGGAAATCTGGGTTCGAAAAAGTGGCGGTATTCAATCCAGCCACACCTCCCAGGACCCCTCCAGGTGCCTACTATTCAGAAATACCTGGGCTTGGAAGGTTTTCCTAGATTCAGTACGACTCAAGCCGTAGGTGTCTGATTTTGTGGCACAACAAGGAGCCAGATGCTGTTTGGGTTTTATCTTAGGCTAACAAAAAAATCCAAAGAGCATCCAGCTCCTCACTGGGGCACAGATGTAGAGTGTTCAACTCCTCGATGAGACACAGATGTGTCTTTCTGTTCTAAGGCAAGGAGCCAGATGGTTTTTGGATGTTTTAGATAACAATTATTATTAATATTAATTTCGAGTGATAGTCATATTAGTAAGTAAGCATCCCAGAAGTGAGCACCTGCCCCCTACATTCAGGAGTTTGCCATGTCCAGAAGGGACTGGGGACTAGCAAACTCCTTGCCACCTCCCCCACAAGAAGCAGATGCTTGTCTTTCATACGAAAGATTAAAAAAAACACAGCTGCTAGGACTTTTAATCCTATAGCAGCCATGATGTATATTTATGTTGTAACAGCATCCTGGATAGAGACACACTTTCTTGACATATATATCCATCAATAGAACAGCCAAGGGGTTAATTAAAAAATCTATGAGTTAGTGCATCAGCTGTAAATAACTAATCTTGGAAGCACAAATAGTTAACTTTTCCAGGTTTCTGTACTGTGCTGTCTGCAGGTTGTGTGCTAACGCTCAGATTTTTTGCGTTAATGCATGCACTGTTAACAGGACAATCTGGGCAACAACAAGCACATGAACTCTTTCTGCATCTGCACTCTGCACCAAAGTCATTCATAATATAGCCTCTGTTAATGAATGTGGGAAATGATGGAGAGAATAATTTGATTTTTTGGGTACATCTACGTTATTTTTATGCAATATAGTAGCAAGAAACTTGTGATTAAACAAATTTGTACATACCTCCCATAATATGTAAGCAGTTGAAAATTGTACGAGAAGAGCATTTGGTGGACTAGAAGTCATTATAGACAACGAAACAGTGGTATGCTCAAATATTAAATAGAGAAATATTGTCTAATATAAATATTGTGTCCTAAACCATTTACAAATATATTGTTAGGTCTCGCCTAGGCAGGGCTTGCGCTGTCTCTTCGAGACATGCTGTATTCAGGAAATGGGCATAAACCTCCGCCCACTTTCCGCCCACTTTCCGCCCACTTTCCGCCCATCTTTTTAATTGGCTCCTGTCCCTGTCCTTTGTAAATGGTGGTTTTTCATTGGTCAATAGGCTTAGTAGTCCCTCCTTCATACCGCCTTGTCTCTTCTTGTAACCTTCCATGAGGACACCCCTATTACATGTGTAATCTTTAGGTTTTAATTACAGCCTCAGAGCACTATTTTCTTAAAGGGCTCAGGCAGAACTCAGGCTTGGTCCTAAGCAAGGTTGGCAGTGGATACTTTACTAACTAGCACATCTCACATTTATATGAGACCGTCTATAAATTTCCCTTTATCAACTCCACACAGAGTACAACCTAATCCAGAATTAATATAGCAATTCTTTTGTCACATTTCAAATCTACTAATTGTATATATAGACACAGCTATTTGAATGTACTCGTGGTAGTCTTGCATGTAATGTATTATGGGTAGGTTGGATTTACCATATCTTCTGCAGGGTGCAGTACCATATGTGGTCAGAAGAGGTCCTATGTGACCTCTTTTGGCCGCATATGGTACTGCACCTGCAACATGGTTAGGTAAAAAACATTGCCATTTGTAATGCCAATAACTCCAACATTGCAGGGTGCAGTACCATATGTGGCCAAAAGAGGTCCTGTGGGACCTCTTTTGGCCACATATGGTACTGCACCCTGTAACATGGCTAGGTAAAAAACATTGGCATTTATAATGCCAATAACTCCAACTTCAACAAATGCGAGACCGATTGCATTTCCAATTCAATAGGTCTCACGTTTGTTAAAGTTAGAGCAGTTGAGTTAAATATGACAATGTTTTTTTACTTTTGCTTTTATATACCATTGGCAATAGTGCTATGCAAATATAATAACTCCACTGCAAATAAAAAAACTAAAGTAAAAAAACATTGTTATTTTCAACGATAACAGCTCTAACTTTAACAAATGCAAAACCTATTGCATTGCAAATGCTTGTTCCATTGGTTGGATATTTTCTTCTATTTACTCCAATGGTGAAATATTTTAATAAAAGATATTTAGGGTGCAATACGTTTGTCAAATGGTATTCTGAAAATGATATTCTTGTACCCACCCCTGGAATTATTTGAGGAAGATGGTCAAGACAGAGACAAGCATGTCACAATATATAGTGATGGAAATAATGATTGGAACAGAATTTGAACATTATGAACTTCTGCATATTTCCTCTTAATGCTTCAAGAACATCAAAGAATTGGACATAGTTGTAGAAAAAGCACCCAATAGTGAATCCTTTTATAATTTTGTATGCAAAGATTTCATGGTAAAAATCAGGGCTTACACAGGAGAAGATCAAATTTAACTTGACATAAGAACAGTTAGAAATTTCCAATTGTTTGCTTCACTTTTTCTGCTACCAATGTAAAGGACAGAGAATATTAAGACATATCTCAAAAAGAAATCTGGTCTCAACTTACCGTATATTACCACTGAAAGGGGGCATACTGCTGACCTTCCACAGACACACAAATGAATACAATATTGACTGCACCGTGGCCACTAATCAACTAGTCAATGAATTAGAAAACTTTAGAATAACTCTACGCCTCAAAAGGGACCGTAAGGTCCTAAGTATCCAATAGAGATTTATATCTTTAAATAGTGACAACTTGCAAATACAAGTATAAATAAGCCTTTGGTAATAAAACCCAAAACATTTCAAAGAAGGAGGCTGAAATAAACACCAGGAATTAGAGCCTGGAAAAATGGGTGAAACAGAATACCTCAAGAGATATAATGATCTTTTGGATGTTTCACAACGTTTTGTCTCAAAGGGCCCAGAGTTGGATACACCAAACGGAAGAAAAATATGGCACAAAACCACATGTTGGACTGGTTTGCCATGCAGAGCAAAAATCTAAAATAGGAATTTAAATATAAGCTCAGAATGCATTTTATGAGAGACATCATAGGGCAAACAGCCAAGTATGAAGAACTAAAAAAGAATGGAAAAAGAACAATGAAAAAAGAAAAAATAGCACATTTTGAACCTGAAAATGGGAAGGATTATTTGTAGCTTCACATGACAGACAATAAGAGGTTCTGATCCTTAGTAGAAAAAGGAATTGGAAATCACTATGTAAACACAGACGTCAATATACCATCAAGGAAATGGGTTGATTAATTTGAAATAATCTTTTTCAATGTTTAAATTCTGTTATTGAAATTGTGCATTAGAGTAGGGTAGAACTAGTGCAGTGAATCTTCTCCCAGCATTTCACAAAAAAGCAGGAACTCTATTCTAAGCTCTCCATTGATTCACTGTTTAATTCTACCTGCTACACCACCAACTATTAAACATGTAAGAAAATATGGAACAGGTCAGAGAAGAACTAAGGGTAAAGTAAAAGGCATAAAGCTGGAAAAGAGAGAAATAAACATCCTCAACACTAGTACCGACAATGCAAGATGAACAGCATCCAGACTTTCCCAATCACATATCACATCAATTTATGACATTAGAGAGAATCAAGTGGTGCAGAATAATATCTCTTTTTCTGGCTAGACTAATAGGCCAATCCACCTCACAAGAGTCAGATAGATGTTTTAAGATCATCGAAAAATGACTATACAGCTTCGGTGCCTGAAAGACATGTAGGTTAATATTATGCCTCACTCTTAGCTTTGCAGGACTCCAGACTGCTTCTTCAATGAGCTGATCTAAGAGCTCTTTGCTCACTGCCTGAAGTTGATTTAATTTGTGTTACATCTGCTCCCTCAAATCTGGTGAGAGAAATATTCTCCTTTCTCCACCATAAGAGACCTCTTCAGAGAAGCTGATCTATGCTTTTTGGGGTCAGAAGATCCGAATCCCAAAGTGCAACTATTATAGAGCCCATGTTGGATGATGCAGATGTCTTTGTGGTCTTAGATTCAAGCTTGTAAGCCTTTCATATTACATCTATATTGATTATATAAAACTCAGTAAAAATAACATATCTAATTTTCCACCTTCTGTAGGTGCAGCTGATCATTGAAAAAAGGGCATATTGTCTCATTAACAGGCATTCTGGGGAGCCTGGCTAAGCCGTCGCAACAAATGCCACATGAATCGCAGCACCCAACTGCTGAGTGGTGCTGGATCCATTTCAAATATGCGGAGTCCTTCTACTTTTCCCTGAAAGATGTGATAACACATCCTGGATATCTGGAGGTAAATTGGAGAGCCATGTTACCAGTGCTAGAGTAGCTGCATATTTTATAATATGTCTCATTTTTGACTTTCATCATTATATTCAATAATGAGGTAACTGTGCATACGTGGTTTGGCTAACTCTGGCTAATATTTCTTGCTCTACATTTGACTTCTGTAGCGGACATTGCAGTCCCTTCTCTTTTCGCAGTCTTCACTTCTTGCTATTGACAAAGTATACAGGGAGGCCAAGACATTTTAAAATCCATACTAAATGCCCTGTGCTATACTCTAGTGCATTTGAAAATTCTCCTCAGTTTTTCATCTCAATAGCTGGCACTACTAAATATGATAAGCTTGCTTCTTCTGTCAAATCTACAAACCCTATTCCTGCTACTAGAAGACTGAAACATGATCCTCCTTCACCTGGCAAATTGTCTTCAACAATATCTATGGAAGCTTCACTCAACAAGATACAAGCCCATTCTTCTTCATATGGAAGGGACAGTGAATTAGTGATAATCAGGTTGTGACTATGAAGAATGACTCTACAACAAGAAAAATCTAAATTGAAAAAGGCTGCAGAGGAGTTGGAAAATAGGAACAGTAGCAATGATTTGAAAATGTATGCCTGAAGACGCTGAAGGTAATGATGCAATTACATTCTTTGGCTCTTTTTCTTACCAAACTGCTGGTCTGGGCTCCAGAAATAAATCCTTATCATTCTCTTCTAAACCAAGATGAGATGTACTATACTTCCTAGAATATCTGGATATTATTAAAGTTCTTAATGCTCAAATTCCAAAATGCATTTATCATGGCTGAGTCACAAGATATTTCTATCCCAGGATGTGTTGAACCTGAGCAGAGAGCAGAGGTAAGGAATTCTTGGATCTTCAGCCTACTCTTCGGTCTATAAATGCTCAATATGGATTGTGTCAGTCCTGGTTCTTCAAAGTGACTTTCAAAGACAAGTAAAACCTAAAAATGTATCTTTGATCACAGAGATGAAACCATGGACAGTTCAAAACCCTCGACGACTTCTTGATTTTAATAGATGTTTCTTAGTTTTTTGCTCTACTTTTATCTACTTTCCAAAAGAGCTAACAGTATACTCATATCTTTCTCTCATTATAGGTGGTTGTGCCTCTTCCCTGTGCTCTGTTATCCTGTAATTTTTTAGCCCTCTGCCACCACTCTCATAGATTTGTGGATGTGTCATTTTCTTTTTGAGCTGTTTCCATTCCCCATCTCATTGTTACATCACAGGAATGTTTGACAGTCACCTTTTTCTTAGTATGTACCGTCTGCATTGTCTTTATCATTCTCCTTTCCTTTCCCTTTGTTTTCTCCCCTTCCTTGTTTCATTCTCTGGTATATATTCTTTCATTACCTATTCTTTTTCTCATACTTCCTTAATGAATTTTGAAACTTCTATTTATTCTTGCTTGTGGATCATTAATAGACTAATGCTCTTATATTTAGTGTATATTTATGATTCAGAGTTATATGCTGGAATGTTATAGATATAAACAACCCTATTAAAAGACAGAGGGTTATCTCTCAATTAGCCAAATATTAGCCTGAACTTGCTTTCCTTCAAGAAACCCACTTTCCCTCTCAAAATCACACAGACCTAAAAAAAAATTGGGTTCAAAAAGTCTCTGTCTCTCTGGTCTCTGATAATAAAAATGGTACAGTTACATTATGTAATAAAGGCTTAGATGTATGTATTAATTTGCAACAGACAGATGAGGTGGGACATTGTATATTGGTCAAATTGATTGTTAATAAAATTCCCATAACTGTTTTTAATGTATATGGTCCCACACTGGTTGATTATGTATTCTGGCTGTCCAGAGCTAAAAGAGCTAAATAGATAAATATTTCATATTGGCAGGGGACTGTAATCAAGTCATGGATTCTTTTACGAATAGACAGTTCAAAGTTAGAATTGTTCCTAATAGAATTCATAAACAATTTAGTTCTACTATTAAACAAACATCCTTAGTAGATTCCTGTAGACTTAATAGTCCTCAATTTGTATACCCCCTCTTATAACTCTCATTCCAGATTAGATTATATATTTCTCATTAACCCTTTAATGCAACCTTTAATGGATTTTAGCATTGGTCCCATGTTGATTTCGGATCATGTCCCTGTAATTACGGATTTTGATTTTATTCCACAACAACCGCACCCCAGTACTTGGAGGTTTAATAATTATTTACTTGAAGACCCTTTTTTCCCTTTCCTTTCCAAATTTTATGACTGACTTTTTTGATATACATCTAAATATGGACTGCCCGGTGCATGGGATACCTTCAGAGCCTCAGCTCGTGGTTTTGTAATCAATTATGTTTCCAAGCAAAAGAGAAATGGCTGAGTGACTCTTAGTTATTCTTAGAAAAAATAAAAACTTTGAAACACATGTACTTCACAACTAATTCCAAACAGGCATTGGAGGCTTTGGTTAAGGGGAAGTTGGCTTTTAACAAAACTTCCACTGATAATGCTTCCACTCTCCCTCTTAAAACTAATGTCAGATATTCCAGAGGTCAGAACAAAGTGGGCACATTATTAGCAACCTATCTCAAAAAAACAAAAGATTAAATTAAAGTGGAGGCATTAATGGATAGCAATGGTTCTCATATTTACAAGGGCAAAGATATTGTTTGGGAATTTGCAATATTTTATGAACATCACTATACTCCTTCTCATGCAGATGATATAAAATTCTTCCTACTTTGAATTCATAAACCCAATACTGACCAGGTTGATTTTTCTGTTTTGGAACATGATATTTCGATTAATGACATTCTCAAATTTGTCAAACTCTTAAAATGACATAAGGCTCCTGGACTGGATGGTTTTCTATTGAACTGTACTCTCATGTTGCTAACATTTAATTTCCCAAACTTTTTGAATTGTTATAACAATTTATTTCTAATGGTTCAGCTACAGGTACGTTTTAAGAGGCAATTATCTGTCTTATCTACAAGGGCAGTAAAGACCCTTTTTTGCAAAAAACAACAAAACTATGTCACTAATCAATACAGATTATAAAATCTTTGCAAAAATGTTGGCACTCTTTCTTGACCTTCTGCTACCTCAAATAATTGGTAAAAAAACAGTCTGGCTTAATTAAAGGCAGACTAATCTTTGATAACACATGTTTATTTTTTAATGCTATGAATCCTCTATCCTCTATCACTATTAATGCAGAAAAGGCCTTTGACAGGGTTGATTGGTCATATATATTTGCATCACTTAAATTATTTGGTTTCAGCTTTAAATTGATCTGTGTGATTGCTTTACTTCATATTGCCCCAAAAGCTCGTGTTAGAGACACTGGTACATGGCTGCCTCATTTTTCTATACCCAGGAGAGTTGTCAGAGTTATCCTTTGTCTCCATTACTGTTTATTTTAGCTCTTGAACCTCTTCTATTATCTAGAATTAGATAATATGTTTACTTTTCTAGCTTTAAATATGGTTCTAAGCAATTAAAATTGGCAGCCTATGCTGATGATATGTTATTATTTATTTCTGTTCCTGAAAACAATCTATCACACTTTCTAAAAGAAGATTATAATTTCTCAAAGGTATCAGGATATAAAATAAACTCAGACAAAACAGAAGTTTTACCTTTAAATAAGTTCCGTACAAAAGGCATATTTCGTTCTACCAATTTCTGTTGGGCTTCTACAAAGATCATATATCTAGGTGTGTGGTTTACTACATCTATTAAATATACTATTACTATAAATTTTACAGACCTGCTTACAAAATTAAATTCACTTGTCAATAAGTGGAATCTATTATTCCTTTATTGGTGGGGTAGGCTGGACTCTATTAACATTATGCTTTCCCCACTTATTTTATGTCTTACCTCTATGTTGCCAGTTCATATTCCTTTTTCTTTCTTTAAAAAACAAAAATTATTCTCTCCTATTAGACCTGACAGCATTAGTGTGGTCTTCCTCTCAACATTTTGCCTACCTCCTCCACTTTTCTGACCTTGTTTTTGCTGGGTTAGAACTCTGGGCACTTTACCACTGCTACCAGTGCTAAAGTGCTTGTGCTCTTTCCCCTAAACATGGTAATATTGGCTCATTCCTATTTGCCGTATTTCATTTTACTTAAAGGGCCCTAGTAAAGTGAACTACATGTGAACAGGGCCTGTAAATGAAATGCTACTAGTGGGCCTGCAGCACTTATTGTGCCACCCACTTAAGTAGCCCTCTAACCATGGCTCAAGCCTGTCATTGCAGAGCCTGTGTCTGCAGTTTACACTGACATTTCGACCTGGCAAGATAAACCTACCACCAGGCCCAAACCTTCCCTTTTTATACATATACGTCACTCCTAAGGTATGCCTTGGGTAACCCAGAGGGCAGGGTGCAATGTAGTTAAAAGGCAGGGCATGTATTTGTGAGTTATACATGTCCCAGTAGTGAAAAGCTCTCAAATTAATTTTTCACTGCTACAAGGCTTATCTCTTCCATAAGATAACATTGGAATCACCTTATTACATTCTTTAAATGTAATTACCAAATGTGAAGAGATAGACTTTTCAAGTTCGGTGTCTCTGGAATCACAATTTGAGATCACAACATATGGTGAAGTCAGATTTTAAAATGCAATTCTAAGATTGCCACTTTTGGAAAGTTGGCATTTTCTTACTTTAGCCATTTGGCGCCTGCTGTCTGCCTCTGATACTCGTCTGGGGAGGGTGACAGCTGGGTTTTGTGTATTCCACCTAGACAGCCACACACAATAGGAGCATAGGTGTGACTTGATGGGCCATCCTGGCAGGTTGGGAGTGAGGAGTTGGACCCAGCCTCAGTTACAGCTGAATAGGCGGTGTCCTGTCCCTACACAAAGGGCTGCTGAGCCCCCTGCAGTGAATCTGAAGGCAGTGCACGAAGGGAGGACCCCATTGCACTTCAAAACCTGTCTCTGAAGTCTCCTCCACTTCAAAAGCACCACTGGGTATAATTACTGGACCAATGTCACCACCACTGGAGTACACTTCTGGACCTGTGAAGACTCTGCCAGGAAGAAGGACTACAGTGCTGCTGAGCGACTTACACTCTGCTGCTTTTCTGGACTCTTGATTTACTGTGCTGCCCTTCTGCCTGCTGTTCTCATGCCTGAGTGAGAAGGGTTGGACCTGCATCACTTGAACCCACAATGACTCCAAGGGATAGCTGGCTGGCCTCCTGATCTGAAGTCTCAGGGACATAAAAGACTTCTGACTTATTTGCTTCTGCAATCTGTGAGTCTGCCATGCCAAGTGGTGCCACCACAGTCCTGGATCCTTGGAAGTGAGGCCTAAGGTGCGTGCTTCAGCAAAACCAACACATCATCTGTCGAACCAGCGCATCGGTGCCGTTGCGTGGCTCAGAACTGGTGCATCGGTCCTGTTGCGTGGATCGGAACCAGCGCATTCATCCTGTTGCATGACCAGAACTGGCACATCGCTGCTGTTGCGTGGATCAGCCACGACGCATCGGCTTTGAAGTCACCACTGTACTAGGTCTCTGCATATCTGTCAACAGCATCCTTGACAAGAAATCTCTGCAGTGCAGCTCTTCGTTTATTGGCACGGATGCAATGTCACTGCCGCGCAGATCAGGACCGAGAAATCAGTCCACTGCATGGATTGACACTGATGTATCGCTTTGGATGTGTCCCGCATCTTTGACATTGATACAGCCAGGATCAACTTACTTTTGTTCAGTGGGACTCACTGGGTCCCTGTTTTTGGTCCATGGTGGCCGGCCCAAACTTTTGACTTTATCCTGGTCCGATGCGACCAGATAGACCAAGTGAGCGCTTATTGCTTCTAAGCGCTATTTTACAGTTTATTCTTTAAAAATTCATATCTCAAGTTCTACTTATTGGAATTTTGTCGTTTTGACCTTGTTTCATTTGTTAAATTAATTTCTATTTTTCAAACCTGGTGTGGAATCTTTTTGTGTGGTGTTTTCACTGTTTTACTGTTTTAAGTGAAACGAGAAGGAGATTGGTCATGGATTTCACATTTAGAGATAGGCTGTTCTATAATTTGGCGGTACAGAGAGTGAAACTTCTGCCACCCCCATGAAATTTTCCAGGTCAATTTTCCTTTTAAGATTGCTAATATTTTTCTTGGTAGTCTCTCTGATATCTGGTCCTATTCTTCAAATGATACTAGATCAATTGATTTGTTGCTAGCCATTGCATTTCAAATTATAACTATTAATTGGAAAAACTCACAAAATGTATCCTTTATGACTTAGTGGAATCTGGTCTGTCATAATCATAGACTGGATACTGCATGCCTAATGCCAGCATTACTTATATCTAGAAAATTATTATGGCACCTCTTGTAAATTTTCTTGATATATCTAGTATTTCCACCACCAAATTGCCAAAAGGTTGCTATAAACCTCAGTTGATTCATATAACTCTCTGTTTTAGTTCAAACCTATTTTTCATGGTTAATTGATACACTGTAATGGATGTTTTCATATTAGATTGGTTTAAGATATCTGTTTGGACTTTTCTTGCAAGAAATACTAGTGCTTATTGCTGTAACCACCCCCCTCATATCCATCCCTCTTTTTACTCCCCCTTTTCCCTTCTTCTTGTTTCATTTTCAATTTTTTGGGCTTTACCATATATTAGTTTTACAATATATTGTTATTATATGAATGTAACATCTGCTGATGTAATTGTTGATAAATTATTATTAAATAAAGCTCTTTTTAAACTTGAACAGGCATTCTAGATTCAATGGGAGGAAAGCCCATTCGTTAGATGTTGGCCGCCCTCTGTCACTTTTCCTGCATCTCCAATTTGTTATCCAGTAGAATCATTGAGCATGCCACAGTGTCTCTGAATTGTTTATGCTCTCTCCCTAGCTTCTCAACCCCTCAAATCTAGTTTTCTTTGCATTGCACCCTAGTGCCAAGGCATTTTATCACGGACTCCATCTCTGCAGACCTGGACATCATTTTCTCCAAACAGACCACCTGAGAGGAGGTGGTTCTTTCTCTAGCTACTAAAATATGAAGCCATCACCCTCATCATATCTATTTAGCCTCTGCTAAGATCACTTCACCCCACCTCTTCACTTTCTCCACCTGGAACCCTGTCCTTCTTGCATGGAGAAAAAAGTCTAACTTCTCCTTTATCTGTGACGTGCCAGCCACCACCCCTTTCTTCTGCTATACCCCACTCTAATTTTTTTAGTTTGAATCTGTTTATTGCATTTTGGCACAGTTACATTTATATACTTTATGAGCGTAAAGATAGCAATCAGCATTACATTGCCCAGTAACAGTTTCCTGCTATACACCACTATCATATAGTGGCAGGGTCTCTGATGTTCAGTGATACAACTCTCCTTGTCACACACTGTCGCAGTTCACCCTGCAAAACTCTACAGTGACACCAGTTCAGCTAGTGTCCCCGTCTCTTAGAGAGGGCCCGACCTTTTAAAATACCAAGTTTTGTTATGTTTCTTATAGATGCCCTAATATAGGCATAGCTTGAGATGCCCTAATATAGGCATAATCTTTCACCTACATTAGTTCCCTATTCTCCACAATAACGGGCGCTGAGGGCTGAACCTTATCTAGACTGTGGTTTGGGTACAGAAGGAGGGTTTTTCCCGAACAATGGCCTCCTATATCATCTTTGATGTGCTCATCCAGTATTATTAAATATTCATAAGAGTTCTAGGAAACCAGGCAGGGGCTAGGATCCACCTGCATAAACATCTACGTAACCGGTTCATCCCATACGTCATCTTCATACCCAACAATGGCTAACACAAGACACAAGGGACAAAGGGACTCTATACTTTTCTGTATAAATACAGCACCTCTTGCTATCAGTAGTTAGAGGGAACCGAGACTTCCAGGCCGACACACTGACCAGAGACGCTGAGGCTCCTGCATGCAGTCGCTCCAGCTGACAGTGGTCTAATCATCCCTTGCGGGTGTCCAACTCGAGACCAGGACGAGGTCCCACACTCTCATTATTCAGGTAATGGGGTTTGACTAAATCCTAGCGGGATTCTTGGCTTCTTTCGCACCTACTCACATGCTAGGTACACTTAGGTACAACTAGACAGGCATCGTAGGAGTATGCGCTTTATTTTATAAATGCATTTTATATTCATGTATATGTTCAAGACTATTGCAAAATGGTAGAACTGTACTATCCTTTCCTACTCACTGTACTGCTGATCATATATCTCTGCTACTGTTTAACAGTTGTCGCAGCACATATATTTTATACTAGAAGAACAACTGTGCAATAAATTCTTATTGTAAACACGCTCGACTGTTTCTTCTGTGTAACTCTCTGAGACCAAATGAGCAAGCACGAGTGACTGAGCGAAAAGTAGTACACTGTTTCCACGAGTCTGAGGAATCAGGGTTATTGTGTTCTGAGGTTGCCAAAAACTAATCTCTCTGATAAAAAAGAGATTCTAGTGGCACTGTGAGCTAGCTAATGCAAACAGGCTAACATACGCGGTAGGGGTGCTCAGAATCAGTCTGCCATCAGGCCCACAGTGTATGTTATCCAAAAGCGCAGGTCCTGTAGGGGTACTATAGGAACTACACTACAGTTTAGCTCAGGATCTCATCTCTTACTGCTTCTACAGAAGTGCTTGGAGGCGAAACTTCGACCACCATGTCTAGCACCCCGGTGGTTTGTCTCTATATAGAGATGAGCCTGTCTGTCTCTTCAACTGTTCACTGCAAGGTTGCTACCTCAATGTGGCACTGTTACACTTTTAACATGACCAGTCACACCTTCAGGCCAAAGAAAAGGTCCTGTTGATGGAGCCCCAGTGGAGAGCAACAATATTGCCAACCACCAGTCCTTGCTCCTTCGCATACCAGTAAGTCTTTTGCTAGAAATAGTCTAAAAGGCCAAAACATGAACAAGCTCTCACAGGTGAAGGTCAACTTCAATGACAGATTGATGAAATCTAAGAACTGGTTACTTTCAAAAGAACAATAAAAGCACTTGTTAATAACAAACTCCCTTACTTTAAAACAAGATGCCAGCAGAATGTTTCCAATGGTTAGTGGAGTTGTGGGTCCTAATATTACCTCTTATGTTTAAGCTCTTCACTATGACACAAAGGGCCTGATTATGATGTTGGGTGCAGTTGCCTCCGACCGACATCTCTGCAGTTTCGGAATGGACCGACCTCAGGTCGGTGGTCTGAGACTGCAATTACGATGCAACCGCACATGGTGCGGTCACAGACTCCCATTTCCCTATGGGAGCTTGTGCGGAGAACGGAAACCGGCCACAGCCTAAGCTCCCATAGAGAAATGGGAGTTACTGTAAATCCCTGCACCTTGTGGCAGGAACCGTGCAGAGATTTACAGAGGGGCATCATAGGTGCCCCCCTGCCTCAACCAGAGCCCGTGGAAGGAGGTGGGCCCTGCTAGAGGCCCCCAAAGTAACTTTCTGACAGGCTTTCCATGTCAGAAATCCCAACATGGAAAGCCTGTCGGAAATCGACATCATAATCCAGATGGTGGAAACGCCGTCGATAAGGGATTTTGTGGCAATTTTGACTGGCTGATGGGCTCCTTGAGCCTGTCGGTAGCCAGTCGGATTGACCGGCCGGTTTCAAATCCAACCGCCGTCATTGTAATACTGCGGTCGGAGTTGAAACCTTGGATGTTGGTCGGAAAGCCTACCGACATCCAAATGAGGCCCATAATGTCATAGTTACAATTTACAGAAAAGGAAAATTTAAAAGTGCTCAATGCCCCCTCCCATGGTGAGGAGGGCATTGCTTCTTTTTTAATTTGCAAAAGAAAATCCCGCTTTGAAAAAAATAAAATAACTTTGCAAAATTGCCATGCGGAAAACTTACAATGGATTGACAGGAACTGCTGGGACAGCAGTTTCTCCCAATGCTAGAAATATCTGCTGGGTCAGAGGACATTTCTAAATTTGGGCAGCGGCGCGTCCGTCTGCCAAATTACAAATCAGGCCCTTTGTTTGGATAAAAATCCTCAGGTGGAAAGTCAACAAACCGAATATATACAGCTATTGTTCGCGCCAAACGCTATTTTGCCTATTTTTTTGTGCTAAAATGCCAAAGCTGACGTTTCTCACAATAACGTGTGATTTCATATACATTTTTGGGCATTCATGAAATTTCCACAAAGGGTATTCTGCTAATACCACTGAGGCATGATGAACTGTTGGTAATTTGCTTTTATAGCCTTACAGCCCGCTGCCAAGGGCTTTACCAGTTGTTAAAGGCCCTGAACCTGAGGTATAGGTCCGAGCCTCAGGCGAGAGCCTATAAGGAGGGAGTGGGTCTTTAATAACTGGTATAGCCCGAGACAGAATGACTATAAGGCTATTAGAACATCCCACCCACTAAGTGTAGAATATTCTGAATTAAAAAAGGGGAAACATGACAACAAACATTGGAATGTTAGAGCTCCGGGCTTATACCAGCAATTATAAGCCTAGAACTACTTCATTGTCTGCAATGGAGCTCTCAACATTCCAATGTTCTAAAACAATTAAAATGCATCATATAGTTTCAATGAAGCAACTGATTTAAAAAAAAAAAACATGTATTGTTTATAAAATATGCATAATCAAAAGAAATCACAAACACCTTAACCGCTCTGCAAGCATGTTTTCTCTCAGCTTAACCTCAAACACACTCTTTGAAATGATATATGATTATTAGATTTTCAGTTCGATGCTTACTCATGTCATAGTTAGTATGTGATGAAGCATTGTTGGCAACCATTGGGACTTTGAGACACTTACTTAACTATGTGTTACAGAAATGAACCCAGAGAGGGTTTGAAAACGTGTCTGTAGTGTTCTATCGCATAAAACATCTCTCAGGGGTTGCATATGTGAAAGATGCGAAAACAAATACATTGGACCGCTCAAGAGACATAACAGTGAGCCATATTGCTGCATTAAATAAAAACGTCTGTGTAAAAACCCTTGTCTGTGAGATATTCTTTCTGCGCTTATGATTGATATAGAAAGTTGGCACTTAGCAACTTCAGGACTGACAGAACCCAAGAACATCACACTGAAGGTAACAGTCAATTATTTGACGGCCTAAAGACTAAGGGGCATATTATCAAGAACGGCGTTAAAATTATCGCCGCTTTAGCGGCAGAAAACTGCCGCTAAAGCAGCGATAATGGGCTTGATAATATGCCCTTGAGAATTCCAATAGAAGCCCATGTTGACACCAGAACATGGGCTTCTATTGGAATTCTCAAGGGCATATTATCAAGCCCCTTATCGCCACTTCAGCGGCAGTTTTCTGCCGCTAAAGCGGCGATAATTTTAACGCCGTTTCTTGATAATATGCCCCTAAGATGGGCCAGGGCCTTAATAATTTAGTAAGTATCAAGTGATTATGATATTCGTGTGGACAGATTTTCACAGAGCAGCTTTGACAGGGGCGGCTCCTCCGTTGGAGCGGAGGAGCGTCGCCCCACTTAAATTCCCCCCCAAACAAAGCACTAGAGATGAAAAATAAAATGGTACAGAAAATGGCCCCAAACAGAGTGTCAGGACGGGACGGGGCCTTCTGAATGACAGCAGCAGTGAGGAGGGCAGGCTGCCTGGGCACTTTTCAAAGTGCGCATGTCTCTTTGGACTGCTGTCTTGCGATGACCAGCAAGACACGTGCACTTTAAACCTCTCAACCCAGCTGTCTTAAGACAGCTGAGTTGAGAGCAAGTTTAGGTCTCCAGTGCGCTGTGGAGTGTCAAGACAGGCAACTCCCTCCAATCAGGTCATTGCTCTCATGCTGCTTAACAGCATGAGATCAGGGCAGGACTGGTCAAGGGAGTTGTAACATCCAGTTCCTGTGGGTGAAAGAAGTGGTCTGGCATGGAGGATGTCGTGTTGAAGGTAAGTATTCATTATTTTCATTGTATTTGCCCACGCACCCGCTCCCTACTGTTGCACTCAAAGGAGTGCAAAATGTAAGTTTAAAAATGTACGCACCCGCTCCCCTTCCCCTTAGATGCCAGCCGCCAGTGAGCTTTGAGATAGCCAAACAACCTCCTCTGGCAGGGGAAGCATTCACAACACGGGGTATCGCTCCATGTGATTGAGAAAGCAGAGGCTGTCCATGCCTGTTTATTCTGTAATGCTTTTACGGCATATACAACAGGTAAGACAGAGGGTCTAGCTGTTTTTTAGTCGACTTTGCAATAGCCCCCTATTTGAATAGATCAAAAAGGGTTTGTTTTTTTATTCGGGCAGAGTGTTATGTATACGAGTTGTAGCAGATTTTATTCTTGGCTTGTTGGTTAGGTTAGCGTTTAGTCATCCACTATCTTAATTAACTCTTATAATGATGTGGATTTATGCCGCCTATGATATACTGTCAGATGTTGAAAAGAAATTAAATAGTATTAAAAGAACTATTTCTTCTATAGACTGCTAGAACGAGTGGTGAATCCTGTGAGGGAACTACATCGCAACGTGGCATCCCGAGAATATCTTTACGAAAACTAGGGGTGCCTTACAAAGTTTATGCATCAAATTTAAAGGTAAAATAGCAGTTTATGTGGTATGAGAAAACAAATAATATAGAAAACATAGATATTCTCTCTAAATAAAATAATTCTTTGTAACAGAGAGAAACGTATTGCTTTGATGTACAACTATCAGTTGATGGTTTTACAAGTCGTTTGGAGGTAAGGTTACCCTAGTTCATTTTTTAGAATGAAGATATGGTGTTTTTGAGTAACTGAGAAAGTTTTTCTTGTTCTATATTTCTTACAGAAAATCTCGTTAAAATTATTGAGGTTTTCGACTATGAGTGAGGTCTAATTACCCCTCCGATTGTGACTGCAGAGGCTAACTTGCAGTTAACATCATATAAGATTTCTTGGATTTTAAACAGGTATCTGACTTCTCGGTAGATATCCTGCTATGGTAGTGAGCTTGAGTATGAATGTCGTATTTTTATTTATTTAGTTATGCGACCACTAGCACTATTATTCTTCTTTTTATTTAAAATCTCGTGAAAACAATTGAGGTTTTTTACTGTGAGTGAGGTTCAATTACCCCTCTGAATATGATTGCAGAGGTTAACTTGCAGGTAATACACTAAATAGATTTCATTGAATTATAACAGATATCTGACGTTTTGGTAGACATAATTTTATGGTAGTGTGCTGTAGTATGAATTCCGCCCTTTTAGTAAATTTGATAATATCACAGTGGAATGAATGTTGGATGTTTGGGATATTAATTCTGAGATAAGGGTGATATGCATCCCCCTGTGTGAATTTGGTTAGAAGGATTAGAATGTTTGAAATATCACCTGAATAGAAACACTGTTGCCATATTTGCAATTCAAAGGTTAACTGTTGGTTTTCAAATAAACTGTTTTTTTGTGATTTTATACAGATATTGAATGTTTTGTGGGAGTTATCGTTTTCTGTCCTGAAGAAGGTGGTGTTTAAACAGTATACCCACCGAAACGCGTCGACGCTCTTTGTGTCAACAGGCATACTGTAGACTCTATTGGTCAATTTGTTTCTATTTGTTAAAAGTTATGACACAAAAACCAAATGTTAGATCAATGAATTGGGTCTAATGTATTTGCCTGTCAGACAACAGAAATAATTTTTCTTGCTGGTTCTCCCAATATTGTTTTGTAATTTACTGTCTATTGTTTTTTAATTTGTATGTACATATATTTGCTGAATGATTTGTTTTTAATCTTTTTAATGTTCTATAAATAATAAATTGAAAATATATATATTTTATCAACACTTGGCCTTTGATGATGTTTTTGTTATGTTCTGGTGATATGATCAAATTGAGTGTGGAAGCATAAGGTTTTGGTAGTAATTTGTTGCCCAAAGGGGAGTTCTCTTTTTTGACTTAAGTCTATTTGGTGCCCTACTCCTTTGGCTTTAGAAGGGGCCCCTCTCATTCTTTTGAGATACTAGTAGAGCTTAACCTGAATGTGGCCTATAGTGAGTGGGGAATAACCACTGTCACTACATGGAGGGGAGTGGGTCTCTGGAACCTGCCTATGAAACACTAGAGCCCTGACCTCAGGGGGCATGTGTGGGCTTTTTGTGAATGTAGTATTTTACTTTGTGGTCATATATGAATATGCCTTTTTTCATAAAAGCAAGTATTTGGCTAGACAATCATGTATTGCTGCTACTGGGAGTATTTTGAGTTGTAAGCCTGTGTTCACCCCCTGTGTCTATCTCCCCCTCGAAAAGCCTTGGACTGCTAGACCCATGCTACCACTGAGAGTCCAGTGCTGAAAATGTACTTGACTCAGTTGCTCAGGATCTTTAGTAGGTCGGGCCCCAGGACATCAGGAGTAAAAGACCCATATCCCCCTTCTAGTATCTCATGCTTGTACTGTGGCCCATTGAAAAGGGTTCTTACAGCCAATGATAATCAATGGTTGTGGTAGACCGCAACCGAGGTGCAATTTGAGACTGGCTGCGATGGAGAGCGGGTTGGGAACCCCAACCTGGTACATCCTGCTCAATGATTTTGCCTTCTGACTCAGTCCGTTAATTCCCAATACACTACATGAGTGCAATTCTAAAGCCCCCACTGGCCTCAGGTGAGGCACTTGGAGACTCACAGGCTGTCAAGAAAAGGCCAACAGCAGGCTCCAGTCCAAGTCCAGTTGCCACTTGTCAGCTGGATAGTTGCCGGAAAGGCCACTTGTAACTTGTTGTATTCGTGTAGCTTGAACAGGAGATCAGCCTTATGACCCTTGGAACCCAATTCTTTGTCCTGGGTACAAGAGGGAGCAGGTCCTGTCCTTCAGGTCACAGACAGCAGGTTCAGTCCTCTACTGTTCTTCCTCCGGTCCAGAACGTGTTCTGAAGTGGATGCCTGAAGATGCGACATTTATGCCTGGCAAAAGCTAGTGGGTAGCAATGACTCTCAGGCCACTCTAACCAATGAGATAAATGTGCCTACACACTTTGGGCATTTTCAAAATGGCAAACGTCTTTGGCAACACTTAACTTGAGCTTTGAGGGCTTAGGGTGTGTGTGGGGAGTGTGCTATGCTAATTTAACTGTCCATCTCACACTAAAATCCAGTGTGAGGCAACAAATGTACGCCAAATAAACCCAGAGACAAACGCCTGGTAGGACAAAAGCAGGGTTTTTCAGTAACAAGACACTGGACACAAAAGAACTATCCTGTTTTCTTCTTTTCAAGTTAGCCGCAAGTGTTATATGTAAACTCTGGCTGACCTATCAAGCACGATTTGACAATCCAGCAGGAACTAATACCGTAATGTCAAAAAGCATGTCCACAGCCCCCACACTGCACGTTCTGTGAGGTTCAGAGAAATCATCTCTGTGCATTCACGCAGGTTTGAGCTATTGGCATTGTAAATGACAATGTCTTTTATTTATGTTTTGGGTTTTAAAACATAAATAAAAGGCATTGTCATTTACAATACTAACAGCTTAAACTCTCGCAAATGCGAGACCTATTGCATTGCAATAAAGGGCCTTCTCTACCGCTTGTTAGATTGTAAATATCAGAGGAAGAGACCAGCCTGCAACGTCTTCAAAGTAGTGATAAATAGTGCAGTGAAGAAGATGTGTAAGTGTTGTAAATTATCCAGACACAAAGTGTGAAGTGAGAGTCACATATGATCAGAGCTATAAACACTAACAAAGTGCTCCAACACCTTTTGCTCTGTGATTACACTGTCGTGGCTCAGTAGGAAGAGCGGGGGGCTATTTCCTGCCCTCTCCGTGATTTGAGTGTGCAGTGTGGAATTGCGTAATGCCATTGCTATCTTTGGCCTAAAAAAAAAACACTCCCGCTGTAGTAGGGCCCTGGCTTCACCTCCTGGTGCAGGGCGGGCTGTGCTTGATGGCAGGCATGGAGGGAGGGAGGGATGGTCTCGGCTGCAGCACAGGCCCCGTACAGTGCCCCTGCTATTACTAGTGAGCGAGAGGCGCTGAGGTGGTGGTATTGCTATTGGTGGTGGTGGTATTGGTATTGGTGGTGGTATTGGTGGTGGTGGTATTGGTATTGGTGGTATTGGTGGTGGTGGTATTGGTGGTGCTGGTATTGGTGGTATTGGTGGTGGTGGTATTTATGGTGTTGGTGGTATTGGTGGTGGTGGTGGTGGCGGTATTGGTATTGGTGGTGGTATTGGTGGTGGTGGTACTGGTATTGTTGGTGGTGGTATTGGTGGTGGTATTGGAGGTATTGGTGGTGGTATTGGTGGTGGTGGTGTTGGTGGTATTGGTGGTGGTAGTATTGATGGTGGTATTGGTATTGGTGGTAATGGATTAGTGGTGGTGGTATTGGTGGTGGTTGTATTGGTGGTGGTGTTAGTGGTATTGGTGGTGGTATTGGTGGTGGTATTGGTGGTGGTATTGGTGGTGGTGTTATTGGTGGTGGTATAGGTGGTGGGGTAATGGGGTGGTGGTATTGGTGCTTATGGTGGTATTGGTGGTAGTGGTGGTGGTATTGATGGTGGTATTGGTGGTAATGGATTAGTGGTGGTGGTATTGGTGGTGGTTGTATTGGTGGTATTGGTGGTGGTATTGGTGGTGATGGTATTGGTGATTGTGGTATTTGTGGTGGAATTGGTGGTGGTATTAGTGGTGGTAGTATTGGTGGTGGTGGTATTGGTGGTGGTATTGGTGGTGGTGTTATTGGTGGTGGAATAGGTGGTGGGGTAATGGGGGTGGTGGTATTGGTGCTTATGGTGGTATTGGTGGTAGTGGTGGTGGTATTGGTGTTGGTGATGGTATTGGTGGTGGTGTTGTTGTTAATAAAACAGGCTTTTGAAAACAACCCTGTCAGGTGGCTTTAGTGCAGATGACATGTAATACAGATGTTCTGTTGTCAGCTTCAGCCCATTATCACATGATTATGTGCTACTTGGAATTCACATGACTTAATTTGCTAATCATTTCTAAATCCATTTTACTGGGGGTGGAGGGGAAGTTGAAACAGATACGAGATAATGCAGGGTTAAAGTGATTGAAAGTGGGCACCCGTGTTACAGGGCGGCCGTGCTGCTTAAAAAACACACAAGTGGTTTCAGCCGAAGCAGCGCATGTCCAGCCTGCAGTAAGAGAAACTCAATACAGTAAATAGTGCTTACAGAATAAATAACAGGTCCCGTGTAACAACCAAAATAAAAGGGCCAGTAGCCATGGGAGGTTACAAAGGAAGACAAGGCCATACTAAGGAGGGACTAACAAGCCTATTAACGAATCCGAATGCAGCATAGACGAAAGACAATGACACAAGCCAATGAAAAATATGGGCGGAGAGTGGGCGCTGGCTTCTCTTCCATACTCTACTACAGCAGTCTCGCAGAGCGAATAGTGCATGCGTGCTACCGCTAGGCTCGACCTAACCAGGATAGTGAACTTCAAGACATGCTTCTGTCCCTTCCTCACTGACCCAACCCCCAGTGTACCCCCTCAACCCCCCGCCCCAACACCCACAATTGAATGCCCTGAATCACCATTCCCATACATTTTATGAATTTCAAGACTGGGTATCAGACATATTCTGAGAATTCATAGATGGTGGAGGTCAGAAGTGGAATGCACATCGTGGATAGCAGTGTGTTGCTATGGTGTCATGGGCCTGTGTGCGCATGTACAGTCCACATGAAAGCGCAAAAAGGGAGCAGCAATGTGTGAGCAATAGTCTATAGGCCCCCAGGCCCCTTGGCCGAATTCTCCAACTTACTGAACTAATAGCCCCCCATGTGATCTCGACCAACAATTTTTTATTGTTGGGAGATTTTAATGTTCACAGTGAATGTACCACTAATACCAATGCATTGACGCTCCTGGCAGACCTCGCCCTTTTGGGCCTAGTTAAGCTCAACGAAGGTCCAACGCACACAGCAGGTCACACACTGGACATTATTTTTTCCAATTCTTCCAGTATTTTGTGCGAACCTCCCCGGCCGCTGACATGGTCAAATCATGCATCCATCGAATTCCTTATCCAGGGTCGCAGGGAGGTGAATGGCCCCGGCCCATTCACTCACTGTATTCGCAGACAATGGAAGAAAATCTCTCCGGAGCGTTTCCAAGCCTCCTTCTTGGCACCGTGGGACATTGAACCAGACAATATAGAGGATGCTCTAGCTAAATACAATTCTGCTGTCATCTGTGCCATTGACCAGCTTGCACCGCTGAAATCATTCCCTAACTCTTCTAAGCGTCCCCAGACAGCTTGGTTTTCCCCTGAGCTCTGGGCTCAAAAACAGCAATGCAAAAAGCAAGAAAGGCGATGGCGTAGTACCCATGATGAGAGGGAAAAAGACAGATTTAAGGTCACTCTCTCTAGCTACCACAAAAACATAAAGGCCGCACGGAAAGCCCACATTGCATCTCAGCTAGCCTAGGCTGGAAATGTTCCCAAAACCCTCTACCGAATTCTTCAGTCCTTCACCAGGCCTGTGATAATCTAGAGGCCCCCTCACAATCTCTCTGCAATGACCTCGCACAACATTTTTCGCAGAAAATAGAGCTTATCTACTACAAGATTGTCTCATCAGGGAGCCAGCCTCCGGTTGCTATGACACCCGACCGGCCAGAACATGCAAACTCCCAGCTGCTAGAGAGATTCCCCCCTCTGACCTCGGTAAACGTAGAAGCATTACTTCGTACAGTAAAATCTGGCTCCCCCCTAGATATTATCCCGGCCAAAATCGTAGCCTCCCTGTCCTGTCAACTGTCTTCATCCATAGAGTTTCTTCTCAATCTCTCCATGAGAGAGGGTCGTCTTCCTTTGGAATGGAAAGCAGCACAGGTTATGCCTGTCCGAAAGAACACCAAAGCTCCCCTGGCTGATCTCTCCAATCTCCGTCCCATCTCGTTACTCCCTCTCCTGAGCAAGTTACTAGAAAAGCACATCAACAAACATCTGTCTGACCATGTCGAACTTACTGGCAGCCTAGATACTTCCCAGTCAGGTTTTAGGCCCACATATAGCACAGAATCGGCCCTGCTAGCGGTCACGGATAATATCAGGATGACCTTAGACAGGGGCCAATCTACGATTCTGGTGCTGTTGGACCTTTCTGCCGGGTTCGACATAGTCTCTCATCAGATACTGCTCAGGAGACTGGAGGAGATTGGACTCAGAGACACTGCCCTTCAGTGGATGACAAGCTTTCTATCCTCCCGTTCCCAGACCATCAATCTCGGCCCATACCACTCGGCGTCTATGAAACTGACCAAGGGAGTACCTCAGGGCTCCTGTTTGAGCCCCACCCTGTTTAATATCTATGTTGCTCCCTTGGCTAATCTCCTCGGGACCTATGGGTTCATTCCCATTTCATACGCCGACGATACGCAGCTACTATTTCCTTTTAGCAAATTCACCCCATCTGTTCAGTCGGCCTTCTCCTCTGGTATGAGGGCTATTTCCAATTGGATGAGATATCATTTTCTTCAATTCAATGTCGGGAAGACAGAGAACATGCTTTTCAGAGAGGCCCCCATGCTGTGGACTCCGCAATGGTGGCCGGTGGACCTTGGTGCTCCCCCCGCCCCCAAGTCCCTTGTTAAGAACCTAGGCATCCGCCTGGACCAGGCTCTCACCTTGAAGGAGCACGCTGCTCAGACAGCTGGCTCCTGCTTTCATACGCTGGGCCTATTACGCCAAGTTTTTCCCCTGCTTCCTGATTCAACTCGGAAAACCCTCACGCAGGCACTTATAATGAGTCATCTGGACTACTGCAATGGCCTCTTGGTCTCTGCCAATGAGTCCTCGCTCTGTAGATTGCAGGTGGTCCAGAAAACCGCAGCGCGACGAGTCCTGAACGCCCCCTCCCAAGATCGCTTCCCGCTCTCTTCTCCGTCAGCTCCATTGGCTCCCAGTACGCGAGCGGGTTAAGTTTAAAGTCTGCTGTACCATTCATAAAGCCTTATACAACCTCGGCCCCGCTTATCTTGCTGAGAAATTCACGCCGTATACGCCCTCCAGGACCCTCCGCTCAGGAACCAAATCCCTTCTTGTGGTTCCCTGAGTCAGGAAAGCCAGGCTGGGTGGGAAGGCATTCTCCCACCTTGGCCCTCTCTACTGGAATCAGCTCCTTTTCACTTGAGACAATGCCCTGACCATCTCCAATTTAGAAAGCACCTTAAGACCATCCTATTCGATTCTGATCCCGTTCATTAGTTTTATTTTTTGCAGCCTGTCCGAAGCGCAGAGATACCCCTTCGGGGGTCGATTCAGGCGCTATTTAAATAAATAAATAAATACTCAGGGTCAGGAGTTGACAGCTCACTCGTGAATGCCATGTATATGTAGGAACAAGAGAAGGTACCATCACTATGTGAGGAGCACTCGGGTGGTGAGGAGTGCACATAGGGCCCAGGATGGTATCACAGTGTATGAAGGACGTATGGGAACCACTGGTAGGTGGAAGATAAATTACTGAGTTTAAAATACATTCATATAGTTCACTGAGAGAAACAAGGGTATGAGGCCCCATCTTTAGAATATTAATATTACAAGAAGGAAACTGAGTATTTATCTTTCTCCAGTGTCATCGCAAATGTAAGAGGAATTTAGAAAACAATTTGGTAAATTTTTTAAACTTTAAAAAAGCGGGGTCATTTTCTACGATTTAAATTGTTTCTTCCTTTGTTCTCTCTGCTTTTTAGTTCCACATTAGTCGACTACGGTCTTAGCACCAAGATACCTTCTGTGAGTAAACGTTCTGCGCTTTATAAATACACCACAAACAAATATGTCCTCTCACCTCTTTTCCTTCCAGGCTGCATCATCATACGACATCTGACGGTGTCAAGGGTCTAGGAAACCAGCCCAGCTACTGCAGTCACGGACTGGGCGATCATCCAGCTCACGATGATGTGCAAGTTCTTGGGATCGGGCATCATGCCTTTGGGCAGAGGGCACTGGTGAGCACTGGCAGGGGTGACCCTTGCACCTCGCCCTCCACTCCTGGCACCACTCATGAGACAGGTACATTCAGTTACTGGGAGTAGGCACAGCTGGAGGACCACCGCGTCACTCCAGCCTCTAGTCATAAAGTGTTCTAAAATTAAGATGTATGCCTCAGTGTACAGCATTTTATAATAATATAAACAACACTGTGTGACACAAGAGGGGCTGTACTGCTTTCCCTTCATTCATGACTACATCAAACCATTCAGTGGGCAGTCTCTGCCCAATGGCTAGCCTTTAGTCCAGCCAACAGGGTTTGTAATCAATGCTCAATCCGTAAATGTTTCATTCATTAGACTTGAGGTCTGAGCCATTTCTACATGTAATCCACCCACTCCAATAATCAACCTATGCTGCCTTGCAGCTTCAGTGACAGCAGCCACTTGTGACAGGCTTTAGTTTGTACACGGCAGATTGATTTCTTGCACCACTATAGCTGAAGAAAATGGATTATAAATATACAGAGTCACCATAAGGCTCTCTACATATAGACTAATGATACGCGATTTAAAAACATTTATATTTTAAAAGAAATATGATTAGGTTTTATCAAATATATTTTGGTGAGTTCATATTTGAATATTGTTTAAAAATTAACATGAAAAAGTAATTTGTATTTTCTATCACCAGTAAAAATTTTAGTAAAATACAATTTGTAAGTTGGTATATAAAATGTAAAGTTATGCTTTTAAAGTGGTTTCTACCCCGTCCTCCATACAGGACCCATTTACTTGTTATTTTACATTGCTTCCACTGATGTCACAGTGACCCTGACCTTTCCATGACGGAACTGCATCACTACTACCTGTGGCATGGTGCCCATTCCTCCTCCCAATGGTAGGTATCTCTCATGGGCTCCTTTCCCGCTTCCCGCCCTCTCCCACATCAGAACTAAGCCATTTCCCTACCCCTCCTTCACCCGCCTATGGCCCTTCCTATGCCCAGCTCACCTTTGGCCGTGTCACAGACACCGAAGTAGGCCGCCCTGTAAATGATGATGCCCTGGACGGAGATGTTGAAGCCCTGGTACAGGCCCATGGCCCCATCTGACTTCCAGATCATGGTGAGGCAGTTGCCCAGGCCCGTGAACTCCATCTGTCTGGGGCCGTTGCCCACGTCAGCAGCCAGCCTGGTCCTGGCAAAGTCCAGCGGGTACACAAAGCAGAGAGAGGTGGCACCGGCTGCGCCACCGGAGGCCAAGTTGCCCAGGAAGATGCGCTTGTCGACGCCCCCCAGGAAGATCTGCTTGTACTTGTCCTTGAAGGCGAAGTTGAGGGCCTGAGTGGGGAAGTACTGGATGACGTTGGCCAGGTTGCCCCTCCAGAAGGAGAGGAAGCTCTGCTCCTTGGGAATCCTCCGCACACAGTCCATGATCCCTTTGTACTGCCGGTCCGCAGAGATCTGCTTGCTGGCATGATGTACCTGCACGGGTTTGGACAGAAAAAGGTGTGAAGCGTAAAAAAAAAAAAAGAGCAAATGAATTTTTTTTTAAAGTCACGGAACACAAAGATGCACATTTGTTTCTATTGGAATTAAAACCTGTGTTTATCAACACAAATGCAATATAGTACGCATTTATCGGTTTGTTTTAGATGTGTAGGTTTTTACGCAGGTCAATACCGGTTTTTCATCAATTCGTAGCATTAGTTCTTGCAGTGTTTTCCAATATGTAAACTGGGCTCATTAGTTCACAGCTTCACCACTGGCGATAAAAGAAGTAGATGCTTTATTTAAAAGAAGTAGTTTAGGCATACTGGGGCAGATTTACAAGCCCCTTGCAACACATTTGCGCCGCCGTTGCGTCACTTCTGTGACGCAGCGGCGTTGTAAACAATGCGCCACGTTGCGACATATTTACAACGTGACGCATCTATGGAGATGCGTCACGTTGTAAAGCCCTTTGCTACATTATACCTGCGTCAGGTATAATGTATGCAGGGTGTGCGTTCTGTCGCAAGAAAGCCTCGTAAAGTGACGCAGTGAAATCTACAAGATTTCACGGAGTCAGTTTTACGACGCCGCTGCGTCAAACCTTACGCCTGCTTGAAGCAGGCGTAAGTAGTGACGCAGCACAATAAGTATAGGCCGCCCCTGAGTATTGCTGGAGTTGCGTCGCGCTTGCGACACGACTCCAGCAATGCGCTGCCCTTACGACAAAAGATGAAACACGCATCTGTCTATCCTTGCGCCACGGTGCGCCACATTGTAAATGCGACGCATCCGTGGTGGCGCAAGGGTATTTTTGCGTGTCGTATCTTTACTGGCGCATCCCTGCTAATATGCAGAGATGTGCCAGTCCTTGTAAATCTGCCCCACTGTATCTATATTAACTCGTAAAAAAAACATATTGTAAGTGACTGTGTAGTGTATGCTTTAAAACAACTGCAAGGCTTTAACTTTTTTTTACATTCAACTTTTCGTGAACATTACTAGAATTCTCTCTGGACAATTCCCACATCAAACCTATATTATCGAATAACTGAGCAGGTGTCATGTGGGGTAACTGAAAGGGTCAAGTACTAAATGCCTAGGGGCAGATTTACAAGAAAGTGACAGTGCCAAACGCAAGCCATTTGGCTGCGCCGCACTGAGTCACTTTCAAAGCACAGGGATGCGACATCTTTACAACAATTTGTTGCATCTCTGTGATTCTTCCTGCGCTGGCGCACAAACTGCTGCCATGCGCAGGCACCCTTGCACCACAGTGCAAGGATGCCTGCGTCATGGGGAGATTGTTTTTGTGCAGGAAGGGGCACCTTCCTGCACAAAAACAATCACTACAGGCATTTTCCTCTTTCAATGTGTACTGTAGAATGCAGCACACATTGAAAGAGGAAAAAACTAGGAGAAATGAAGACATTTCTCCTCATTGCGCCTCCCTACACCTCCCCTGGGGAGGCGTAGCATTCACACGCATTTCCAGATTTACGATTCCTCGTAAATCTGGAAATGTGTCTTGCTCCATGGGAGTTGCGTGGGAACACCCACAACAACACCCATGGAACGCCCCTTTCACGCAAAATGCTGCTTGTAAAGGGGCCATATTACAAGGACAGGAAAAGCCACACAGGGTGGCTTTTCCTGTCCTTGTAAATATGGAGCAGTAAAATACGCCACCAGTACGTCACAAAAAGTGACGTACTGGTGGCACAGGGGGTTTGTAAATCTGCCCCCTAGTGTTTTGATCGGTAGGTGGCGTTGGCTGAGTGGCTAAACGGCCAAGCGCCTCATGTGCCGTTTTGTGTATGTGCAGCACGAAGAAGCCTCGATGGGTCCATAGAGGTCACCCTCTCAAAAAGGTGGAGGGGGCTCAGCGAGAGGGGATGATACTCCACGCAAGGCCTCTGAGTGTCTCTCATTCAGCAGAGCGCTAAAGGTCAGTCCGGGGACAGCTCCTCTTCTGGTTGGGTGAAAAGGATTCACGAGAAGTGACAAATACAAAACCCAAAGGAGCCAAGTAAATAATATGCCATTATTGTGCCTGTTGCACTCCGCTAGCAAAGACGATTCTGCCAGCGCCTCCTGCAACTTTCACAGATGTCCAATTTGTAAAGGGCCAATGACCTTTCTTATTGAAATGTCAACCAGAATTTAGTTTCCATTCTGTTTTTTTATTTTATTTGTATTAATCCATGATAGTTACATTACATTTCATTTAAATAATCAATGATTTAAAACAAGACACAGAACACAGTCTTAAAAAGCCCATTAAAAAAAAAAAAGAAAAGGTGGGATAGCACTTGACAAAATACATTTTTTTTTAAGCAGAATAGATGCTTTATCATTACCAATCTAAAAAAAAAACAAACCCTAATAGTCTTAAAACAATTAACACACAAGGTTAAATAGTGCTTAGCAAGCTCATCAGTTACAATATGCACAGCTTCATTGCAGATCTAAAGTGCATGACAATTCCTTAAAGTGCAAGTGCATAGGCCTTTAAGGTATACCCCCGAATTAACACATCATTCATCCATATAGGACACCACCGGCCCCCATATCTCCATGCCCAATTTCCTTTTTCGGGCACCTTTTAGTACATATAAGCTATGTTCTAAATTGAAAATGGCTAAGAATCTGGCCCTCCATAATTCAAAAGTCGGAGCATCTTTCTGAAGCCACATTGAGGCAATACATAACCTGGCAACAGCTGTGGCCAGAAAGATCAGATATCGTAATCTATAAGCCAGCTGGTCACATCTATCCCTCTCCGCTACCCCCAATAATACGTGAGCAGCTGACAGTCTTACTGGACCCCCCATGATTGCCGCTAAAAATTTCTCTAGGTGCCCCAAGAAGTTACTTAAGTGCCTACATGTAAAAAAAATGTGCACAATGTCAGCATCCTCCGTTCCACAACGAAAACATCTTCCATCATTTGTCCCACCCCATTTTAACAACCTAGCTGGGGTATAATAGAGATTAAACACGGTTTTATAGTGTTGTGCACGGAGATTGGCAGACATCAATAGCCTCCCGCCAGCTCGATAGATTCTTCCACCCGAGTACCGAGGCACCCTAACCTATTGTCCCATTTAGTATTGTGAATATCTAAATCCCCACCCTTGGTGTCTAATAGTGACTTGTATAAAAGCCGATGCAGGCGTTTTCCTCACAGCTTCAACTAAAGGATTTAATTCAACCTTCCATTGATTTTTGCATAAATAATCGCGAACTTGTAGATATTTAAAAAATTCGGATCTGGGAAGGTGGTATTTCTCAGCTAACATCTCAAAGGACATCAAACCAATATATTGAATACCCTTAGTCCGCCATATATCAATGGTCCTCTCCCAAAATATAGGTGGCTGGAGTGCCATAGCTATAAACGGGGTATACTGGGAGACCTTCTCTAATCTATAGTATTTTCGCACAGCTTTCCACACCTTGAAAGCGGCATTTAAAACCTTAAACCTAGTTCTCTTATAGTAGCTTGGCTCCAGGTTAACAAATAGCCGGTTTTTTGCATCACTGCCCCATAGCATTTGATATATGGATGGAGCCTCAGCAATGCTAATTGGTTCTGCCCCTGTTAGTAAAATATTCATATGTTGCAATATACACACTTAATAGTATAAAGTAAAATCCGGCACTTGCCAACCGCCTTTCTCACGAGGGAGAATCATATAGTGCATAGCTCTGCGTGGCTTCCCATGCGCCCATAGAAACCTCACACATATTGACTGCAGTACTGCCAGTTGGACACGGGAAATTTCTAGCGGAACAGATCTAAAGAAATATAAAACTTTGGGTAATATTAACATTTTAAGAACATTGCATCGTCCCACAAGTGAGAGATGTAGACATTCACACCGGTCTAATTGCTTCCGTACAGCATTTAAAATATTGCCCCAATTGACCTCTACCAGTGATTTTAAACATGTCCTTATTATGACCCCTAGGTATGATACCTCACTCAAAATCCGATGGTCATCAAAGCCGGCTAGATTTAAACACAAAATTTGTGTCTTTCAAACATTAAGGGGTCCATTACGATAACTGGCGGATGCACCTCCGCAATGCTGGCGGTGGGAGAAAACGCTGTTTTCCGCCCGTGAGCAGTGGTGCACCCGTCCGCCATATTACAATGGTCAAACTCAGCCCATTGCCCGTCCGCCGCGGTGCTATGTGCACCGCCATCAAAACGCGCCCGCCACCGCGGCAGAGACAACGAATCCAGAGGCACCGCCGTGCGGAATGACGTCCCTCCCTCCTTGCAAATTAGGATGCGCCAAACAGCCAGGCCCACCGGCGCGGAGAAACCGGCCATTCTGAGCATACGGAAGCACCACAGCGGAGCGCCAAATCGATACCCGGAGCCGACCGCCATGGACCCTGCACTACATGTCTTTCCGGCGCTGTACATGATACACCTACAGCAAGCCATGGACCGTTGCGTGAGGGGATTATTTTGGTGGCCACACCCTTCTGCTTACCGACTCCAGAGAGCCTGACCCCTGTTCTGCTCGTTCACTTGGAAAGAAGAAACCACGATGTAAAATACAATGACTTTTTATTTAAGCAGTTCAAAAGCATAGAAACAGTTCGATTAAAATGTTGCCCATGAACACATGAGCAGGATGCAAAATAAATGTATTGACAATGTTATAAATCAGTCGTTCAAAAGAAGCAAATATATGTCTAAATATTATGCTATGAGTAGCTGCCTAAAGAGCAACATTGACTTTAAAGAGGATAGGTAGGCTAGTGCCTAGAAGGCTAATCTCTTTTAAGAAAGCAACACCATTCAAGACTACGCAGTTTAACCTAAAATAAATGCAATGGCTTGGGTTAAAATGAGCTGAGTTAGATAGGCTGACAAGGCCAAAAGGCTAAATATTTAGTTGAGCTGACAAAGCCAAAAGGCTAATATTTAGTTGAGCTGACAAAGCCAAAAGGCAAAATAATCAGATAGGCTGTCAAAGCCAATAGGCTATGCCATTAGATAGGCTGTCAAAGCCAAAAGGCTGAATTATCAGAAAAGAGTATTACCACCTTGGAAGTTGAAGTTCTAGGCCCAGTCACACGGACGATCGATCGGGAACCCTCTATATGCAGTCAGATTGATGCGCAAAGAGTTCGGAGCCGCACCTTGGGCGAAGCTCTTTTATATGGTTAAATGCAGAACTTACACCCACGTCTGACACGAGATCTGACGCAGGCCACTTAACCGTCCGCTTACAGTAACTGGGAAGTTTTATATAAAACCGAGAAGTGGTATCATGATGAAACAGCGCTTTTAGCAGATGGTCAGTGTTCTTGACCGCAAAAAGTAAACAAAGGAAAACTTTTACCGTAAAATGCTCAGAATTAATATTTAATATATTAATTCTTGGTCACGTTGCCGCCTTGAGTTTCAGTTAAGCAAGCGCGGAAAGTTTCATAACTAAAAATATCGCAAATCTTGCATGTGACACAGCCAGATGTACCAACATATTGTCTCGTGGGTGGGGGCCACTCTTATTCTCGTAACTGTGGAATTTTACAAGAGGGGGCTGATATTGTCTCTCGGTGGATGGAACAGATCTCTGCTAGCAGATCAGTGAGGCCTCCGAGATCTGTTTTATTATTATTATAAAATGAGAGCAGGAGTTATTGGCTTTTTGGGCCTATACATTTGTATCTAGGAATACATGCTTGGTCCTATGTACAATATGGTTATCTATGGAGCTGGGCTTGGGCCTATGTGAGATGCACTCCCAGGATGAAGGAAAGTGGACAACTTAAGACATTCTATCTGAGCCTGCCTGGTAGGGCCTATCTAGGAGTATCATGTTTGGTGGGTAGTGCAACATCAGAAATGGGTTTCTTGTTAGATGGTAAGATGGGGTCTTCAGGACCCTCCTTCATATCCCTGCTCTTGTTCATTTTTGAACACATCTCGGATAGAATACTTTGAAGGACCCTCAGGGGTCGGGTGCATGCTGAGTGAGTCATTAACGTAGGGGCACGCAGCCGGGGGTTGCAATTCTGATGGTAGGGTAACATATTCTCCATCATCATGGCTCATAGTGGTGAGCGATATGCTCCTCCCTCAAAGTGTACCTATGCGGTGGGACTAGGGGAGCTGGGGATGTGTTGGGAGAAGCCTCAGGGGCAGCTAGTTCTATGAGTTGTATGTGGACCTGCCCATCCCCATCCCCTGGAACACAGTGCATGTCCTAATAGTCTGCATTGAGGGAAATTCCTGTTTTAACGTAATTTATCCCAACTGCTTTGATGCTACATCTGCTGACACACCTCATTATTACCTGTGCACCGCAACACATTAACATGATGACACAACAAATAGGTAACATAATTTTCAAGATAGCAGATAGCCATGAAGGCATCCAGTCCAAGTTGAACCAGCCCGTAATAGGGTCTGCATCGGCACCGCCCTCATCACGCATCTTTTTTCCCAGATTGTCCAAGTCCTCAATGGCCTTAGCAAGAGACCCGTTAGCGGCATCATTAGATGGTATGAATGTGCAGCAGCTCGATCCGATGGAAGCGCATACCCCTCCCTGCAAAGCTGTGAGCTGATCTAGAACATATCTATGCTCTAGAACCATAAGTTTTATCGGTCATAATTCTTCCTGTATTGCGTTGAACCCATCTCGGGTGTTGTTGATCAGAGTCATTAGTTCATAGTGTGTGACTTGCAACCACCGGGCATTAGCAGATGTTTGCCAGATGGGCCACAGGCCCCCAAAGAATTCCTGGGCGCCATTGAACAGGCGAAACTCGTCAGGAACTTCCTTAAAGGCGTCGTTAGCAAAATATTGAGCACTCCTTCGGTGCCGGTGAAGCAGGGTGACATCACCTGTCATGGGGTGTTCGAGCACTTGGGAAATGTTGGATGCCGGGACAACGAGATGCAGTTCATGCATGGTGACCATGGTGCATAGGCCCTTCCATTGAGGAGGCAACTGGGCGTAGATGCGTCCCCGCAGGCCCAAAAGATGTCCATGAGGCCGGCGGTGCCGTCTTGGAGGTCCAAATCAATCAATCAATCAATCACAGAATTTGTAAAGCACACTACTTACCCGCGAGGGTCTCAAGGCGCTGGGGGAAAAAAGGGGGGGGGTGCTGCTACTGGTCGAACAACCAGGTCTTGAGTAGCCTCCTGAAGGTCAGCAGGTCTTGGGTCTGTCGTAGGCTTAGTGGAAGGGTGTTCCAGGTCTTGGCGGCGAGGTGGGAGAAGGTTCTGCCGCCGGTGGTAGTTCTTCGAATGCGAGGGACGGTGGCGAGGGAGAGGTCGGCGGAGCGGAGTTGGCGGTTGGGGACGTAGAAGAGGAGTCGTCTGTTGAGGTAGGCTGGGCCAGTCTTGTGGAGTGCCTTGTGTGCGTGGATGAGGAGTTTGAAGGAGATTCTCCTGTCGACGGGGAGCCAGTGCAGGTTCCTCAGGTGGGGGTGATGTGGCTGTGGCGTGGTACATCGAGGATCAGGCGTGCGGAGGCGTTTTGTATGCGTTGCAGTCGCTTGATGAGCTTGGCCGGGGCTCCCGCGTAGAGGGCGTTCCCATAGTCAAGTCTGCTACTGACGAGGGCCTGGGTGACTGTTCTTCTTGTGTCTGTCGTGTTACAGATAGTGTTGCTGCCCACAGGGCGGGTACCGTTACCTAGGAAGCAAAGGAGAGGATTTTTTAGTTTATATACTTTTTTCCATTGGTAGGTGGTGTCCTTACTAAAGGTGTACCTTCTACTTTCTTGTGCCCAGACCCCCCCGCACTCATCGTCGACATCCCAATCGGTGTCCCCCTCCCACTCTGTCGTTATAAAGGGTGCTCCTAAGGAAGCAGCTTTACAAGTGAGGTTGCGTGGACCTTGCCACTGGTCGTTGACATAGATGTTGGCCCATAAACTTAGCACAACCCTGTCTTCACAGGTGCTTTGGTCTGTTAGTGGATTACATTGTGCTTGTGGTTTTGTAAAGGTGAAGTAGCGTAAATAGGCAAAACTACGCTCCCAACATTGTGTCTCTGTTTTAGATACTTTCACCCTATACAGCTCCTCCATGCCTTTGTCAAATTGTTGTTTGTCAGTTACAATTCTGAACGTGACACTATTATGATCCCATACCGTGGTGTTTACAAAGATGGTATCGATGGTTGCTGACAGAAGCTGAATCTGGCCGTAGATACGGCAAAGGAACAGATGGAGGAGACACTTGGCTTTTGGGGGTGGTACTTCTTTTGGGAAAATCATTTGGTCTGCGCCTACTGAATGAGGGATATGTGAGCACACGAAACATGCTTCTTTTGTTGCCTTTTTCCCTATTTTGGACATGTGCCGGTACCACATGTTGTCTAACAGGGCATTATGGGCTCCATGATCTGGATCGAATTCGTCCGGACGTGTGGGATGGAAATCGGGCCTGGAATGAAGGTGTGCAATGTGAACCATTGTGTCCTGAAGAGCGGTGGCCCACTCTTGTGTAACCTCAGGTCTTTGTCTTTGTCTACAGGTCGTCCAGAACCTTGGTCTACCTCGTTTAAATCCTCGTTTAAATCTACTGTTAGTGCGGGGAGGGGATCTGCGGGGCAACTGGGGACCTATTGTGAGATGCAGAACACCATCCCCTGGGGTAGTACCACTGCTTGGGATCAGATCAGTAACTGTGGATGTGGGGTGCGTGCTAGTGTGTGCTGTATCAGCGGTACAAGGTGGGAGTGGTGGACTTTCGATCTTGTCTCTATCTGGTGGCACAACTGACTGCTCTGAAGATGGTGTGATAGCATCCGAAAGATAACACTGATCAGTAGTTGCAAGATAAAACATGTACCAATTGAGAACTGCCAAAGACACAGTAGAAAAAACACAAAATAGTAAGACAAGTGAAATACATAAATTTGCATCTCCATTAGCATTCTTGACTGTAAGTACGCGATGCTCATCGTCTTCTTCATCACAGGAGGATGGAAGGCCGCTGTCTTCATGGAGTGGCACTGATGGTATGTCCCGTCCCTCCTTTAGTCCATTGGCTGAGGTGGTGGTGCGGGGTCTAGACGGACGTGGCTGCGATGGATCCATGCTATTCGCACTGCAGTTGGTGATGAGTCTATCACCTGGAAGGGACCTTCGAACTTAGGATCCTTCCAACGCCTGACGTTTTTCCGGACAAAGACCAGTGTCCCGGGACGGATTGGTGGGAGCTCAGGATCGGTGGGGCCCTTGTCTCTCCTCTTGGATACCTGGGTAGAAAGGAACTGCGCTGCGCTTGTTAGTTGGCACAGATATTGGTAAAGTTCTGCTCTCACTATCTCTGATGATGATTCACTGTCTGTCTTAGGGCGTGTGGATGGAACTGTTACATTTATGGATCGTCCATGACAAGCTGATGGGGCGTGAGGTGGTGATCCGAACTTGGGGAGTTTCTTAGTGCAAAGAGTGCTATGGGTAGGAAATAAAGCCATTTCTTTCCTATTGTTGTGCTTATTTTGCTTATTTTATTTTTGAGCAAGCCGTTGAGGCGCTCACAATTACCGTTGCTTTGTGGGTGGTAAGCTGATGTCAGTTTGTGTTTAATGCCTAGCATTGTGGTCAGGGAAGAAAAGATGGCGTTTGAAAAATGACTTCCGTTGTCGGACCGGATGGCGTCTGGAATGCCCCAGCGAGTAATGACATCACGGAGTAGGAATGTGGCAGCTGCCTTGGCATCGCAGTGGACGCAAGGTCCAGCTTCGATCCAGCGTGAAAATGGACACACTACTACAATGAGATAGCGGTAATTTTGGCAGCGGTCGATCATGTCGACATAGTCAATGTGTAGCTCTTTGAAGGGGCCAGATGGTCTAGGAATGGTGGAAGCAACCGTTTTGAGAGTCGGGTTTGGGGAATATTGTTGGCAAATGAGACATTTATTAACATACAATTGTATCTGTTCATAGGCATTGGGGATGAACCAGTCTGTTTGCAGGGTGGTGGACATGTTATCTCGGGTGACATGTGTGGGAAGGTGGAGTTGGTCCAATGCCACTTGTAATAAGGTCTGTGGCATCACAGGTTTCCCTGTTACTGTCTGTCTGTACACGAAGTCGGCGGAGTCCTGTTGTACTCCCCTCTTCTTCCATAACTCTTTCTCTAGATCTGGTGCACTTTCTTGCATTTCTCTAAGGTGTAACTGTGCAGTGTGATCATATTGCTGAGTTGTGTCGATGTCAAATGGTGTTGTGAGTTGGCATGGTGTTTTTGGACTTCCTTCATTGCTATTGTCATGCTCTGTGGGAGGCAGTGTTTGGGAAAGTAAAATGGGGGCAAATGGTACCTCTGGTGTTGCGTGAAGTGGGGGGCCTGTTGCTGGGGGGCCTCTGGCTGCAGCCTTAGCTGCCCAATCTGCCAGGGCGTTACCTCTGGAGACAACATCTTGGCCATTGGTGTGCGCTGCGCATTTGACTACGGCTACTTCAGCTGGTAGTGTAAGGGCCTCAATAAGTTCCTCTAGTAACGTTTTGTGAATGACTGGTGTACCATCTGATTTGAGGAAGCCGCGCCTCTTCCAGCGGAGGATGCTGGAGTGTGTAGTCGTAGTAACATATGCAGAATCGGAGTAAATTGTAATGCGGTCATCAGCTCCAATGTTCAGGGCAGCTATGAGTGCTACCAGTTCAGCTGCCTGGGCAGAATAATGTGATGGTAATGTAAGTTGCTGTACAATGTCTAGGGAATCAGAGGAATCATTCTGCTGTGCTTTAACTACTGCTGCTCCTGTGTACCTGACACCTGTGTCTTGATCAATGGTAGAGGAGCCATCAACAAAATATACAGTACTGTTTGGCAAGGGATCCTCTTTTGCTGCTCCAGACTCATCTGGTGAATATGTGGCGCAGTCATGGGTGTCATCATCTGAGGTGGCTATTGGATGGGCAAAAAATGTGGCAGGGTTTACTGTATGGCATTTTACAATCTTCAGAGGAGGTAGTGACAGTATGACTTCGTAACCTGACACTCTTTGTGTTGTTAAAGTCGTCTTGGCTTTTTGTATTATTGCAAAGACGGCATGTTCAGTGTACATAGTCAGTGGGGAACCCATTACAATGGGGGTAGTTTTCTCAACAGCAAATGCTGCGGCAGCAAGGGCCTGCTCGCAGGGGTAATGACCTTTCATGACAGCGTCCAGCATGCCGCTGAAGTAGGCAATGGGCTTATGGCCCATGGGGTATTTCTGAGTGAGTACTGCAGTCATGACTAAACCATCACAGTGAGTGAATAGGTAGAATTCTTTTGTGTAATCAGGTGATTCTAACACTGGTGCATTTGTTATCTCATCTTTGAGCTGGGTGTAGGCTGTTCTCATTTCAGGTGTCCACTCAATTTTATTGTGTCTGTCTTTGCCCATTTTCACAGCTTTTAGCAATGGGGCAGTTATTGTTGCAAAATCAAAGACCCATTGACGGACATAGTTAACCAGGCCGAGGAATTTTTGCATGTCTTTAACTGTTTGAGGTTCAGGAGTGCCTTTATCGCCTCAACTCGACCTGGAGTGACTCGTCTGCCTGATGCAGACAGTAGCTGACCTAGATAGTGTACCTCTTTCTGACAGTACTGTAACTTCTGTTTGTCAACTTTATATCCCCTTTGTGCTAGCGTGGTAAGTAAGAAGATGGTGTCTTTTCTGCATTGTTGTTCTGTGGGGCTGCAAAGCAGTATGTCATCGACATATTGCAGTAGGGTGCTATCACATTGAATATTAGACAAGTCCTCTTTGACAACCCTGTTGAAGACGCTAGGGGACTCACAGTACCCTTGAGCGAGCCTTGTGTATGTTAATTGCACATTTCTGAATGAGAAAGCCAATAGGTATTGGCTGTCTGGGTGCAAAGGAATGCTGAAAAAAGCATTTTTCAGATCGATGACAGAAAAGTACTGTGCATCGGGGGGGACATTCGTGAGGATGACAGAGGGGTCTGGGACAATAGGGAATTCTGGTACAACTATGTTGTTAACGGCGCGCAGATCGTGTACTAGACGCCATTGATTGGTCTTCCCCTTCCGCACAGGAAAAAGAGCTGTGTTACAAGGAGAGATACAAGGATATATTACTCCTTGATCTAGCAATGCCTGTATGGTAGGGGCAATGCCCTCTTCCGCTGCTTTGGACAAGGGATACTGTTTTATTCTGGGCAGGATAGCACCTTGTTTGAGGGTTATCTTAAATGGCCTGGCAGAACTGATGAGGCCTACATCATTTGGGCTTGTTGTCCAAAGATGTGCAGGTACTTGAGCCAGATCTGCGTCTCGGGCAGAGTCATAGCTAGGGGTGACTGTTGGTGTCCTAATCTCCACTGTTACTGAGATAGGCACATTGTTTTGATAGATAATCTCTGTCTTGGAATAGTCTTCAGGGGATCCAAACAACTGGGCATCTGAAATGTCTCTTACCAACCCTTTAGGCTCAATAAAAATGACACAAGCCCAAGTATGAGCGTTGTCATCGCATGCCAGGAATGCGCCGTAGGTCGGTGTTACCTCAAGGGCGCAGATGTCAAATGTCAAATGTTTGTCTAATAACTGTGAGTCTGGTACTTGGGGTCTGAAAAGGAACTCTTTTGGTAACTGAACAGTGCGGCCTTGTAATTCGGGAGTGGTGGCGACAATAGTGTGGACAGCTGCAGAGAAGGCGTGCTCATCCACTGGGCGTGCTCTGACCTGGCTATCTAAGGAAGACTGTGCAGTGACTGCCTTTATCCTAGTTAGTGGGGTACCTGGTATGGAGCAAATCATTGTTCCGTTGTCATCAAAGTGGATGGTCATATTTAGTTTGGCCATGAGGTCACGTCCTAAAAGATTGACTGGGGACCTAGGTGAATAGAGCAGAGGCTGCTCCACTACATGGCCTCCTATCTCCATTGATACTGGCTTGGTGAAGGGGACCCTTGCTATTGCCCCAGAAAATCCCTGTGTGTCCGCTGTTTTGTTAGAAATGGGCAGAGGGCCACCTGTAATGCAGGAGTATGTGGCACCTGTGTCAACAAGAAAACTATATGTTTTGTTATTTATCACAACACTTGCAATAGGGTCCTCTTCAGTATTGCTTGTGCAGGACAAAATTGGGCACACAAGAGTTGTCTGTGGGCTGTCCTAGCCAGTGTATCCTCCAGCCTGAAATTGCTGGATGGTGCCTTGGGTAAAGGGGTTGTTGGAGGCAACAATGGTTCCTCCTAGAGGTACATTGTTTTGTGTTTGGGGGACCACCTGATAAGCAGGTGCTTGCTGTGGCTGTAGCTGTTGCATTGGAACCTGTATTTGTTGGACTGCTGGCTGAACTTGGGCCATTATGGGCGCTTGGAGCTGCACTTGTTGCTGCTGTGCTGGTTGTGCATAAGAGTATAGTATTTGGGGCTGTTGAAGGTGTTGTTGCGTGCGCTGCTGTTGTTGGAATGGTGCTTGTGCTGGGTAGCCAGGACGCAAATACTGCTGACCCATATCACGCTTTTTACTGTTGCAATCTCTCTGTATGTGGCCTGGTTTCTGGCAATAGTAGCAGATGATCGGTGGTGTCCCTTGTCCTGGCTGTTGTGGAAACCTTTGTTGTCCCATCCCTCGCCCTCTTCCTGGTCCACCCGTGTTCCAGTTCATATTTGGTCTGTTATTGTAATAGGGCTGTGTGTTGGTGCTGTAAGCAGGTGGTGCTGGCATGTATTGTGCCATTGGCTGTGGTTGCGGCTGGACATACTGTATGGCATGTTGGGGTTGAGCTTGTATGTACTGTACTGCAGGTGGTGCTTGAACCTGTTGTGGGGCAGGTTGGGCGTTGCCTGCAAGAGCATTCATGGCAGCCTGGGGGAAGGATGTTACTGCTGTCATTTGAGTGACCGGTGCTGCAAGCATGACTGTGTCAACATTGTCTTTTTCTTATTAAGTTTCTGCTGTACCAACTTGGCAGCGGCATTCTCTATTGCCAGCTGTCTAACCTTCTCTTGTTCCTGTCTCTTTTTGCAGTAATGTATAATGTGGTCTTGTATTTCAGCCCATGGTTTGCATTCCATTGCTACAATGCCATCTAATTTTTCCTGCACTTCAGTGGGTAAACCTTTCTTTATTGTGTGATAAAATAATCTCCCATACCCTCCAGCTGCGTCCCATCGTTGCCCTAACTCCTGGTGCCATTTTTCTTTCATTCTGGAAAGATAGTTGGCAGGGTCTTCATTTGGTTGCATGGTCTGTGACAACAGAGCCCCAATGTCGCGAACATCAGGGAATTTCCTGCGCAACTCAGTCCATGCTAGTGTTCTAATCTCATTAAAGGAAACACCATCATGTTTGGTGTTTGTTTTTGTAAGATTGGCATGGACACGTGTGAAGAGATCTTCTGCGTCTTCTCCCATGAGGGAGATCAGCAGGCTTTTACATCTCCTATAGCTATGTTGTTACCTGTGGTGCAATTTTCAAAAGCCGCAATCCATTTTCCCGCACCCTCAGTGAGGGGTGGGAGTGCCTTTTTGACATTTTCTTTGTCTAGTGTAGACCATGGGATATAGATGGGGGATCAGTGACATTTTTGTAGAGCAGTGGCATCTGGCGCATGACCCCAGGGCGTCGCGCTGTGGGTCCTGTATAGTCATGCTGGCGAGCATATTTTTGCCAGACTTTCAGGCTCTCCCTCATGTAGTCATAGTCCCAATCCTCATCTCCTACTCCTTTGAGGATACATTCAACTGCCGTTGCCATGTACTGGGGCTCAAAGGAGCCGTCTCTTGGCCAAGGGAGCATTTGCGGTGCTAAGGGCTCTGACCAGCCTGCCAAGTCGTCTGAAAAGGGGTTAACTGCATAATCTGAACCTTCCCCTAATGTCACTATCTCATTGGGAGTGAGATCATTGCTTGTTTGTGGTGGACATGGTCTGCTGAGACTTATGTTGTGTCTATGTTTCATCCTGACGGTGCGCAAGGAAGCAGAGCCCGAGACGTCATATATTATGTCGTCTGGGTGTCCATGTGTCCCCAAGACTTTAAGTCTCTGTGCTTCGGTGGTCCTGACCTTACTTCTTACCACTCTGTCTTGTTCCTGTGGGAGTCCACAATACATTGGGATCTCACCAAACATTGGATTGTGGCCTTCTAGCACCCGTGGTGGTGTCTTCTCCCGCCCTAATGCTGTTGGGGATTGGTGGGCTTGGTGTGTGTCTGTGAGTGTCTGTGTTATTCCAGAGGCGACAGCGTCAGAGCGGTAGGGGTGCTCATCAAGGAGATATTGTATATTCCCTTCCCCATTCCTACTGATAATTGTCTTTGGGTGGTGTTGCACGAGGTTGTGCAGCGTGGGTGAGGGTGGTGTTGGTGTGTTGACCTTCGACATCATGTCCATAATGCTTTTGTTCATGTTCTCTAATTTAAATGACAAGCGTCTCATTGTGTTTACCTGTGCTGCGTGGCAAGGTGATTGATGCATGGGTGTCTGTTCGTCCTCAAGATGCTGTGGTGAAATACTTTCCAGGCTAGTGCTTTTGCTCAAGTCTGCATTCTGTCTATAATTGCCATATGAGGAGGGAAGACCTGTGAGAGGAACACACTGTCCCTCCGTCATGCACAGCAAGGGTGGGACGGGGAACTCAATGAGCTGTCGCTGGTCTGTCATGAGGCCAGATCCTGGTACCTCACCAGAGGGTGCAGTAGCCATGAAAGGCATGCTAGTTTGTGATGGGAGGTGCGAACTTGGGAACAGGTGCGTGGCGGTGTCAAGGAAGGGGTTAGTGACAGTGTCGCCTTTAGGGCCAATGTCACGGACGACAATGACAGGTGAGCGCAAGTGACGAGATGATGCTTGAGAGGCAGAGTCAGAGTCCAAGTGACGAGATGATGCTTGAGAGACAGAGTCAGAGCCTTCCTCATCCTCTTCACCTGGGCGGGGGTGTGCAGTATTGACTGTTGGTATAAATTTTAGTGATAGTTGTGCATCTATGAAGCCTGGGATACCCGATACTGCTGTCTCCCTTACTGTACCGTTGGGGAGAGGCAGGTGTATGTTGCGCAGGTCTGTCAGGTGGGGTATACATCATCGGGGGGCATGGATGGAGTCGGTGGTCTGTTCACGGGGTGGTACGGGTGACTGGGTGATGTGTGGGAAGCCTGAAATTCCTCAATCTGTGTGATGTGTAATTCTGGGCCGAGGTGCGGTGAGGAAGATGCCTCATTTGGTAGTGGTTGGAAGCCAGCAGCCGGAGAATCATTAGTGGTGACTGGTAGCTCCGGTTGTTCTTTGTTAGTGAGCTCGGTATACGTACCACTGAAGTGGTATGGCGGTGGGGGCGGAGCATTAGGTATAGCTGGGTGTGTGGAGTCAGAGTGTGTTTGAGCCTTGTCTTTGAAAATGCGCCAGAGGTCTAAAGTAGCCTTTCTCTTCTGTAACTTAGTGCCAGAGTACTTGGTGTCTAGAAAGGTGGTGGCATGCTCTAGTATGATTGGGTCAAGGCTTCCCTCTGAGGGCCAAGGATGAGTCATTTTCGCCGTACGCTTATGAAGCTCACGGCAGTGCTTTAGTATATGGTGTTCCTGGCCTCCGAATGTTTTTAAAACATGTTGGAGTGGAGTGGCCATGTTGGTGTGTCTAACACGGGGCGCTCTAGGCAAAGCCTGAATTACAGGAGCGCGTTTTTTTTTTTTTTCAGGTGCTAGGGACAATGTCTCTGATGAGTTCTTGCTCTACTGCCTGAATGACAATATCATACACCCCGTCCTGCAAGTCTCGTTCTTGTGCTAGAGTATAAAGAGGGAAGCGAAGCTGGCCGTCAAAGCAAGCTTCAGCAATATAACTTTGGAGAGGGTGCCTTGGCCACGTGCTAGATAGTATGGCAGTGAATAGCGCTCCAGGGGGATGTATGATAAAAAAGATGTGAAAGTGGGTAGACGTTTTTGTACACTGTAGAGCTCACTATGCCATTCAAGAGTGTTATTTTAAAGCACAATGCATTGAGGGTGAATGTCGCTTGTTTGGAAAGGAATGTAATTAGGTGGCAGGAGAGTGTTCAGTGGCAGGAGAGTGTTCAGTGGCAGGAGTGGGTTCAGTGGTAGGAGTGGGTTCAGTGGCAGGAGTGGGTTCAGTGGCAGGAGTGGATTCAGTGGCAGGAGTGGGTTCAGTGGCAGGAGTGGAGGGGATGGCGTCGTTTATCAATTCCTCTCCTATGGCGCTACTGATAATGTGATATAATGCTTTTCTTAAGACCAGTTCCTGTGGTCCGGTGTATATTCCGGTAGGGGAGAAGTCAGGGAATTGGAGCTGGTTACGAGAGAGACCAGCAATTACTTCGCTTTGTAGCGGGTTGCGTGGATAAGTTGTAACTAGTGTGGTAGGTATGTCCAAACCTGGCGCTAGTAGGCGAATGCGTATGTAAATGCAATCCGATGTTTTATGAACAGAGGTACCTAGAATCCTGTTCATGGGGACCAGTAATTGTTGGGGGACTGGAGTGTTCCCTAAAATGGCAGTGCTTGCAATGTTTTTGTTCTTTGGCTTTAGTGACAATGGGATTCGGAAGGTGCGGAAAGGAGGGTGCTAGTGAAAGCGTTATCTGCTGTGCCTGGGTATAGTCAACCCCTAAAACTTGAAATATAGTGAGAAGGACAGTGCTTGCTAAGGGTGTAACGTGACAAAAGGAGGATGGGTGCCCAGTAGAAAGACCCACAACGATATTATTAACTAAATATACAAAAATAGGAGAAGCTGTACTGTCAGGAGACGGGGCAGTCATTCCCTACAGTGACTGAAAATGCGGGGGTGGGCTTGCCGGGGGAGGCACAATGAGGATGTCTGGAGCAGAGTCCTCTAGATCCACTGAATAATCCTGTAGGAGTGCCACGAGGAATGGGGACTCGTTGGCAGGAGACAGTGGTTGAGGGAGAGCAATAGTAAGTGCTGATGCTGATACCATGGGGGAAGCAGGGGCGGTAAGGTTAGGGAGTGTTGCCTCTTCAGAGGATGCCGTGGACTGCGCAGAGTCAGTATTGGACTCGCCGTCTATGGCAACGATAGTGGGAGGATTAGCAAAAGAAACAGAAGACCCTAAAGAGGGTGGGGAGCGCGAAGATGAATTAGAGGAGTGGGCAGGCCACAAAAGATTCGGGCGGGTGGTGTCTGGTGGTTGGGAAGAAGCGGTGCCTGAGGGAGGTAAGTCTATGAGAGACAAGAGTGAAAGGCGGAGTTCGGTAGTGGGTGTAAAGTCAACCTCTAAGATGTCCCAAGTAGTTGCAAGAACGTCGCTTTGATGGCGCGTGAGGGGGATAAAGCGATCAAGACTGGTGTGGTATACCGCCGTGGCAGTACCATGTACTGAATGAATAAGGAGATTAATAATTTGCGGGGGGTCAGGGACATAACGGGGGGGGGTTGTTTAATGGGACGGACAAGAGGAATGGAGATACACCTCCACCCCCCTTGGCTACCAATTGGCGTAGGCAAGTGGTAGGCAAAAAGGTGTGAGAGACAGAAAAAAAGAGGCACAATATATGTGCAAGGTGTACTGAAGAAAAGTGCAACTACTTAGCGGGATTGCGGCTATGTTTTAAAAGCAAGGCAATCCAGACAACAGCTACCTAGCGCAGTTGCTGCTAATTGAGGAAAGGTGGGGGGCAACTGAGTCAACAATAATAACTAGCAGACTGCCACTCGGCTAAATGAGTGTGGAGCTGGCAGTTCAGCAACAAATGTGGAGTGCGGGGAGAAAACTGTGGTGGGACAGCAGGGCTAATGAATGTTTAAGAAAATGAAGCACAAAAAACAGACACCAGAAACAATAAATAAACAATAATTAAATAAATGAAATGCATTTCAAAAAATAATAACGATAAAAATAACAATGTTTGGTGAGAGACCAGAGTGAGAAGACAGAGAAAGGAGGGGCGAGGCGACTACAGGGAAGCTGCGAGGCTCACTTCCTCGTTCTGCGAAGGCAGAGAGCAGAAAAATGCGTGGTGAATGTCAGACTGGGCCACAGACCTCGAAGTGGTTAGTTCCTCTTCCTGGAGTGGCGCAGCCAATAAGGGAGAAAGGCGCCGTTGAGAGAGTGAGATTAATTTAAGAGATAAAAAGAGAAAAGCACCCAAGCCATGTAAAACTGAATCAGAGAGGGACGAACTATAGAGTGCGAAGAATGAGTGTGTGAATACACATGAAAGAACCCTGACAAAAGAGGGGCGCATTGACGCCGAAAAGAAATAGAATGGTGTTGTTAGGGTGTAAAGGAAGAAATAAAAATGACAATTTATGAAGAGTGTGAGGAAAAGAACACGAAGAGCAAGTGAAAGAGAAGGAAGGGAAGGAAAGAAAGGACGGATAAATAAAATAGTCAATGAAAGAGTAAAGAAGATGAAACATAAAAGGTGAAAAAATTAAGAATACAAAATGTAAATACGAATACAAAATGGCGCCGGGACACACCCTAAATTAAAACGCGGCAACACCACAGAAATGCGTGCCACTTGTGCACCGTGTCAAGAGCGCAACAGGCCACAGCTGTGCAATATAAAGTGTTCGATAAGAAAGGGCATTGAGACAAAAGTGCGTCAAATATTAAATACGTGTGAAATATTAAAACAGGAGAAAGCTGCAAACGCATGTGTGCACCATGCCAGAATTCGGCGAACCACGTACAAACTGGTTGCCAGGACTCAAACCTCAAGCATCACTGAGCAAGTAAAACCGTAAAACAACACATGTGGCAACTATGAAAATATGAAAACCTGCACGAGCATGTGTGCACCATGCCAGAATTCGACCAACCACGTAAAAAGTGGTGGTCAGGACTCAAACCTCAAGCAGCACGGAGCATATCAAATTGAAAAGACAAAGATAAGAATTGAAAAATAAGAACGGCAACGGAAGGGAAAGCACAATATTCGTAAAAGGCAAAGACAATAAAGCTAAAATAAGTGTTGGCAAGAAAATGCAAATAGAAGGAAACCACGACAGAGGGGACAGCACCAAAGAGCCTCGGGAAGATGTGACCAGCCACAAAGAGGACGTCGTGGCATGTCAGTCAACCACAGGTGGGCAAAGGAGCACACACAAGGGAGACCCCGGATGGCAAATGCAGGCCGACTCACCGCCCCACACACGCCACAACCTGAGGTAAATTCAAGGAATAAAAATCAAAACCATCCCTGACTTACCCAGGTGGACGTGAGGAGAGGAGAGTCTGAGGGACAGCCAGACAGCCAGACAGGTGTAACCCCAGCATGCGTCCCAAGACCGCACCGGTAGATGACCCGCCTACCGAGACCTGGATATTCGTGGTCGCCAGCTGAGTGAGGGGATTATTTTGGTGGCCACACGCTTCTGCTTACCGACTCCAGAGAGCCTGACCCCTGTTCTGCTCGTTCACTTGGAAAGAAGAAACCACGATGTAAAATACAATGACTTTTTATTTAAGCAGTTCAAAAGCATAGAAACAGTTCGATTAAAATGTTGCCCATGAACACATGAGCAGGATGCAAAATAAATGTATTGACAATGTTATAAATCAGTCGTTCAAAAGAAGCAAATATATGTCTAAATATTATGCTATGAGTAGCTGCCTAAAGAGCAACATTGACTTTAAAGAGGATAGGTAGGCTAGTGCCTAGAAGGCTAATCTCTTTTAAGAAAGCAACACCATTCAAGACTACGCAGTTTAACCTAAAATAAATGCAATGGCTTGGGTTAAAATGAGCTGAGTTAGATAGGCTGACAAGGCCAAAAGGCTAAATATTTAGTTGCGCTGACAAAGCCAAAAGGCTAATATTTAGTTGAGCTGACAAAGCCAAAAGGCAAAATAATCAGATAGGCTGTCAAAGCCAATAGGCTATGCCATTAGATAGGCTGTCAAAGCCAAAAGGCTGAATTATCAGAAAAGAGTATTACCACCTTGGAAGTTGAAGTTCTAGGCCCAGTCACACGGACGATCGATCGGGAACCCTCTATATGCAGTCAGATTGATGCGCAGAGAGTTCGGAGCCGCACCTTGGGCGAAGCTCTTTTATATGGTTAAATGCAGAACTTACACCCACGTCTGACACGAGATCTGACGCAGGCCACTTAACCGTCCGCTTACAGTAACTGGGAAGTTTTATATAAAACCGAGAAGTGGTATCATGATGAAACAGCGCTTTTAGCAGATGGTCAGTGTTCTTGACCGCAAAAAGTAAACAAAGGAAAACTTTTACCGTAAAAAATGCTCAGAATTAATATTTAATATATTAATTCTTGGTCACGTTGCCGCCTTGAGTTTCAGTTAAGCAAGCGCGGAAAGTTTCATAACTAAAAATATCGCAAATCTTGCATGTGACACAGCCAGATGTACCAACAGATTGTCACGTGGGTGGGGGCCACTCTTATTCTCGTAACTGTGGAATTTTACAAGAGGGGGCTGATGTTGTCTCTCGGTGGATGGAACAGATCTCTGCTAGCAGATCAGTGAGGCCTACGAGATCTGTTTTATTATTATTATAAAATGAGAGCAGGAGTTATTGGCTCTTTGGGCCTATACATTTGTATCTAGGAAGACATGCTTGGTCCTATGTACAATATGGTTATCTATGGAGCTGGGCTTGGGACTATGTGAGATGCACTCCCAGGATGAAGGAAAGTGGACAACTTAAGACATTCTATCTGAGCCTGCCTGGTAGGGCCTATCTAGGAGTATCATGTTTGGTGGGTAGTGCAAAATCAGAAATGGGTTTCTTGTTAGATGGTAAGATGGGGTCTTCGGGACCCTCCTTCAGACGCCGACGCAGGTACGCCATCACACAACTCCGACAACAAACACAACCCACAAATCCATGTCCAATGTAAGGTGTCTGCCCCCACCAGACACCCTTGTGGGGACAGGAACACAACCACAGGTGTAGCCACACATGTCCCACCTGCCACAAGGCCACCCCTCCACACCCAGGCCACCATGTCCGCGACCCTGAAATAATGCCCAGTTCACGTGACCGCAGCGGTGAATCCGTGAGACAAAATGCACACAATGTAGCAGGCTGGGCCAGCGCTAGGCAGGGGCAGTGCCCAAAGTACACAGGGCAACACCTCAACACTCCACACACTAGGCCCACCCACACCATGAAGGGACATGCCACGTGATCTCCCTGTGCCCCCACATGCCCAAAAAACAGCCAGGTGAACACACACACTGCACCACACAACAAGCAACTAGGGAGACAGCCTCATGAGGTGTGGCTGCAGAGTAACACAAAGCGCACAAGCACTGGGCCAGGGGAACACACAGACCACAACAACACCACACTCATGGCAAGTAAACTGAGTCCAAGCAAAAATTAAACACACACAGACAATGAACAAACACACCAATGAACACACAGCCTGCCAAGTCACACAGACATACCCCACACTGACACACAGCAACAAACACAGACCACATGCCAACAGCAATGTAGGACAACAAATAGGCAACTCAAAGTGAGGTGCACACAAATGGAATGGCAAGGAGCTGAACACCAAAAATGTGTACATCACATGCAAGGGAAGGAACACATCACATCCACCCCAGCCCAAAAATCCACACATGGCAGTCACAGTGAGTGAAGTCAAACCACAGTCACCTCACTGCAACAACTCAGGGAGACAGCAAGGCAACCCATGAATAGGCACAGGGATGAAAGGAAGGGTATGAAGTCCAACTCTGATCAGCCACACATCTGAATCCAAATACATCACAGGAGTATGTCAGCAGCACAACACACAGGGGCCATTGCAACACTCCATGACAGTCAAACACAAGTATGAACCTTCACACAACGCCCACACCCATCACACCAGCAGCACACAACACCACTGACAAACACACAGAAGCTTGCCAATAATATCCAGTCAAGACACTGACAATCAAACACACCCCCTGGGTGGTATCCACAAACATCACACACACATAGGTATGGCAGTACCACTGTACGCACAAAAACAACAGTCAAACACAGAACACAATCAAAACACACACACAGAACTACTACAACTACAGACAAGACCTGTGCAGCTAAACAGTGCAAATCCAATGGGAGCACAGCCACAACAGGAGTACACAACCACATCAGTCATGAAAAACGCACAGACAACATACCACAACACATATAAGAAGTGCATCCACTAAAAACAATAATGGAGAACAAAAGGCAGAACTGGGCCTACAATGACACAGAGACAGACATACCACAACACACATCCACTCAAAATGGTGTCACAGTGTACCACATGTCTGCACATGCACAACCATGACCATAGACACATCAAATGTGAGAGGAGAAAACACCAAGGATGCACATGAAACAAGCACTGCAACCACAATAGACCTCAGTCCATGTGACAGACACACAAGTAAGGCACACCACAATGGCAACACACCTGAATCAAACACAACAACAACACACACACACTGACAGGAAAATAGAACACCACACACAGAGCAACAGTCAACTGCATGACACAACACAACACAAACACTGCACACAGCCACATCAGTCACAACACATGCACAGGCAGAGATATCAACATGCTACAACAGCCAAACATCAGGGGTGCACAACAGGCAAGGACAAGGCAACATCAACTCACAGCACTGCATGCACACCAAGCCTGTGTGTGCACAACACACATACCAGTTACAAACCGAGATGAGTGACACACCTTGAACACACACAACAACAATCTAAACATCACACACACACCAACACACCCAGGAAGCCAATCAGTCCCCAGCAAACACACATACTACCAAGCCAACACACACAGATGCAGAAGTCTGGGACACAAAAGTTGAAACAACATGATCAGAGGAAACAAGACATTGGCAATGTTGAAGTGGAGAATAGAGCATGTGTCACAGTAAACAATACCCACACAGTAACCCTTTATTTAGCAAGGACATTGACAAGGCAGACAACAGGAGTAAATATCTTCTTTTTATTTACATTTCACACAGTCATGCAGCAAAAGTCAGACAAGAGCAAGGCCAGTGGCCAGTTCAAAGTGCAGGTGAGGTACATGAGAAGCTGCACAGGCAAGGGGCAAACAGCAGTGAACAGCAAGGCCAGTGGCCAGTCCAAAGTGCAGGTGAGGTACATGAGAAGCTGCACAGGCAAGGGGCAAACAGCAGTGAACAGCAAGGCCAGTGGCCAGGACACAGTGCAGGTGAGGTACATGAGAAGCTGCACAGGCAAGGGCAAACAGCAGTGAACAGCAAGGCCAGTCCAAAGTACAGGTGAGGTACATGAGAAGCTGCACAGGCAAGGGGCAAACAGCAGTGAACAACAAAACCAGTGGCCAGGACACAGTGCAGGTGAGGTACATGAGAAGCTGCAAAAGCAAGGGGCAAACAGCAGTGAATAGCAAGGCCAGTGGCGAGTCAAAAGTGCAGGTGAGGTACATGAGAAGCTGCACAGGCAAGGGGCAAACAGCAGTGAACAGCAAGGCCAGTGGCCACTCCAAAGTGCAGGTGAGGCACATGAGAATCTGCACAGGCAAGTCTAGGACATCAGTCGACAACAAGGCCAGTGGCCAGTCCAAAGTGCAGGTGAGGTACATGCGAAGCTGCACAGGCAAGGGGCAAACAGCAGTGAACAACAAGGCCAGTGGCCAGGACACAGTGCAGGTGAGGTACATGAGAAGCTGCACAGGCAAGGGGCAAACAGCAGTGAACAGCAAGGCCAGTGGCCAGGACACAGTGCAGGTGAGGTACATGAGAAGCTGCACAGGCAAGGGGCAAACATCAGTGAACAGCAAGGCCAGTGGCCAGGACACAGTGCAGGTGAGGTACATGAGAAGCTGTACAGGCAAGGGGCAAACAGCAGTGAACAACAAGGCCAGTGGCCACTCCAAAGTGCAGGTGAGGCACATGAGAAGCTGCACAGGCAAGTCTAGGACATCAGTCGACAACAAGGCCAGTGGCCAGTCCAAAGTGCAGGTGAGGTACATGAGAAGCTGCACAGGCAAGGGGCAAACAGCAGTGACCAGCAAGGCCAGTGGCCAGTCCAAAGTGCAGGTGAGGTACATGAGAAGCTGCACAGGCAAGGGGCAAACAGCAGTGAACAACAAGGCCAGTGGCCAGTCCAAAGTGCAGGTGAGGTACATGAGAAGCTGCACAGGCAAGGGGCAAACAGCAGTGAACAGCAAGACCAGTGGCCACTCCAAAGTGCAAGTGAGGCACATGAGAAGCTGCACAGGCAAGTCTAGGACATCAGTCGACAGCAAGGCCAGTGGCCAGTCCAAAGTGCAGGTGAGGTACCTGAGAAGCTGCACAGGCAAGGGGCAAACAGCAGTGAACAGCAAGGCCAGTGGCCAGTCCAAAGTGTAGGTGAGGTACATGAGAAGCTGCACAGGCAAGGGGCAAACAGCAGTGAACAGCAAGGCCAGTGGCCAGTCCAAAGTGCAGGTGAGGCACGTGAGAAGCTGCACAGGCAAGTCTAGGACATTAGTCGACAACAAGGCCAGTGGCCAGTCCAAAGTGCAGGTGAGGTACATGAGAAGCTGCACAGGCAAGGGGCAAACAGCAGTGAACAGCAAGGCCAGTGGCTGTCCAAAGTACAGGTGAGGTACATGAGAAGCTGCACAGGCAAGGGGCAAACAGCAGTTAACAACAAGGCCAGTGGCCAGTCCAAAGTGCAGGTGAGGTACATGAGAAGCTGCACAGGCAAGGGGCAAACAGCAGTGAACAGCAAGGCCAGTGGCCACTCCAAAGTGCAAGTGAGGCACATGAGAAGCTGCACAGGCAAGTCTAGGACATCAGTCGACAACAAGGCCAGTGGCCAGTCCAAAGTGCAGGTGAGGTACATGAGAAGCTGCACAGGCAAGGGGCAAACAGCAGTGAACAGCAAGGCCAGTGGCCAGTCCAAAGTGCAGGTGAGGTACATGAGAAGCTGCACAGGCAAGGGGCAAACAGCAGTGAACAACAAGGCCAGTGGCCAGTCCAAAGTGCAGGTGAGGTACATGAGAAGCTGCACAGGCAAGGGGCAAACAGCAGTGAACAGCAAGGCCAGTGGTCACTCCAAAGTGCAGATGAGGTACATGAGAAGCTGCACAGGCAAGGGGCAAACAGCAGTGAACAGCAAGGCCAGTGGCCAGGACACAGTGCAGGTGAGTTACATGACATCCAGCACTGGGAATGTGTGGTACAGTACCCTGCCATGGTCAGCAACACACTCAGGGCGACATAAATGGGCAGTCCATGGTACCACTGTGGGAGAGACATGTATGGGAGGGTGACCAACCCTCAGACTTGGCTGGCAGTATGACTAAGAGGTGGCTGTCTGTCGGGGCCTGTTGGGGTACTGGCTCGGAGAGAGAGAGGCCCAGCTGGGGTAGAGCCATCAGTGTTCTGGGAAGCTTGAGGGCTGCTAGGTCTAGGTGTGGTAGAGCCAGCAGTGGTTTGGGAAGCCGGAGGGTTGCTAGGACCAGGTGGGGTGGTGGCACGTGGAGGTGGACTCATGCTTGCACGAGACACAGTGTGTGTGGGAGAAGTTGAAGGGGTGCCCTTCCGCTTCTTGGAGATCTGATATGGCTCCCCTGTCCTGGTATTAATGCCAAGTGGGGTGTATACAACAGGCACACTCGTCACAAAAGCTGGCTCATGTGCAGATGCTGGTCCCCCCTCTGGGGACGTGCTGGATTCTTTGGGACGCTTGGCCCTGGATTGCCTCTGCCCCTGCATCACCTGTTTACCAGGTGTCCCCCCTACAGTAGCCTCCTTTCTCTGCTTCACAGGGCTCTGGATGGGAGTAGATGTTGTGGGTGAACTTGCCTTGGAGCTTTATTTTTTTATTTGCAAAGTTTTATATAGCGCTGGCTAGACCCGGAGGTATCAGAGCGCTTTACATAAGGATCAGCGAGTTACAGGTTACATAATTACATAGCCAAGTATTGACATAGGAGAAAAAAAAACAAAAAAACATGAGATTACCCAATAATATGAGTTATTAGCGCGTATACACGTCTTCAGGGGAGTGAAAGGTAGAGGGGGAATGGTAAACAGGGGTCAGGAATGCAGGTGGAAGACACAACGGGAAGACGAGAAAAACAATGTCCGATGTCCGGCTGGGTAGGTGACGGCCGAGGGTGAACCAGAGCCAAACTCCTCTATAGCTGCATAGGACAGCTCCACCGGGTATCGGCCAAGGTTGCTCGGGCACCACGGAAGTACAGACAGTTATGGTGGAAGACGAGGAAAACAATGTCCGATGTCCGGCTGGGTAGGTGACGGCCGAGGGTGAACCAGAGCCAAACTCCTCTATAGCTGCATAGGACAGCTCCACCGGGTATCGGCCAAGGTTGCTCGGGCACCGCGGTAAGTACAGACAGTTATGGTATCCGCCCAGGGGGCATCGTCAAAGTTCCATCGAGAGTACCGGTCACGGAGTTACTGGGAAGCCCCGTCCGCCTCATCCTCCAGCTCGCCCCCAGGTCAGGAGTGGTGAGAGGAGGGGTGGAAGGGACAGTTTCAAAGTCTGCAGATCTTCCCCACTGTAAGGCATTAATTACACAGGAGGCCATTAGACACACAGGCGTCAGGTGAATCGCTGATTTGGCTGTCTGGGATCCCGCTAGCATGATGGAGCAAGAGCTGTGAGGGACTACCACACAGGTAAGAACTGAACACCACATGTGCTAGTCGCCATCTTGTGATCAGTCTGCACTCGGTTGTAATCGGTTGCGTTTGCCAGCACAGATCACAGAGCTCTTCTTACATGTACCCTTAGCAGGCACCTGTTTGTCACTGGGCACGGAAACTGTGTGCTTGTCTCTGCGAGACACTTTTGGGACAGGTGAGTCCTTGGCTGGGGATGCCTCTGAGGCATGTGAGCCTGAGGCCTGCTCCTTGCCATCCTTGCCCTGGGTGTGGCCTGAAGTGCTTTTGCCTCTGCGCTCTGGTGTGGGTTTACCTTTCTGTGGGGATGGTGTCTGCGGCCTGGACTGCTTGGGCTGCTGCTGCCGTGTGCTGCGTGTGCTGTATCTGTCCCTTGATGTCTGGGGTGTGTGGTCACTATCATCAGATGCGGCCACTGGCAGGGTGGTGGGCCTAGGGACTGGAGCTGGACTATGGGATTGGGCAAGTTGAATGGCTGCTGTCACTGCAGAGGAGAGAGACTGTACAGTCCGGTGTAGCCCACCCACGTCGGAATGAACGCCCTATATGTAAGCCACCACCTGTGCCAATTTTTTATCATGGTCCAGGAAGGCATTGAGGAGAGCTGTTTGACCCACACACAGCTGGCGCAAAAGCTCCACAGACTCAGCACTGATGGCAGCAGGGGGGACAAGGGCAGGGGCAGCGTTGCCTGGGGTGAAGGATACTCTTCCCTTTTTTGTGGTGCAAACATGGGCAGCAACAGTGGGAGTAGCAGGGAGAGTGGGCAATGAACACTGTGTGGTGGACGTGGAGGCAGAGTCGCCGTTTCCCTCGGCCGAAAACATAGAAGCGTCACCGCCGTCGTCAGATGACGTAGAGGTATACATCTCTGGCTGTGAGTCCTCTAGAACACTACGGTCCCCCTCTGATGCGCTGGTGACATCCGTGTCACTATGCTGGTGTGAAGCAGTTGTGCTTGATGCCTCACCACTGGTGTCTGTCCCCTGTCCTTCCATGCCCATGTGAGATGCTGCATGAGAGAGAGATAGAGGTCGGATCAGTACATTTGCATCAAGTTCACAAATATCAGCAACGGAAGCATCACTAATGATGAACAATCATCCATGTTGGACAACACCATGGGCAGTAACACTGTGCAACCTCAATCCAAACATCGAAATTACCGTGGCATAATGCAAACTTGGCATAATTCACCCATGTGATGGACACACAGCCAATTAGCCTGTTGGTGGTTTCAGCGAACCAGACACACATATCCCTCTGTGCACACCTAGGGCCCTGAGGGGGTAAAAGATTCTACTCACAACATGTTGCCACTGTCACATCTTGAGCCAGCAGAAGTGTCCAACACAGAGACAGACTCCAACATATCCGCACACAATGGCCATGAGCACATGCCATCCACCATGTCATATCTTGGGTCACAACTACAGTTGCACATTGTTGTTAGATGTGTAGCCAGCACAACTCTGACGTCAGGCAATGCACACATTGATGATGGCACACTCAGATCATGCACTCTGCTTGACCCTGACATGGGATGTCCGTGACGACACAAATGAAGATGATACCAGAAGGCCACAACTACAAATATGAACTCAAGGGCCATTACACCAATGACATGGGAAGGTACATGTAGGGGGAATGCATGACAACTGTGCCCAACACTGCGGCCACTTACATGCCATTGCATCACACTAGCAACATCACAGCCCTGCACTGGCCCAGGCTTGGAGCACATGCAGCCAAACAACACCCAAAGTCACACTCACAGAATACTCACCACCAGCTTGCTGCTGATGCCCCTTCAGACGTGCATCCAGTTCAGGCTGCGCCACAGCTAAAATGCGTGCCATTAGTGGTGTCATGCTGCGCCGCGCCAACCTGCCGGACCGAGGGATCAGCCCCAGTGTCATCTCGGCCACGTTCCTGCTCAGCCGGCAGATGTCATCCCAACTCTTGTGACAGTGGGAGCGCCATCGGTTGGAGACACCCAGTGCACGCACCTTGCATGCAATGGCCCTCCACACGGCCTTGCGCTGGTTGACTTTGAGCTGCAGACATGGGAGACAAGAGGGTGCAATAATCAGTGTAACCTACCACCATTTCACAGTGCAGGAGCATGACACAGACTCATACCAACTTCAGCCATAACTTCAGCAGAGACAACAAATCTGCGACATTCAAACATCATCATGTGTGAAAAACACATTAATGCATGCAGGTATGAGGGTGGACGCAGTACATGCCTATCTCAAAGCCATGCAGGATGCCAGCAGAGAGCAAAATGTGTATGCTGACCACATCTACTGCAAGTTTCTGGGAATACCAAAACATGCAGGACATCACTACATATGTCACTGTGAATACTCACTGTGCCCAACACTGCGCAGCCCTCAAAGCACTTGCCCTTAAACTGCCACACTGTGTCATGGATGTCACATTGAGGGACATGACCTCACAAACGCAAACCCTCATCACAAGGCCTGTCGTGTGCAATCTACATCTCTGTAATGGCTCATTGACGGAGAGTCAAGAGGAAAAGCACAGATTTGACACTCTGTACATTCAGTGTTGTGTCACTGTTTGATTGGGCAGTGAATGTGCAGGCCAGTTGGGGTCACACAGAGGTCCAACGTGGGGCATCTCATCTTTTACATGGAGGGACTATTTGGAAACACAAACAGTGGCAACACATGCGAGTATGTGCACATGCCGGTGGTGATGGAAGGGTCTGGGCACAATAATGTTGGAATGTACAGTGTCATAGGTGAATGACCAACAAGAGTGTCACCCAGGGGGACTGAGGTCCTGAGCATAGTGCAGAACTAGAGATGAGGCACATATTGAGTGAGAAACAATGCCCTCACTACCCTCTGGACAACTACACTAGCTGAGGCCACAGACGGGCCTGTGAAGGACATCAGGGACACACAAAGACATTCAGACTGAAAATCACTGTCCTGACTCCTGAATTGAAAAGGTGCAGCCACACTGTATGTCTGACAAGACATCACATTTCCCTCACATCTGGATGTGCAGGCAGGCAAACGTGTGGAATAGGCTGAACACACCTTCCCCCTGGAAACAGCATGCTAGGCAGTGCATGACCCAACCTCACACTCTCACGCACATACTGCAGCAGATCAACTTCGTGTGTGCCCCCCCTACACTCTCACTCACACCCTGAGATACTTACCACGACATTAGGCGCAGCATATAGCCTTGGATACTGGGTGAGCACCTCGTCCACCAGGACCTCCAGTTCCTCAGGGGTGAAGGGAGTGGCACGGATCTTCTCAGTCCTCGCCATCACTGTGGGCAGGAGACAGCAGCAGCGGCAGTTGGTGGTGAAGGGTGTCAGGCAGCAGTCCCTGGAGGCAGCAGCAGGTGAGGGGTGTCAGGCAGCAGTCCCTGGAGGCAGCAGCAGGTGAGGGGTATCAGGCAGCAGTCCCTGGAGGCAGCAGCAGGTGAGGGGTGTCAGGCAGCAGTCCCTGGAGGCAGCAGCAGCAGGTGAGGGGTCTCAGGCAGCAGTCCCTGGAGGCAGCAGCAGGTGAGGGCTCTCAGGCAGCAGGCTCAGTGAGCTGTGGCAATGTGTGGCTCCCTCACACACATATATAGCCCCCAGGGCTCGTGTCTGTGGTTCTAAGCTGCTGCAATTGGTGTTCCAGGTCTGCCTCATTCAAATCCATCCAATGACCGCCTCCGCGGTGGCGGAGCACGCCTACCGCGATTTTCAAACTTGCATCAGGCAACCGCGATTGCGCTTCCCATTGGCTGGCAGGGCCTGGTCCATGGCGGTGACACACCGCAGGGGACAGGCGTGCGGTACCGCGGTGGTGCATCTTTCAAGTGCATCCAATGACTGGCCCCGCGGTGGCGGAGCACGCCTACCGCAATTTTCAAACTTGCATCAGGCAACCGCGATTGCGCTTCCCATTGGCTGGCAGGGCCTGGTCCATGGCGGTGACACACTGCAGGGGACAGGTGTGCGGTATCGCGGTGGTGCATCTTTCAAGTGCATCCAATGACCGGCCTCGCGGTGGCGGAGCACGCCTACCGCGATTTTCAAACTTGCATCAGGCAACCGTGATTGCACTTCCCATTGGCTGGAAGGGCATGGTTCATGGCGGTGACACACCGCTAGTGGCATGCGGTAGCTACCGCGATTCCGGGCACATGCATTGCTATGAGTGACCGGGATCTGGGTGTCGGAGCATGGCAACCGCCATTAGACATGTGCATATGCCTATCAATCCCGCTATGGTGTCTTGGGCCATGGCGGTGACACACCGCTGGTGGCATGCGGTAGCTACCGCGATTCCGGGCACATGCATTGCTATGAGTGACCGGGATCTGGGTGTCGGAGCATGGCAACCGCCATTAGACATGTGCATATGCCTATCAATCCCGCTATGGTGTCTTGGGCCATGGCGGTGACACACCGCTGGTGGCATGCGGTAGCTTCCGCGATTCCGGGCACATGCATTGCTATGAGTGACCGGGATCTGGGTGTCGGAGCATGGCAACCGCCATTAGACATGTGCATATGCCTATCAATCCCGCTATGGTGTCTTGGGCCATGGCGGTGACACACCGCTGGTGCCAGGCGGTAGCTACGCCGAGGGTGCAGCATGACATTGTTGACTATGGGCGTGACAGTGTTGTCTGAGCACGTTTAAGGCACCAATGGACACATCGTGCTGTGTCAATGTCATGGGTCATATCTGTACTTCGAACAGTGGTCACTTACAAAATATCATGGCACTTGATGGAAATCAAATGGGCTATAGTAAGTAATGACAGCCTAAATTTCATACCTAACACCAAATGCCACACTGTAAGTACCAATGGGGCACATTACTCCTACACAATTTCATATGTGAGCCCACATTTACACACATCTTCGTATCTGACCCCCAAATTCGGCCCCAATTTAATTTATGTCACCACATTTTAGCCCCAATTTCATATCTGACCCCCAAATTTGGACCCAATATCATATCTGACCCCCAAATTTGGCCCCAATTTCATATCTGATCCCAATATTTACACACATGTCCATGTCTCACACAATATGTCACTATACAGTACATGATTGTACAAACATCTCAGCATTATTTTCATGACTCACCACATGTGTCACACTGTTGTCTGTTTGGTATCACCTGTTACTGCCTTCATGTAATGTTATTGTTCGCAGTAGCAAATCCTACAGTATATGTCCACATGGACATGTGTGTGCTCTACATACGCAAGGATGTTAATTACATCACCGGCACACTTTGCATTCTGTACATTCTTATCATTTTTCACTTGTATCCCTGCCTTAGGTATGTTTTGTCTCCGTATCTGCCAAATGTCATCACCATTACTTGTGACATTGTGTCTGGTATGTGCTCATGTTGTTCGGCCTGTCATATGTGATTTTGTTACATGTATATTTCCACAGTTGTGAGTGTGTTGATAGTGGATTTGATGTGTGTGGTGTGTTACGTTGGTGCCCACCAAGGACAGGTGCATTGACCTTATCCACATGAAGAATGTTGGCTTGGTGAGGGACTGTAGCCAAATGTGGGGCTGGTGCTCACTGACTGTTAAGTTTGACATGGCATCTGTGACCAGTGGAAGGTGACCCACAATTGCCCTGGACAGTTCAGCATTGCGTGTGCTTTCATGTGCAGTAAGTGTTTGCAGTTTTGGCAGGGCGCACAATTAGGACACTTGTGCAGTGATATTGAACTGACACATGTGGATAAGCCTGCTATGGTGTGGTAGCCTTTCGGGGGCACAAACTGGTCCTGCGCTGTGTGGGTGAACTGATGGTGCTGTTGACTCAAGCCAATGATGGCATCCAAGACAGGTGAGATACACCTTGATAGGGCTGGCTGTGGCACCCATCTAACTCCGACTTTTGTTGTTCTAATGGTATCAGAGGCCAACAAGTGATGCACAGCCAGTATCTTTGTCTGCAGAGGAATGTTGAGAGTCCGCTTTGTTGTTCCTGACAGGCTGTGTGGCATGTGGCTCAGGATGCTTTTGATAGTAGTCCTTTGGTACCTGTGTCGTGCGATGACATCCCCTGTTGTTATGTGCATGAGGATGTTGTGTCTTCGGTATTTACTCAGTATGTCCATGCGCTGACTTTTAGGTGTAGTGGTGTGGCTTTGTCCGGGTGGTGGTGTAGGTTGTTTCTGTGTCACTGTTGTGTGTCCAAGCAGCTGGAGTATTAGCTCCATGGCAAATGTTGTACTTCAGTTGTGAATCTGGGCAGTGCTAGCTTCATACTGCATGTCATAGTGCAACTTTAGTGCAGATTGTCGTTTGTCTACAGTCCTTTTGGATCACGTTCCTTATCCACTTTTTGTGTGCCACATTGACAATCTGTGTGCCTGCTGATGATATTGTGCAGTTGTGTTGTTGTGTCTTGATTAACGTCAAGACTGCATATGCATATGCTGTTCATTATTAGTCATTGACTGACTTAGAATTGTGTGTAAGAGCATGTATGGCATGTCTACTGATGACAGTGGATATTGGCACAGGCTTGTGAATATGTCTGTGAGTGTCTCTAGACTTGTGTGGATTAGCATTGGCTCACATTCCATGCTGAGTCCTTCATAACTGGATAAATTGTGTAGTTCATGTGTCCCCTGTCATGTTTGCACAAGAATGTGTGGCACGTACAGCAGACATTTTGAAGCCAGCAGTGTTTCTGTTTCACACATGTCATGTATCATTTACTGTCCCTGCTGTTTGCACCAGATTCTGGAATGTGACTATTACCATTCACAGACACAGTTTCCATGTTTGTTGTTCTCACAGTGGTAATACTGAAGAACTGTAGTACAATGTGATCTCTATGTGTCACGACTATTGACTTGCACTGTATGGTGCATTGTGATGCCAGTCAATGTTTGCGCTGTGTGAATCAGAAGCCACGGAGTTGTGCACATCTCATGGTCTGTTGCAATGACATGTCCCCTTTCATCTCACCTAGGAGGCGACCTAATGTGTATCGTCCTGTCACCCTGCTGGCTAACATTGAGGATGATGACGTGATACGCAGATTCCGTCTGGATCGCACGAACATCCAAGACCTGTGTGCCATGTTGGATCCTCACCTCCGGGCTGGCAGGACATACCCAACAGCATTGACAATCGAAACAAAGGTGATGGCGGCACTGCATTTCCTGGCTAGTGGGTCATTCCAGGAGACAGTGGGCATTTCAGGTGGGATGTCTCAGCCCACCTTCAGCATGGTGCTAAGGGATTTCCTGTTGGCCATGATGCGATACAAGGACCAATACATCAGTTTTCCAAGGCGTGCGGCTTTGGCGGATGTAAAGGCGGATTTTTATGCCCTTGGCCACATCCTGAATGTTGTAGGTGCTATTGACTGCACACATGATGGCCTGGTTCCACCACAGGCATGGGAACACATCTATCGGAATCGTAAACATTCCCATTCCATCAATGTGCAGGTGGTGTGCCAGGCCGATATGATCATATCGCATGTATGTGCCAAGTTTCCAGGCTCTGCACATGATTCATACATCCTACACAACAGCATTGTGCCCCAGCTGATGGCCAATCTACTTCCGGAGTGGGCATGGATAGTGGGTGAGTAGGCAGAGTCAAGTTGTGTGCTGTGTGTGCCATGCTGTCCTCTGCCACAGTTGTATTACTGAATCGTTATGTTTATTTCACACCTAGGTGACTCTGCATATCCCAACAGACCGTGGTTGCTGAGCCCACTACGCAATCATAGGACACCGTCTGACGTCCGCTACAACAATGCCCATGGTAGGACACGTCGGGTGGTGGAGCGAACCTTTGGTCTCCTAAAATCGAGATTTCGCTGCCTGGACCGGACCGGAGGGGCACTCATTTACTCACCCAAAAAGGTGTGTCAGATAGTGGTAGCATGCTGCATGTTGCACAACCTGGCCTTACGGAAACAAATCCCCCTGACCCTGGACGATGATGACCAGCCGAGGCCCCCACCTGTGAACCCACAAATGTCCAGTGACGAGGATAGTGGTGAGGAGGAAGGTGTTGACCAGCGTCAGCAGCTCATCAACCGCTACTTCACTTGAAGGTGGGTGACGATGTACAACTGGTCCATTGTCTGTAGATGTAGTTGTTTGGGTGGAGGTCTATGTGATCTTTGTGAGTGCATCCTGTTGTTGACTCAGTGCTGGCTGCCTATGTGTTGGATACAGGGTAGTTTGGCACGGCTACAGGATGTCTATGTTGGTACAGTTGCACATTGCAATGTGTGCATATTGGTGTACGTTGAGGACATGTGTTGTGTGATGGCTGTGATGCCACAACCTGACTAGTGACTTTTGTTCTTTTGTGTTTTGCTAGGTCCCTTCTGCCTCTCCTTGCCTACAGAGGTTCCATGCTACTGTGACATTGTAACCATGTTAAACATTGCACATACAGTGATAAACATGGAGCAGACTCAAATACATTGGTGAGTTATTGTTGTTTATTGTCAATGGGTATATGTGAGAGGGAAGTGGATATTTACATAAGTGTGAATGTGAATCTATGAGTTGGCAGTGATGGTAGATGAGACAATCAAGTAGGCACCACATTGATGTGGTGACACAGTCCAACAGACGGATGCCATTTCCATGGCAGTGTGGGTAAGGACAGTGTTCAAAGTCAATGGCAGGGTGAAGAGTGTTGCCATCATGGCTGGCTCCTTGACTGGCGTTTGGCAGGTGCTTTGCCATGGGTGAGTCCCATGTTTTTCTTTGGACAGCCCCTCCTTCTTTTGGCAGGGGGGGCATCATCTGCTAGGCCACTGGGGTCTGAGGAGTCACCCCTCTCCGTGCCCGCAGGGGTAGATGATGAACTGTCATCCTGCGGGACACAGGACACAGGTGTGTGATGTGGCACTGGCCTATCCCTCAGTACCGCCACTAACTGGCCCATGAGGTCCACAATTTGTCCCATACGGTTGCCCATGGACCTCAGCAGACGTTGGAGCTCCAGGGCATCTTCGTGGGCCTGGCCCATTTGTGCCTGTGTTCGTTCATAGGCACCCACGACTCTGGTGATGTTAGCCAGGGCTTCGGTCACAGTGTCCGCTGTTGTTGGAGTCCCACTTGTCCTCCCACCTGCCCTACTATCACTGGCCTGTTGCCTCACAACTCTAGCCACACGCCTGCCCTCCACAGTTGTTGGTGTTGGCTGGGCATCCTCTGTGGCTGGGCGTATGTTGCAGGCAAAGGTGGTGGTCGTGGTGGCGGCACAGGTCGTTCCAGCAGGGGTCAGCATTGTTGTTGCTGATGGTGGGGGGGGCAGTGGGGTCATGTGACCGGTTGCGCCCTGGCACACCAGATGGGCCGGCTTGGAGCTCCTCATCCAAAGAATCCAGGGACTCCGCATTCGAGTGTCCATGTTCCGGAGGAGGAGACTGGCTCTTCAAGTTGAGGTTGTTGTCCTCTGCAGTCAGTTGATGGTCACCTGTGGAACAGAGGGTACATGGTCATTGACTTACAGCCATATGACTTGCTGTGTTTGATGTCTCTTATTTACATGTTATGCAACACACAGTTACGTATTTCATGAGTTGAATGTCTGCACAGTGTTGTTCGTCATGACATGATGTGGAGGTACATACATCTTGTTCCATGGTGTGACAAGTCATTGGATGCCATGGCCAACTTGATACTCTTTGTATGGGACTGATCAGTTGTCATCTGACAACTGGCTGCCATGCAACTTGATGTGATGCATCGAGGATGATTACTCTTCCCGACAGATGTTACATATGCACATGTACTAGACATTGTCACATTGTTATCTCATGCATACCTTTGTAATGTTCTGTGCTTGTATTTATTTGCTCGACAGACCATGGCGTTTTATTGTTACTAGGGTCCTTCTTGCTCAGCAGCCATGGAATTTGCACATGTCACTCTGTGCAGGGCATATTTGGTCCCTGATTTGCTTACACATGGGTTTAGTTGAGTCACAGTTCTGTTTCTGTTACAGTTACATACGCATCGCTGTCTGCATTCTATCAAATGGTATGTAATTGGGGTGTATTTTGTTGTGAGGTGTGGCATTGTGTTTGCATTAGCTCAATGCTTTCGTTGAAGAATGGTGGGGTGCATGCACTGTCTGATTACCTGTACAGTTGGCATCTTTTGGGTGGACTTTCTACCACATGCTTCTGGGTGGGAGGGAGTGCTCCTTCATGCTGAGGGATGGAGCAGGGTGTGCCTGGTGGGAGTTGTGGTGCAGGCCTCCCTATTCCAAGGACACCTCCCTGTAAAGATGGCTACCTACCTGTTAGGTGAGGGTGAGGCACACAATGACTGCCACATGGTTGTGGGTGGGGGGAGTAGTCCATCCTGCTCAGCTGTGGGCCAAGGGGGCCTGGTGGGAGTTGTAGTGCTGGCCTCCCTATTCCAAAGACACCTCCCTGTAAAGATGGCTACCTACCTGTTAGGTGAGGGTGAGGCACACAATGACTGCCACATGGTTGTGGGTGGGGGGAGTAGTCCATCCTGCTAAGCTGTGGGCCAAGGGGGCCTGGTGGGAGTTGTAGTGCTGGCCTCCCTATTCCAAAGACACCTCCCTGTTAGGATGGCTACCTACCTGTTAGGTGAGGGTGAAGCACACAATGGCTGAGACATGCTTCTGGGTGGGAGGGAGTGCTCCTTCATGCTGAGGGATGGGGCAGGGTGTGCCTGGTGGGAGTTGTAGTGCTGGCCTCCCTATTCCAAAGACACCTCCCTGTAAAGATGGCTACCTACCTGTTAGGTGAGGGTGAGGCACACAATGACTGCCACATGGTTGTGGGTGGGGGAGTAGTCCATCCTGCTCAGCTGTGGTCCAAGGGGGCCTGGTGGGAGTTGTAGTGCTGGCCTCCCTATTCCAAAGACACCTCCCTGTGAAGATGGCTACCTACCTGTTAGGTGAGGGTGAGGCACACAATGACTGCCACATGGTTGTGGGTGGGGGGAGTAGTCCATCCTGCTCAGCTGTGGGCCAAGGGGACCTGGTGGGAGTTGTAGTGCTGGCCTCCCTATTCCAAAGACACCTCCCTGTGAAGATGGCTACCTACCTGTTAGGTGAGGGTGAGGCACACAATGACTGCCAAATGGTTGTGGGTGGGGGGAGTAGTCCATCCTGCTCAGCTGTGGGCCAAGGGGGCCTGGTGGGAGTTGTAGTGCTGTTTGCCTGGACACATACAACACAGTAGATGTGGTCTACCTTTGTGATGTTTGAGGTGGTGTGGATGTAAAATCAGTGTGACCTGTGTGTATTTTTGGGGTGCAGATGTGTGTACTTGTGCCTCAGGGATGTATCTTTGTAGTTGTGCAAGACAGTACATGGCAGTTTCATGGTATACATTAGTTGGTACTTACCAGCCTCCACTCCCCCGGGTATTCCTTCAAGACTCTCTGGATGCAGTATGGCAAGCACCTTCTCCTCCCACGCAGTGAAGGGTTTTGGTGGGATGGGAGGGCCTCTACCAGTCGCATCAGCCAGCTCACGGTTCTTGGCCCTCCTCTTCTTGACAACACTCTTCAGGTCATGCCACCGCCTCATGATTTCATTCTTGTTGCGGGGCACAGTCCCTAGTGCATTGACCTTGCCCACTATCCTTGCCCACATGGTTGTCCTTGTGGCTAATGGTGTCTGTTGGACCATGTTGCCAAAGAGTTGTGGTTCTACTCTGATTATCTCATCTACCATTACTGTCAACTCAGTGTCAGTGAATTTTGGCATTTTGTGATGTGCCATGGTGTGTGCTGTGCTGATGTTTTGGGGTGCAGTTGTGAGGGTGGTGTAGGTGGTGTGTGTGTGTGTTGTTGTGCTGGTGAGATGTGTGGTGTTTTGCCTATCCAATGTGCTGCAGGGTTGTGTTCCTTTAGGGTTGGAGTAGTGCAAAGGATTGTGGTCAGGGAAGGGGCTGGTTTTATGCTCAGCTATGTGGGTGTGTCAAGATGGTGTAATGCAGTCAGGTGTGCTGTGTGGGTTGTCCTGTGATTTGTATATTTAAATTTGCCATGGGGGTGTGTCATTGGGATGTTTCAGGTTATTGGGGGGGCAGGGCTAGTTGTTTGTGTGCATTTGCTGGCCTTATTGTTGTTTTTTTTACTTGGCCGCCATTTTTTTGCGGAGCATCCGCAGCGATGGCTGTGCTGCAGGGCTTCCGCCGTATCTCACATTCATTACTGTTAGCGACCGCGGCGGACGAAGATAGCGGAACGTACCGCTGTGACATCGGGGATATCATAATATCATTGGCGGTCACTCCGCGTGTCTGGCGGCGGGTTGATGTGTTTCCGCTATGTTACCGCCCGTTGCAGTTGCATTTTCACTTTCTCGGCCCTCTTCGGGCGGTTTTTAGATGCCTCCTACCGCCGCGGACGGAATATTTTGGCGGTTGATCCTAATAGGGGCGGCGGGGTTTCCACAGTACCTGGGAACGGTGATTTTCCGCTACCATGGCGGTCGGTTGTTTTTCCGTCCGCCATCGTAATGACCCTCTAAGTTTGTATCCTGAAACGGCTCCAAACTCCAACGCCAGCTGCTCTATCTTAGGCATAGCCATCATGGGATTTGGAGTGACCACTGCCACATCGTCTGCATATGCGAACACACGATAGTGCTCTTGTCTCCAAATTACCGACTCTATCCCTGCAGTTTGTTCTAACATCATTAAACAAGCATTTGCAATGCAATCGGTCTCGCCTTTGGGACCTTATATGTATTTAGCTAAGCAGCACATTAGCCTGGGTGCTGAAATATCTACTGTTCTTTAACATGGAGGGAAAGTAAGCACCAAACTGCGTGACACGCCAGGTATGGGAACACATGGAGAGAAATATCGCCTTTCAGTGGGAAATGGTATAGTCCAAAACTCTGTTTTGAATATAAAATCAGGGCCTTCGGTGGTCATATCACTGAAAATACAAGTTTTGGAAAAAAATTTATTGTCTACGGGTGCTCGTGGAGGACAATTTCTATGGACTGGAATCTAGAGAATGCTAAAGTGATTCTGGTATTTTAGTGACCTCTGCTGGTCGTTTTCTATCAAGAAAGTTAAATAGAGGCAGTTGCTAGAAAAATTAAAAAAAGAAAGTCCCTTAGCAGAAAGCAATTCTGGAATTTTACTGACCTCTACTAGTCGTTTTCTATCAAGACAGTTTATAGAGGCAGTTGAACAAGCAGAAAGCAATTCTGTTATTTTACTGCCCTCTACTGGTCGTTTTCTATCAGGACAGTTAAATAGAGGCAGTTGAACAAAAAAAAAAAGTCCCTAAGCGGAAGCAGACAAGTCCTAGGGCTGATCTCCAGAGCCCACAAAGTACATACACATTAAGTATATACTAAAGTATATACAAGAGGTCTAGAATGCTCTACCTAAAAAATATGAGGATAGTTAGGATGTCATAAAATGGGTGATTTTGAAGATGGCAAAGTTTAACAAACCAATGAGCTTGTACACAGGTACCACAACTCACCTGAGAAATATTGACACAACTTGAGCACACATTCTCCCTTTTAGCGTGTGCCACGCCGTTTTGAGCACTGATGACTCCTCAACACAGAGGGCTCGGTATATCACAGCTGAAATGACTGATGCCTTCAAAAGACTTCACTATAAAGATCACTGTTCCACTGAAAATAGGCTTCTTTGGTAACTTCTCAGGCCCAGGACCCAATCCATCACCTCCGAGAACCCAAAGTACCACACCGCCCAGCTTTCTGCTTCAGGCTTTGCAGTGAGTGGCATACCCTACCCGTGCCCACACAGCGCTATACCAGGGCTCTGATAGTCTCAGTACAATAATGAGGACCCTATTCCCACTTAAAGAGGTGTGCTAGCATTCAGAAGTCATTCAGTCGAAGTTTGGATGATTAGTTTTGAATGGAGCACTTCGTGCCATAATGCCACTAAGAAGTGCTGTAATTAATGGGTGTTCCTGCTCCTCTGTACTCTAATGCATTTGCTAGCATCATAGTTGCTGTGGTCACAAATTGGTGTGCAATGTTCTGTCACATGGAGAGAGTTTATGGATCAGATCCGATATGACACTAGGAGAGAGAAACAATATGACATAAATGATTGATTCAGGCACAATGTCTGGCCTTTACCTCACATACATCGCTGCTCACCAGCAGAAATTATCTATTCATTGATGTAAGTATCTCCGTAGCTGGCAAACCAATGACAGCATTTATGTTTTTAATAATTACATCCTGCGAGTCCTTTCGGTGTTTTAATCTTATCAGGGATCCCAACATAAGTTAATTATAAACTTTTAGTCATGGCCATCCATGGATAATTTTAACTGACTTGGCCCAATCTATGTTTTTTAATTCCCTTCTAGAACCCGTCTTCTACAAGGGGGAGGTCAGTGCGTGCTTGTGACCCACGAACACATGATAAAAGATCTCCACAAAGAGCTCCGTATGGAGCCTGTTGGGTATTGCACTCCCCACTCAAAGTGGAGCACAACCCAATGATGAAGCATGCCCATTGCTTCATTTGTAAAATAATAGGTGCCGGTGCTCAAAGCGCTGCTTAGACACCCGCGGCTGGCGCTATAAAATATCAGAGTGTGAATAGCAAGGGTGCGCAGTCCCGAATCCACCTCAGATCTCTTTCATTCACTGCCAGTCACTCCCTGCCACGTTATCTCACTTATAAAGGTGTCTGTTTTCTCCCTTGGTGATGGATTTTTTGTGTTTCTTTTCCTCCGTCTTTTCGTTTTGTTTCTTTTTCCCTCTGTTGGCCTCGGGAAATGTCTGATGTGGCGAAATAAGTGCTGGTCCCCAAAAATAAGTGCTGGTGCCCCACACCGGCCACCACCAGTTCAAATTAAGCACTGAGCATGCCACCTTGGTGGGTAAAGGTCCATGCATCATCCTAGAAAAGGAAACCAATGTGGGATCACACTGCTTCACCCCCCAGCAGGTTCGCCCCTAAGCATTATGGTTAATGCAGTTCGCCAAGCGTGTGTACTTGCAAGAGTCTTTCGAGTATTTCACCAGGTTGGTGCAGATTAGTGCTGGCCATCTCTATACACGTGTTTCTGGATTCTTATCCGTCGTCAGTAGAGATTAGGCGTTCAAGTATTTGGGGTTGCTGAGCAGGCTGCCAAAGTGTTCTCGGGTCACAGTACCTCTCAAGGCGCGCAGGTGCCTCTCCACGAGCTCGTCAGCTCAAGCGGCTCGAGGGAGCCTTTTAAACAGGAAACCAATGTGGGATCACACTGCTTCACCCCCCAGCAGGTTCGCCCCTAAACATTATGGTTAATGCAGTTCGCCAAGCGTGTGTACTTGCAAGAGTCTTTCGAGTATTTCACCAGGTTGGTGCAGATTAGTGCTGGCCATCTCTATACACGTGTTTCTGGATTCTTATCCGTCGTCAGTAGAGATTAGGCGTTCAAGTATTTGGGGTTGCTGAGCAGGCTGCCAAAGTGTTCTCGGGTCACAGTACCTCTCAAGGCGCGCAGGTGCCTCTCCACGAGCTCGTCAGCTCAAGCGGCTCGAGGGAGCCTTTTAAACAGGAAACCAATGTGGGATCACACTGCTTCATCCTAGAAAAGGGTTGCCCTACAACCAACAGCCTAATTCTTGTGGCTTCTGGACAACCCTGCTGCCACAGACCGTCATGCGTTATTTTGAGGATAGTTACACTGAGAGGGCTCAGGCTCCCTTTTTCCCCCTTGTTTATAAAGTGAATGGCTTTTATCTACAGCATGAAATAAACCCTGACATATTTAAATGTAATTTACACAGGGTGGATCCAATGAGAGTTTGTTTGTCAGGAAATTGTTTTGCTTCGTTATGTACGTAAATCGATGTTACACCACAAACACTGTGCTCAAAACATCAGTTTCTTTGTGAGGGCCCTCAGACTACATAAAAATTCCAAACATTTTACTTGTATTTTAGAGTCTGATATTTTGAATGTTGCAGAACTGCCTAGCGAGACACTAATATACTGTTCTAAAAGTCTGTTTCTTAATGGAAGAGCTTATTGTAGAGGCCCGGAGTGTTCCCTCAAAGTAAAAACCCAAACTGAAGACCTGTTTTAAAGCAAAGCTGATTTACACAGAATAAAAGAGGCTCACATTTCATTACTTTCAAAGTGTGCCCTTAGGCTGGTTTTCTGCTCCGTTCACCGTTGTATGTTTTACGCAAACTATTTTACTCGAGGAGTTTAGATGGGACAGCGTTTGTAAAATTGTGTAACTGTGCGTTCTCGCATACAAACTAATAGTTAGTGAATAGCATTTCTAGTAGGATCTGGGGAATGTGTATTCTTTATTTAAAAACCTTGTGTATTTAGCATAGCCATGTAATACCTTTGTATCAATAGGTGTTAAAGTGTTAAAATGGTGAGGTAACACTGCCACAGCATATGCTGTGTAAGGCTGCATAATTTGCCTTTTGTTGCCGCATCATTACATCTCGCCACATAATTGGGTCCTCCGCTGCCTCAGATACACCGTAACATTGTGTTGAACGACAGCTACTCAACCCCGCTTCTGTTGATATGTTCATCATTTTCCACTGCATGCGAGAGGCTCAACGGTGAATGCTGGCAGACACTGAGTGTTGGAACTGTGTGGTGTATCTTAGTCGAACACAGTCAGGTGTTGCCTTGGGTAACAAATAGCACCCAATCAGATTGTTCTATTTCAAGCATTTGCCTGAGAGTTTTATAAAGTGAGACGTGTGACCTTGGTCATCTCAAAACACTAGTGTATATTCCCAAAGTTGCTGAACAAGGTAGGCGCTGTCTACCACCGACAGAATGATCGTGGCTCTGATTTACGTGGCATAAATGAGGATGTGAGTAACGAAGAGCAATGGTTTCACACCTGTAACTGTCCTGGTACGTGTATGACATGACATGACGTGCCCACACCTGCATGCGCAGCGATATAATCTCCTCTTTCAAGCACTTACGAAGAGCAAACAAGGTAATGGTACAAGTAGCAGTCAGCCAGAAATACTGCTGCGAGCCTCTGACATCCCACAGGTATGACTGGTGCCCGGTGAGCCAGAGAACCCGGCGCTCGCACGCGCACCGGGGAGAGGGAGGGGGCGAAGGAGGGCAGGGCAGGCTACCAAAGGGAGGGAGAGCGGCGAGAGACTAGAGGCATGCTTGTATTGCGCATGTTTTATAGAGTCAGGCAAAAAAAGCCGTCAGCAGCGCGACATCAAAAAAGAGTGCAATCAACCAGCCAATCCCACAACAAACAAGCATTTCTTAATGCAATAGGACTCGTATTTACGCGAGTCCTATTGCATTGGAAACGGGAGGGCGGGGGTCCAGGAAGGCACGAACAGGAGTGGGTGGGGAGTGAGGGGGGGGCAAAAAGTCATGGACTGCTGGAGGGGGTGGGGGGGGAACACTGGGCAAAAATAGTTTTGGAGTAAAGGGGCCAATAGCCAGGGAAGGATATAAATGACAAAATGGCCGCCAGGAGGAGGGACTAAGAAGTCGAAAACAAATCAAAAGGCAGCATTTATGAGTGAAGCCAATCAAAAATATGGCCGGAAAGTGGGCGGAGCTTCCCCCCACAATAGTGTATACTGCATGTCTCGCAAAGCGAGCAGCGCGTTGCACTGCAACGCTATATACGAGACCTAAAAAGGGTTGATGTATAATGAAAACAACAAAGGGGAGCAGGGGCATCCCTGCCTTGTTCCCCGTGTAATATATACCGGGTCTGATTCCAGGCCCATTATACAGATTTTAGCTGTCGGGCGTCGGTATAAGACTAGGATGGCTGAGATGAAGCTTTGCTTAAAGCCTACTCATCGTAATACTGCCCATAAAAATTCCCACGCGACCCGGTCGAACGCTTTTTCAGCGCCTAATAGTACCAAGCTAAACTTGCTCCCCGTAGTATTAGCTATATCTAACAGGGTTACCACCCTATTAATGTGATTAGTTGTGCACCTCTTAGGTATAAACCCGTGTTGTTGGATCGACACCAACGGGGTTAATACTTCAGCCAACCGGGTCGCTAGGATTTTGGCATACATTTTGCCATCTGGATTTAATAATGATATAGGGTGATAGGAGCCCGGCAGTTCAGCCGGTTTATCTTTTTTTTTTAAAACAATTATGCTAGCCTCATCCCAGCTCAGAGGCGCAGCCCCTACCTGAGCCTGCTGAAAAGTGACGAGCATAATGGCCTTAAGTACTCCAAAGAAAGTTTTATATACTTCAAGCGGGAGTTTGTCGGGCCCTGCTGCTTTGCCAGAGGCTAAGCAGTTAATAGCTCTTTCCAGCTCTTCAATAGTAAAAGGTGCCTCTAGCAGTTCTGCATCTTGCAAATCCACTTTCTTGCCGTTAAGACTCTGCAGCAATGTTTCCCCGGCTTGTGCATCATAACACTCCCCAGTATAGAGTGCCTCATAAAAGTCATGAAACACATTTAAAATCCCGACATCAGTTTCTATAATATTGCCCCTAGAATCCACCACTGAGCTAATTCTCTGGGCAGCCTCCTTTGATCTCAACCTTTGTGCCAAACATCGCCCAGTTGCCTCCCCATATTCATAGCTTTGTTTCCTGCTAATAGAGTGTTTCCTGGCTATTTCTTTACTCCAGTGTAAATTTATTTTGGCCTTGCACCGGGCTACCTCCGTTTGCAGAGCGGAAATCTTCCGTCCTGCATGTATCCCCTGCATAAGTTTTTCTTCTGCTGCAGTAAGGCAGGCATATAATTCCTGTAGTGCTATTTGTAGTTGTTTTTGCTTATGCAGCCCAAAACTAAGGGTCTCACCCCTAAAGCCCGCTTTAAAAGCGTCCCACACAAACACGGTCCCTGCGGTATTGCGATTTATGACCAAGAATTGCTCAATCCACACCTTCATATGTGCCACATATCCTTCACCTAGTAATAACTTCCTGTCGAATGAAAATGATCGCGGCCTAATTCCAGCTCGGAGCATACATAAATTCAACACTAGGGGTCCATGATCCGATGATATCCGTGGGTACACCTGGATGTTAGCACCAGAGAGTAAAAGACCCAATAAGAAAAAATAATCTAACCGTACTAATTTCTGGTGTGGATGTGAATAAAATGTATACCCAGGATCCGCCCCCCTCAAGGCTGCCCACGCATCCACCAGACCATGATCCCCCAGTAAAGACAGAAGCGCCTTAAATACTTTAGGCTTCCTCCCGTTATAGGATTTGCTATCACCCTGCAAAACCTTTGGCTCAAGGTGTATATTTAGGTCACAAGACAAAATTAACGGAGTGGGCCATAGTGCAAGTTCCACATTCAACCCTTCGAGTATTGAGGCCTCATCAAAATTTGAACCATATACAGAGCAGATAGTGCACTTCGTGCTACCGATCACACATTCCGCAATGGCCCACCTCCCATGTTTATCCGCCAATGCTCTTCCTGTCCCTTGTATATGGTTTTTAGCCAATATCGCTACCCCACGTGTGGTGGTGGATTGCTCCGTACATACTAATACAGTTAACCCAAGTTCCGCCAGTAATTTCCTCTTGCCCCATAAGATATGGGTTTCTTGAATGCATACCAGATCTGATTGGAGCACCCGTAGTTCATTCGCAACCCGTTGCCTCTTATTGTAGTCGTTCAACCCACATACGTTCAGGGAACAAAACCGGATGCCACAATGCATGCCCCTATCCCCCATCTATTTTCCCCATATCTTTGTGCTTAAGGACTGTGTACCTAAAACCATTGAATTTCATACTTTTCTTCAGTGCACAATCATGGATTATTTTTTCTTGTGCCTCCCCCCACCCCCCTGACCTCTGCCAACCCACCTCCCCCAACCCCACCACTTCTCCCCTACACGGCTTCAGCCGAAGCCGTGACCCACCCCCACCCTTCCCCAAACTGTAGGCTTGGAGACACAAGGTCTCCGAGATGGATCGAGCTTCTGCCCCCCCGGTCCCCCCTGTCCCCCCTGCCCCACCAATTACTACACTTGATTAAGTATTCCCCACACAGCTCTACAAAAAAACATGCCATAAGTGCTAAAAAAGAAGAAAAAGAATCACATTGCATCTAATAATAGGTCCAGACCTAGTTAGCTCTAACACAATTAATCTGTGTAAATAATCTAAAGTGCACATTCTTTTACATTTTTTTTTTCTCCCTTTCCCTTTTTTTTTCCTCACAAAGACTGCAAATACTCTTTAGCTGCTAACTCTGCTGTAAAAAAACCGCACATGCTCATTATGAATAATCTTGAGCTTAGCTGGATTCAGCAAAAAAGCTTGTGCACTTTTGTCCTGAAATGGAGTGATAAGCTGGCATAACTGCCATCTCTTCTCTACAGTTAGAGGGCAATAATCAGGGCGCACAAAAACTCTGTCCCCTTCCCACTTTTCTTTCGATCCGGTCGCGCCAGATCATAGATTGCCTCCCTCGCCAGAAAGTTATTAACGGATATTAAAATCGCCCTCGGCCTGGCAGTGTTCTGGCCCGATCTGTTGCGCTGTATGAATGGGAATCTGTGCGCCCTCTGGATCTCCCGGTTCCAATCCCATTGAGTTAGCCCGGGGAACGCTTAAAAAAAAAGTTCAATAATGAATTTCCGCGCATCCTGCCCCTCGGCCCCCTCAGGGATGTCCAACACTCGGAGATTATTACGCCGAAGGCGATTTTCCAAGTCAGTAATCTTCCAGAGGGTATCATCCTTTGCGGAGCGCAGAGCTTCTGTTGTCGCTTTCTGCGCAGAGAGCTCATCCTCTAAGTTCGATATACGTGTCTCAGCCTCATTAAACCTGTCGACAAATTCGGAGCATGATTTCGCGATCCTCCGTACCGAGTTCTGGAGTTTGTGACAAGCCACCTGCGTACGCTGGCTCTCAGTGCGGGTCTCCTCCCTATGGGCCATTATGCTTTGATAGATAACAGCCAGAGAAATGTCCTCTGGTTTCTCCATAACATCTAATTTAGTTTGTGTCCCATTGACCATTTCAGACTCCGCCATAAACGAGTAAACCCACTGAAAAGAGTCTGCACTCCCAGCCAAATGGAAACCTGTGCCAGCACCTAAATCACCCCTCTTGCGAACTGTTTTCGGGCTACTCTCTGGAGTACCGGACGAATCAGTCCCCCATTCTGTAGCATCCTTCATCTGCATAGCACTGGACCCCTTGCGCCCAATACTGAGAGGGTCACCCTTCTGCCTATCCAAATCGGACTCGTCCCCAGAAATATCTGTGGGGTCAGACATCGAAAAGAAGGGATAGTCCCCAGAGTCACTCTCTATCGTGAGATCCTGTTCAACCATTCTTTTGTTTCCTTTAATCACCATATCCCCACTCTCCGGGGCCGATTCTGCGCTATTTCCTCCCTTCTCCACCGCTTTTGATGACCCCCGAAAGATGTCTCCCGCAACAGCCAATTCTGTGTTTTTTGCTCCATTCTCCCCTCTTTTGATGAACCCCGGGGGGTATCTCCCACGGCACCCTCTTTCTCAGCTGAAGAGTCTGAAGGAGAGTTCTCCCCCTGCATGCCTTTTCCCATGCTCAGTGCATTTTCAGAGATAGTTAGAGTAGAGGGAAGATTTTTCTTTAATTTCCCCGTCAAAAATAAAGCGGGAACAGGTTTCTTACCGCCCTCCACCACGAGTGCCGTCCTTTTTCTCTACAGTTAACTCCGATTTTTTTCTCTCTGCATCTCGTCCTGCAACGCTGTCTGAGGGATCCATAGTATTTCGCGCTCTACCGTGTCCAGCCTTCGGGGGCATTGCAGCGCTGCTCTCCTTTGACCCGGCGTTGGATTTCCCTTTCGTCGGCGCCCTCCGCTTTCCGCACAGACCAGCGTGCGCACACCCGGAAGTCCGCCTCGCCAGTACCAGGAGCCGGCAGATAACCACACGGGGGACCAAGCAGGCGCTCCACAGCATCCACAGCATCCCAACACATCAAGTCGCGTCCCCCGCACACGCCACACTCCGCTTCACTTCAGGTCCAGCATGGTGGCACGCGGGTGCAGCCGATCTCACCCAGCAGCGCGGTAAGTGGAACAGGGGGGGGAGCTCCTGGGAGCTCGAGCTCACACGACCGTACTCACGGCCGCCATCTTGCCTCTATTAGTTTCCATTCTGAATGTGTTGTGCAATATCCATGTATTGAAGAAACACTGAAAGTGCAGTGAGTTTTTCTTTTAAAAAAAAAAAAAGTGTGTGTAGACATAAGTTTGCAAAAGAGATGTGGTCCCGGGGCGGAAGTGTTCACCTTTTAAATTGGAGACCTGGGCTGTAATCCCAGCAGTGGCCCTTGGATAAACTATGTGATTTCAGGCAAATCAAGTCATCTCCATTCCCTGAAATCGTAAACTTGTGCCTGTAATGCCTGCCGCTGCATTGTTTTATAATATTTAAGCACTTTCACTGAAGTACGCACACATATTGTAAAATGACATCAAATGCATTCATTGTTACAAATAAATCTAGTTTTAACCTCAAGCAAGTGGATTTATACCTGCAAACACTTCAAGCTTGGAGTCAGATTACACTTAGGAAACGTGGCGTTTTGTTACCACACGCTATAATGTTCATATACTGCAAACACACCTCTAATCAGCACTGAAATCCTGGTACCCTGTACAAACATCACTGAGCACTGATTCCATCCACACAGTTAAACAAGCATTTGCAATGCAATAGGTCTCCAATTTACGCGAGACCTATTGCATTGCCTAAATGTAAGCGAAGCACGTCGTCCGGAGAAACTTAATAAAGGAAATAGTACACGCCCGGTGTAACATCCAAGTAAAGGGGCCAGTAGGCATGGGAGGATTCAAATGGCCACATGGCTGTACTAAGGAGGGACCAAAAAGCCTCATAATGAATCAGAAGACAGCATTTACAAAGGACAAACTCACAAGCCAAAGAAAAACAAGGGCGGGGGAGTGGGCGAAGCTTCTCTCCGTAGTGAACTACCACAGCTCTTCGCAGAGCAGCGTTTGCGCGCTGGCTCACGCTCGACCTAAAAAGGTGACATGTCCGTCCAAAGCGAACATTGCTTCATTTTTGAAGGACAATAGAAGATGTACATTGATGCAGTGAGAGTATGACCAGGGAAACTTCAAACTTAGGGTTTAACAGTTGATCATTGGTGGAAACGGTGTGATAGAACTATGTTTTCTCAGCTTCTTCCCTGGTTATTTGTTTTGTAAGTTCAGGCACCTCTTGGCAGCCTGACTTTACAGTTTTTGAATGCTATCAGGTGCTTTGGAAGTCCTGAATAAATCACATTGCAATAGTCTGAATGATTCATAACAAGTATCTTGTATCCAATCAGATGGGAAGATGGCAAGAGAGAGAGAAATTTACAAATTTCGGAGCGTTGCACTTCACACCATTAAACACAGCGTTACTGCACGTGGTGAATGAATTAGTAGACTGAAACATGATTCCCCAGTTTTTAGCTTTCAGAGCAGTAAAATGTTTGGAAATAGTGGTCTAAGCTTTATGACCTTTTGAAAGTCCTAGGCTTTCTGCACTTCCTGAAGAGCATAGTCTGTTTGTGAATTTCTCCTTTAGTTCATAATATCTCTAAGTAAGGGGGCTACATTGCGGGGCCAGATGCTGGCCTTCTCGGCTTCGCAATCTAAGATGCGGAGGCAGCAAATAATTAAACTGCAACACGCCGTTGATATTGCTTTAATGCAGAGGAATAGCGGCAGGGGGCAGCGTTTGGAATTAGAGGAACAACTAACTAAAGCTAAACAGGAGGTAAGAGAATTTTTTATTCTTGAAGAAATAACTAGCTCCCGGACGTATCAGCAGCGCGTATATGAGGAGAGCCAGTTGGTGGGAAATTACTCGCCTGGTCAAGCAGAGCCAAGCAGGAGGCTACGTTAATTACAGAACTGGTAGAACCAGAGTCAGGGGGACTGACTTCTGATAAGGAAAAAATTGCAAAACTTTTTGTGGATCATTATTGCAAGCTATATGCAACCAAGTATATGGTATCAAAGGAGGCGATAAGCCAATACTTGGGGGGCATTAATCTCCTGCAGTTGACAATAGATCAGTTGGAGGAAATAAGTGGCAAAATCATCCCAACCGAAATTAAGAGTGCCCTTGCCTCAATGGCGAGTGGAAAGGCCTCAGGAAATGATGGCTTACCAACAGAGTTCTACAAGGTATTTTCAGAAGAGTTAACACCCTTCTTGGTAGAGATTTTTAATTTCGTAAGAGTGGGAAGGGAGGTTCCCTCTACTTTTAAGGAATCTACGATAGTAAGTTTTATTAAAAAAGACAAGAGCCCTAAAAACGTCAACTCATATAGACCAATCAGTTTGCTGAATGTGGACTATAAAATATTTATGAAAATCTGGGCAAATCGAGTCTCTCCAATAGCACAGAAGGTAATTCACAAAGACCAGACGGGGTTTGTCTCAGGAAGATGTATGTCATCTAATACTGGGTTTTTAGTCCAAGCGCTTGATTTTTTTAACTCAAATAAACTACCTGTCTTAATCATGATTGTCGATGCTGAAAAAGCATTTGATTTAGTTAACTGGGAAGCTCTATTTGTGGTTCTTACAAGGGTAGGATTCCCAATACAAATAACACAAATGCTGGGGAACTTATATCAAGGGGCTCAGGCCCAAGTCTTTATAAACTCGCAGCTAGCAGGAAGGGTGGACATAAGGCGAGGAACCCGCCAGGGATGTCCTCTATCCCCCCCTCTGTTTGCGTTTTTATAGAACCTCTTCCTGCAAAAATTAGGGCCAATCCCCAGATACAATCGCCTCTGGAAGGAATGCCCAAATTAAAACTGTCCTCAGACGACATTATTCTTTACCTTAGGCCAGAGGAACAGAACGTCAGGACAACTTTGACAGAATTTATGCAGTTTGAAGCTATTGGGGGATATAAAATTAATCATAATAAAACTGAAATTCTGCTACTCAATGCAAGTAGTCAAATTCTTCTTAGGTTTTTGCAACGGCAAGCCCAATCCCCAGATCCTATCCGTTATTTAGGGATCTACGTTGCAAATAGTTATGAGGAACTTTTTAAACTGAACAACCTAGCGATGGCTACTAAGATTAGAAATCTATTAGATAGATCGACTCTTCTTCCACTCACATTAATCAGCAGGGTAGCCCTCATAAACATGTCCATTTTACCATTATTAATATTTTTATTCACAAATGTACCAATAAAAATTAATATGTCGTATTATAAACAGTTGGAAGTTATGATTCGACAATTTATTTGGAAGAAAAAGGCTTCACGAGTGAGACTTCCAGTGCTTCAACTCGACATTAGTCAAGGGGGGCTGGCACTTCCAGAGGGACGAACTTACTATGAAGCAACTTTTGTGGATATAATGGCTCGAATGATAGATGGCAAGGAATCGTTGGATAGTTTTTTTGTGGATAAGATGGTGCAGGAAGCAGAATCGCAGAATCCAGTTTTTATTAAAACGGCTAAACTTCCAAAAAAGACTCGATATAAGACATTACAGGGATTTGGGGAAAGAATACGGTCATTTTATCATATGAAGGCAAATACAGCGGGATACGAGTTTTTGAAACTCTTGGATTGCAAAATACTGGGCCTACATATTCGAAATAATCAGATAAGATTTTGGGAAAGTAAAGGCTTTAGGGAATTAGGCAATTTTATAGTCGGGTGGAGATGTTTAAATTGGCATGAGATTCAGGCTAGATGTGGAACTAGCTGCAAATCGTATTTTTTAGGCTTTTTTCAGATTACCCAATTTGTGAAGAAATTTTGCTTTCCATTGAGCACAGCCCCGGTCCCCCTATTAACAGCCCTTTATAGAGCTAAGTTAAGGGGTGTCGGAAACTGGTACAGACTATTACGGAATCAAAGGGACAGCTCTTTAGTAATAAGTTTTTTAGACAAGATCTCCCAAGAAACACAGTGTACCTTTTCAGAACTAGAGTGGCAGGGGATTTCCTTACATGGCAATAAAACATTAAGAGCTGCAAATTTTAAAAGAATGGCATTTTTATCCCGTTGGATGTCTTATTATACACCTAGAGTCTTACATAAGATGTATCCAGAAGTAGAGGACAAGTGCTTTCGCTGTCAGCAAATTGGTCAGGGGGGTTGGATACATATTTGTTTTACTTGCCCGCTTTTAACCCAGTTCTGGGAGGAAGTGTTCTCCACCCTCAATGCGGGCTTACAGAGAAAATTAAAACCGGAACCAGAGATTGCATTGTTTGGGTTCATAAGGCAAAGCTCGAATACTCCAATCTCCAAAGGTGAGAAAGCATTTATAGCGATTTCTGCTTTAGTGGCTCGCTTCCTGATTCTTCAGAATTGGAGGACAGCAAAAGTTCCAACTTACCAAAATTGGCATAAAAAAATGCTACGCACTAAAACCTTCGAGGAAGCATATGCAAAAAAGGGTAGGGGCTATTAAGAAATTCTTAGCAGTTTGGAAATTTATGGATAAAACAGAAAGCAAAATGTTTAGCATTTTAGACTGAGGCGGGGTGGGTAATTTTTATAGCATTATAGCATTGTAGACAGAGCCGGGATGACTAACCCTTGCTTCTTGCTCATGGGATGTACGGCCTCGGGAAAGGAGGAAAAGATATATGGTCAATGTAAGAAGAGAAGACTCAAAATGTAATTTAATCGATGATATATGCAATGTTGAAATTAATGGTTTAACTATGTTTAATTATGTAAAAGCTGCTATGCACCGCACTTTAATTTTGGTATCTAGGGCAGGTGGGAGACTTGTCCCTTTAGTGAGTCGAATCTAATAACCTGATTATGTTAAAACTGTTCTGCACTGCACTTTATTATCTGCACTTTGCACTCTGGATTGGCGCGGGATGCGTGCCTGTATGTGAGGAAGATTGAGAGAAATCGATTTCAGCCATAAGTTAAGAAGATACATTTAATTTTAATTGTATAAGGTATTAACAACTGTATGTATCGTCAATGCTGCTCTTTCTTAGTTATAATTCTGCTAAATAAAAAAAAAGAATAAAAAAAATCTCTAAGTAGAGGTTAGTAAGCTCTCTTTGCTTCACATGATGTATTCCTTAGATAAGACATCAGTTGTCATTTGTTGTGTATCGCCACATTTATAATAATAATAAATAAATAATTCCTATTTGTAAAGTGCAAACATATCACCCCCATAAGGGTTTCAAGGCGCAGGGGGCCGTCGGGGAGATTAAGTGCACTATTGCTCAGAGTCACATGATGCTGAGCTGTCGCCGGTGATCGAACCGTGAACCCTGCGCTCCGGAGTCAGCCGCTCTGGCCACTGCATCACACCTCTCCCACACATTTCTACCTATGCTGGAAGGGAGAATACTGCAGGAAGTCCTTCTTCATGGGAAGAGAACCTACTTTCTGGGCATTAGACCAACATTATACCAACAGTTTGATTCTGATGGGGGAGAAATGCCTGATAGTTTATGCACATGATGCTTTTCTCTGGGATGTCTCACGGAAATGACTCATCAGTGAAAAGAAAGCAAGTTTTTGAAAAACAAGCATAATTGAAGACTCTGTGATAACAGAGTTAGCATGAAATATTTTTATCAGGCTTCCTCCTATACCATAAGAAAGAATGTTTTTTTATTTTGTATTATATACCAACATTTCTCAATTTGTAAGCCATGTAAATTTTTGGTCTTGCTACTACCCAATGTCATGGTACTCAAATTAACAATGCCTATGGAATGACCTTTGCGGGTTTCAGTCTTGTAACACAGAGCTCACACCAAATGTCAATAGTGAGGTTTTAGCCTCCTGAGCAAAGTTGCTGGCAGCACTGGCATTTACGCAATTTTATCCTGCCATAACAATATAGCAAATAGCAGTCACTTTGGCTTTATAAGTTATTGAAGGCTACTTCTGAAGAGTAAATGATCCTGACAGGAACATGAAAAGAAAGATCGTCAACAAATCTTGAAATAAAAGAGAGGTTGTCACAGCCTGGTGTAAGAGCAGAAGTAAATAAGTCAACTCCACATTGAAAGTATGTATTAAATGTGGCATAACAGTTAGAGCAGCTGACTGTGAAACTGAGAAACCAGGTTTGAATCCCACCTTCAGCTCAACATCCTGTGATTCTGGGCAAGTCACTTAATCTCCTGTACTTAACACGAAAAAATAATAATCAGACATCTTTGTAATGTAAATCAGGTGTGCATATAAAGTACTCAAATGCCCTTATGCCGACTTCGTCCCTAAATAAATTGTAAACAATAAATAAATAGACAAAACTGTAACATTATCCATGTTGGAAAACTAGAAGACCACCAATGGGCAATAAAAATGTATGTGAATTTCATATTTCTAAGAAAGAGGCACAGATAACTCTACTTCTAATGGAATAATTATAAATCTTCATATGTCTTAAATTACTGAGTGCCAAAAAAATTCACTTCAGGGATGGCTGTGGCTGCCTGACACAATCCCAAAGGGGAAGCTGTTCAATGGGGTCAGCTTCCCTTGGGAAAATGAGTTTCCACCCCCTTTAAGGAGTCAGTAACTTTTCAAAATCTCACTAACAAACTGAAATAGGAGGGAACATCTCTTACACACCCTCTCAAGAAGATTCAGAATGAGACGCAAAACTGCTTTTACAATTTAGAAAGGCTTTTCTAATTCACAAAAGGGGCTCAATATATTGGGAAAAACCCCTTTGCCGTTGCAAACTATGGAATTGTCTAAACGAAGGGTTTGAGACAACAAAAGGGCTTTGTAAATGAGGCCATTTATTATTAGGTAAGTAAATGTTCTAAATACTGCTAGCTTCAAAATCCAGAGGTAGGTAGAACTGATCACAAATATGTTTGTAACTTATCAGCGATAAATGCTACTTTTTAGTTTATCCATGGGTGCTGTTTGGGTGCGGGTCTACCTACATGTGATTGTAAGAAACCAGTGTTGGAATTGGCCCTTTCTGCATGGTCACCCCAGATTTTGTCCTTCCTTTGCTGAACCTGATTTTTTGGCTTTTAGAACTCTGCGTACTTTTCCCTGCAAACCAGTGGTAAAGTGCTTGTGCTTGCTCTTTTAAACATGGCAAAATTGGCCTACTAGTGGGCTGCAACACTCATTGTGCTACTCACTAAAGTACCCTCTTAAAAACATGTCTCAGGCTTGTCACTGCAGCCTAGAGTGCAATTTTAAACTGCCATTTTGACCTGACAAAATAAACCTTTTGCCAGGCCTGCACCATCCCTTTTAGTACTTATACGTCACCCCTAAGGTGGGCCCTAAAGGCTCATAGGGCAGAGTGCATTGTATTTAAAATGTAAGGGCCTGATTCACAAAAGTAATCTGAGACAAAATCCTAACTTTACGACTTTCGGTATTCACAGAAGGCATTTAGGAGTACTAAAGTTAGGATTTTGTCTCAGTTAAACTTAAGTTTTGGTCTTAAGTTAAACTTAAGACAAACTCCTAGTCGTAAAGTTAGGATTTTGCCTCAGTTAAACTTAAGTTTGTCTTACGTTTAACTTTTTTTTTTTTTTAAACATACTTTATTGATTGCCAAGATAGCATTGCAATGTGATACATGTAATACAAATGGCATTTTATCTTTTTGATGTTCTCCCCATCGTATACAGTACAAAGTGGTATGCTGAACAGGTAATTCAATTGCAGTTGTTCCTGGTTATATATCCACCACTGCAGCTATAAGGTGGCTTTGTGTACTCTGGAAATGCAATATTTCTCCTAGAGTAGTATCACTTAGTATGCTTCAACATTAAAAACATAACATTTATAACTTATATAACATCCCCCCTCCCTCTACCCTCCCTCCTGGTCTGCCATTACTTGTATGTTTAGTTGCCTATTAGTGTTATCTATATATCATTATTTGCTCATCGCTGCTTAAGTATAATGGTGTTGTGACTAGGGCCTATGAAGATCTCTGGCGTACGGTCCTAGAATATTTAGGTCTGCTATTGTGTGGGGTTGTTATGTGTGGGTATAAAGTCCAGATGTTTAAAGTCTTCCATCATGATATCCCAATCCATAGAAATAGGGTGTTTCTGCATACCCCTTAACCCTTCTCTTCTAATTGCCGTACTTTCGGCACTGCCCCATTGTATCACATCTTCCTGCCATATAGTCAATAATGGACTTCTAGGTGATTTCCATCTCATGGTGATTGTTCTTACGGCCAGTATAAGGGCAAGGTCCAGGAACCTTAACTGTACCTTCTGTGCTGCAGTGCGTTTGCGGAGACCCATGAGGCACTCCAGGATATTTTCCTGGACAGTTAGGTGTGTAACCTCTCGCAGTGACTGCCGTATTCCATCCCAGTAATCATGCAGGTGTGGGCAGGCCCATAACATATGGACAAAATCCGCCTCGTCTCCCTTGCATCGGGGGCAGCAGTGTTGGGCCTCTGGGAACATACAGTGTATTCTCTTTGGGGTTAAGTAAGATCTATGTAGTATCATTGTTTGGATAAATTTAAGTTTAGCGTTACGGGATACCCGTTTGGGATGCTCTAACATGCTCGCCCAGGCTTTGTCGGTGAGTTCTGTGGTTGCATCCGCCTCCCATTTTGTTCTAAGATCAGTAAGGGCGATGGATGCTTGCGCTCTAATATCTGTGTACAACCATTTGACTAGATGGCCATCTTAAGTTTAACTTAAGACCAAAAATTAAGATTGACTGAGACAAAATCCTAACTTTAGTACTCCTAAATGCCTTCTGTGAATACCGAAAGTCGTAAAGTTAGGATTTTATCTCAGATTACTTTTGTGAATCTGGCCCTAAGTCATTTGTACTTATGTTTTACATGTCCTGACAGTGAAAAACTCCCAAAGTCATTTTTTACTGTTGTAAGGCCTATCTCTCCATTGACTAATACTGGGTTACCTTATTACATTTAATAAGTGCTAACTTCAGATTGGAATAGACAGAGATATGCTGTTTACACTCAAATGAATTGTATTTTAAATTTCTCTTAAATACTGAATGCAGTTTATAAGTTACAATTCTGAAAATGTCACTTTTAGAAAGTTGGCATTTTCTTGTCCCAATCAACCGTGCCTTTCTGTCTGTGTCATATGACTTGAATGGCTCTGCTGTTCGGGTTTGTGTATTGCTTCCAGACATTGAGACAAAGGGAACTTAGGTGTGGACAGGATGTGCCATCCTGACAATGTGGCTGGTGAGGGGCAGTGCCCAGCCTCATTTACACTTCAAATGGCTTTCCCTACAGCACACACAAAGCAAGATCTTCACAATTCAATATCACCGGATCTACTGGGTGGATTTTTGTTGTTCTGTTATCATTTCATTTATTAAAATTCACTCTATTTTTCTAAATTGCTTTTAGATTTCGCTTGTGTTGTGTTTTCATTTTGTTACTGTTTGTGTGCTGCATAAATACTTTAAACATTGCCTGTAAGTTAAACCTGAATGTTTTTGTTTCAAGCCAACAGAGAGTTGAGCACAGGCTAATTTAATAACTCTTGCGGTTCACCCTGACAAGGATTGTGGTTGTTACCTGAGTGGGGCTTCCACCCCTATCAACCAATTACCCAATTTCTTACTGGCATTCACAATGAACAAATTAGAATGAATTCTAGAGGTTACCTTATGTAACAAGATCATACCACTAGTTTCAAGTAGAACTCACATACATAGATAATTGCATGTATGTAAATACAAACACTTTAAATGTACCCAATGGTAAATTAGAAATGTGTTTTCAATTAAAAGCATTGTTGTTGCTGTATTATTTATCTGTGGAGTAAATGTCCCCTGCCTATCCCACCAAACTTGGTATGTGACCTTTTCATTTCCACCCCTTCGCCATGGTGGGAATGTGAATGACAAAAAAGTATGAATATTGGTAATGTCTAAGGTTTAAGGGTTTTCACCTACATGGATAGCCATGCCCACCTTGGAATGCCCTCCTGAAAGCAGCTTTGAACACAGTTGTAATTAAAAGTTACTAGAGTGATATTATGTGTGAGCAAATTCCTTTGTGAGTGTAAATTCACACGTGAGTTTACATGCCACAGATATGGTCAACTTAGCTACACAAATCGTTTGTGAATAATATCATGTTTGTCTAAGACCCTCACTACTCGTGATATTTTTGGGCTCTCTATCCATGCCTATTGCTGATGATTGCTTCATTTTTATTGGGCTCAATAAAGTCACCTAAGTGACACAAACCGGAACAAAATGCTGTTTTGAGATTCGACTTTCCAGGGCAAAACCTTTTTTGCATTGGAAGGTATCACCAATGTGATGCAAAGTAGCACTCTGTGCTGTATTCTGCTACTTTGTATCAAGTTGAGGCCATGGATGATACATGGGCGATCCCATCCAATCACCCATGGTTTTTGGTGGAAGCCATACCTACTAACATTTGCACACAGCAGTATAGGTGAAGAGTAGGAGTAAAGTTTTCTTTTCCAAAAGACGTTTCAGTCTTTACAGTTTTGCTCGACTGTATAGCACACATACAAGTGGGAAAAGTTTTCAAGTATGTCTTAGGTCCTATCATAGTATTTTGTACAGGAAGGCTACCCTTCCAGTAAAAAAGTTTGCTACAATCTTGCGCACACCTTTGCACCATATCGTTATATATATGGTGTTGCCCTGCTCTCTCCCTTTCACGAAAAACAACACAGCCACTGTGATTGCTGCTTTGCATTGTGTGAAAATAATAGTAAAACATGCCTCTAACAGGCACATGCATCAAAAGAAAAACCGGTCGCAGATTCCGCCCGTTTGCGACCGGTATTTTTGCATTTGGGATGCATCATCCCAAATGCAAAAATCGCAATTTAAGTAATCTCTAAATTGCGATTACTTAAATTGCGATTGCATTTAAGGAATCACAAATTGAGATTCCTTAAATGCAATGCAACAAAGTAAAAAAATTAGCGATTTCGCTACTAGGGGGCGCAATTTACCATGAAGTTGAACTTCATGGTAAATTGCAAAAACCTTGAGAAATGCACTAAAGTGCATATTTCAAAGTTGAAGGTTACACACACACATGTCCTTGGGACATGTGTGTGCGCAACATATGTGCACGGATCAATTTCAGGGGTGCAACAGGGTGTCCTTTTGACACCCCTGCACCCTTGAAATGTCATGCTCAATTTGCGAGTACCTATTGGTACTCGCAAATAGCGCTTCGTAATTTCCCATTCATTCCTATGGGCCTGTAGGCCCATAGGAATGAATGGGAAGCCATTCCTTATTTGCAACTCGCAATTTGCGAGTCGCAAATAAGGAATGTGAAGGAATCGCTATTATTATAGCGATTCCTACATGCATAGGATTTTGCGACTCCTTAATTGCGAATCCTTAATATTCGCTATTAAGGACTCGCAAAATCCTAGCTTGATGCATGTGCCAGTAAATGTCTTGCTTCAGTCAGAAATCATATACTTTTCCCATTCTTTTTGGCTGATTTGCATGTTTTGGATTGTTTAAATGGTCAACTCCCACCCTGCCCCTTAAATCCAACTTTGTGATAGAGGCATGGTATTACGCTCCAGTGCTCATCTTCATATAGGTACAAGCATGGTCTGTGAGGGCATATACACGAGCTACCAGAGCTCAATACTTTTTTGTTATGCTGTTGTCCTTGGAGGAAGTATTTTTGGGGTTCTTGTGGCATATCTATTCCACTTACCCTTGTCCTTTACAATATAGTCCACTTTGCATAATTTTGGGTTATGGCTGGATCACACAGGTAACACAATTTTTTTCAAAGAATGAGACACCATAATAAAGATATATGGGAACGTAAGCTAAAGACATTTGTTTTAGAAGGAATAGATTTACTGGGGCAGATTCATTTTTTAAAGAAGTGTGGTGAGTGGACAACACTAGATCACTTATGGCTTGGTGATAGCAACATCCTGAATGTCAAAAATATATAATTGTTCCTTCACAAGCTCTCTGCGATAATATTGCTGATTATTTTGAGTTGAAGATCAGCAAGATTTTAAAGGATATTAGAGGCCCCCTTGACTTGGTAGGGTTGAATCAGACTGATACACATTCGGATGGAAGTATGGAACCCACCATCTCTACCGTCTCTTAGATCGAAGCTCTAGTCCAATGTGTTATTACAATACTTGATTGGACAAATGGTGCAGATACCTGCTCTCACAGGGTTGATACTTTTGACCCTATTTCGGAAGACACTTTTTGAGCTACAGTTCTGGCCACCTCTTTCGGTTCTCCTCTTCACCCCCTACCTCACAGGGTCTGAAAGGAGTTGGCTGAGGAGTTGATCCCCTCCACATTACAGATCTGTAAGCAATCTTTGGAGTCGGGTATTGTCCCTAGCATCTGGAAGAGAGCCATAGTTACTCCCCTGCTGAAGAAACCTAGGCAGATCCCTCGATTCTCATCAATATAAATCAATCTCACTGCTCCCTTTTCCAGTTAAGATACTTGATCACCTGGTTAGCAGGATGCAGTCCTGCTATTTGGAAAAGCATTTGATTTTAGAGGAAGAACACAATTTGGTTTCCGTCCAGGGCATGGGTCTGAGACGGACCTTCTTACTGTCATGGATGATCTTTGACTGAGGGTGGACAGTGGCCAAAACACTGTTCTCATAATGCTCAATCTGTCATCAGCTTTCGATTCGGTCAACCACCAAATCCTTTTGAAGAGATTACCTTCAATTGGAGTTGGTGGGACTGTGTTGAAGTGGATGAGCTCCTATCTTTCAGACAGGTGCCAGGAGGTCGCCCTGCCCCCCTACCGCTCGACTTTTAAATCTATTCAAAAGGGAGTCCCTCAGGGATCTGCTTTTAGTCCGATCCTCTTTAATGTTTATATGATACCACTCATCACTTTGATTAAAGCTCATAGCATCAGGCTAGTTAACTATACTGATGACACACAGCTGATTCTGTCTATAAGTGATAATCAGCAGGATGTTATTGATTTCTTCCACAATTTCATATTGGACATGGTTAACTGGCTGAATGTAAACTCCCTTAAATTCAATGGGGAGAAAACGGAACTCCTCTGTAGTTAGGCAAGAAGTGTCCCCATGACACTCCCTGCCAATTTCTGGCCACTCCCTACTGAACAAGCGCTGTCCCTACCTGATACAGCTCACAACCTTGGGGTTATCTTTGATGATAAACTCTCCCTGGAGTAACATGTAAGCAAAGTAGCTGGGACCTGCTTCGCAATTCTGCATGGTCTCAGGAAGCTCTTCCCTTTGCCGCCACCCAAAGCCAAATCACTTATAGTGCACTGCATTATTCTGAGCAGGTTTGATTATTGCAATGCACTGCTTCTTGGAGTACCAGAGTGTCTCATCAACAGACTATATAGAGTTCAATCTGCCACCAATAAATTGGCTTTAAATAGATCTCGTAGAGCATCGGCATCTGAGGCAATGAAAGAACCACACTGGCTTTCTCTGAAACAGAAGTTCACATATAAATCCCTATGCCTTGTCTTTAAGGCCCTGCAGGGCTCTGGTCCTGTACCCCTGCAACGGAGCCTAAAGATAAATACCCAAGGGCTGTGTCTTCGTTCTGCGTCAGCTAACCTCCTCTGTGTTACAAGATTTCGCAAGAAAAGCCAAGGTGGGTGAGCCTTTACAGTTAAGGCAGCTCAACTTTGTAACACACTACCAGCTGCTCTAAGATCCTCTACTGACCTACTCTGTTTTAGAAAGGCTTTGAGGTCCTTGTTCTTCCCTAAGTAATCTACTGGCTGTCTTGATTTTAATCTCACTGCTGGCCCGTCTTCATGAATGCTTCCAGCACCAGGATACCTGTAAGGTGACTGTTGTGTTATATAAATTCAATAAATAATAATTATAAAATTAGCACAATAGGTAAGCAATTGAAGTGAGGCTGCTCTTCACCTTTCCAACGGTCTCGAAACACACCCTACCAAACACCTAAATCCCCTCCCTTTCTACCCCTCTCTCTCACCCACACTCGGCTCCTTCCAGCATGGCCCTCTCACTAGGGCAGAGAGCCTTTTGCTGATGATAGTTTGGCAACCTAGTTATGTGGAGTGCACAACACTGAACTCATGTGTCTCTTGATTGCCTTAGGACTTCCTCACTAAGTTAGACCCAATCAATAGAACCCAAGTGGGTTCACTTCCATTTTCCCTGGAACAAGCACTTACCACAGCGCGGCTCGGAGCCCAGCTCTGTGAATTGAACAAGGGAGTAGAATATGGGGCAAGCTTCACTGCACTCAATTGTGAGTGTGCATGTAATTGTTTCTTCCTGCCCGCCATCAATTCTACCCGACTTTTGCTGTTCTTGTCAATTGCTTGGAACAATTAACCTGCCTCAGCCTTCGTTCTGTGGGCCGTGTTAATCCCTAGTCAGGAGTAAACAGTAGTTTGCACCACAATCAGACTTACAATATGGGGGGTGGTAGTATACTATTTCTGTACAAGAAAGTCGAATGATAGAAGGTGGCAGAAATGGTTCATGGGAAACACTGCACTCTCCAAGTTTTGCTTTGCAGTACAGGGGAAAACATGTGGTGTGAGCTCATTTTCACCCACGCCTAGGTGTCGAACACAAAATGGAGAGAAAATACCACAATGGATCAAAAAACATAACAGTCGCACCCGCATTCACTGCATATAGTATAGGTTTCAAAAACATGGAGCACTCAGAATAAGAGTTGTTGTTTCTACATTTGCAACATACATCACTTATCCCCTTTCCCTGTCCTCATACACTACATTCCAAGCAGCACAAATCCACACCCTCAAGCTGTCCCAAGTGCATTGGAAAACCCTACATGTCATTGTGAGAAGACGTGTAAACCGCTGAATTACAACTATGGAAATTGCTAAAGCTAGTAAGAAAATATCTAAACTCTGTATTTTATGTCTAACATAAGTCTAATTATAGTTTCGCCTTTGTGTGCATTTGATTGATTGTAGTGTGAGAAGCCTTTGGAGACACGGTGAGCTCTAAAATATCCTTTTAAATTAAGACATCTGATTTTGTTAACTGTACTTATTTATTTTAATATTTATGGTTTATGGCCAATTCATTTTTAGGTTTTCCAAACTCAACTCTTCTTTGAAGGCCAACAGTAGGTAAACATTCCCCTAGTGATCCATGTAGATTAGTGTCCTTGAGCACGGTGTTATTTGAAGAAATCTCTTGGTGCTTGCAGGGGCAGACAGTCTGTCAAATTTCCCTCTAATCAGTCTGGTAAGTTTGATTAAACTCTTGTGCATTTGTGTATTTTGAATGTATGAGGTTATGGTCTTTTTATATACTGTTTATTTTTTTGGAACTGTTCATGTACTCCTATTAAACAATACTTCATAAAATACCCATGTTTACATGGGCAGGAGGTTTCATCCAAAGGAATAAAACATTTCCCATTTCATCCTAATACAACATTTAAGCTGGTTTTATTTTTCTCTTCAGGGCACATGCCTAAAATGATAAATAAATGCCAGTCATCCATGGCATGTTTCATCACACAGCTTGTGTTTGTCTTAAAACACTCGGGCCTAAAAGATGAGTCATCTGTGAGCATCACCTGGCTGTTCTAGGAGCGGCCTATGCCCATCTGAGCTGGGTTTATTGAACGCCTTTGACACCCTGTGTATTGAGTTCACTTTTTTCATGCTCAGGGTGTGATCACAAAGGGCAACAAAGGCCAGCTATCTGATTCAGTGCACATGGTACAAAAGCATAGCATTCCCTGCTGTGCTGCACTAAGACATCTGACCACGTGCCATTTTGGGATTCACTGGCGTTGTCCATAAACCTCTGCCCTAATCACTTTGACATCTCTTTGCTATTGAAAGTCAGATTTCTGTCTCATTAACAGGTGGAACTATAGATTGGCGCCCACAAAGTGGACAACAGCCTTCTTATTGCAAAGCACCGAACTTGAATGCCATCTGTCCTGTCCCAGCACCCCTGGTCTGTGGAAACAGACTGCTCAAGGCCTCTGCACTGTGTTTGGAGCTTTACACAGAATGGCCTCTCCAGCTGGGATTATCTGGGTGTAAATCCTAAATCCAAGGGATTATTATTATGCAGTGCAATGCAAGAGCCCACAAGAAAGGGTTTCTCTTCTGGATCCTAAACCTTCAATAATGGTGAAAAGCGCAATTACCACATTTGTTTCCAAAGGAATTCACACACCAAAGTGTCTGGAATCTTTAATGTCGGTCAATAATGGTACTTTCACGCATGTTGCAATCTAGTCTCAATCTTCATGTTTCAAACCTGTACTTTAGTTGTTCGCATAAATAATGATATTATATTAATGAAGCATTTGTTTAAAGATAGAAACATTTTATGAGGAAACATGTTTTACTAAAAAAAATTCATCCTCCAAGCCATTTTGGGCGCGAGGATGCATTTTGCACTAAGAAATAGCACAAAAAACATTAAGTGCTGCAAACTGTTGCCGCCCACGGTCTGGTTGGTAGCCTGTGTTATTTTTTTCTGAGAATGGCATGTAATTATGTGGTATAGTTACATAATTTCAGCAATTTTGTGGAACAAGCATAACGCAAAATTATGTGACACAGAAATTTTGCCTGGGCCTGCTTTACACTCCTACAATTAGAGCAATTGTTCCGGATATTGTCTTTCCCTGAATTTTTCCTTTGTAATTTTACTATGTTTCATAAACTCCTCCTCATCTGAGCAACTGTTTTTGTTCTGGAGAAATTCTCTGTATGCAATACTGTACTTCAGGGGTCGCCAACATTTTCTATTCTGAGAGCTACTTCTGCTCAAGGAAGACCATTCTATGTTATCACCGGAAAACAGTGACTACATCCATTAACAATAAACTAGTGACCACTCAACATTTCAGGCGGGATTACTGCCTGGTTCCTCCTAGTTCCCCTTTAGACCTTTCTGCCAAGATCTTTAGGACCAGTCTGTTTCCCCCATTACTACATTGATATCTAATCAACCTAATCAATCTATTCTAATCAGTCTCCCATCCACTTTTCTGGAAAGCCACACTTGTTAACTCCTCTTCTGTAAATGTTTACATAGGATCCTGGGGTTCTTTCCAAATATGGCCCACCTCTCTTCTTCCTATGATTGCTAAGCTAAAATATGGGAAATTTGGGTTTACTCTCAGCCATCCCAACATATTGAGAATAACAACCTTCCCAATACTTTCAAATCAGGCTTCATGCCTACCCTGAGCACAAGTACCATGTTGATGGCCACCAGCAATGACATTTGAATGTCCTTGAAATCTGGGGTCTCGCCAGCCTTCATTCTACTAGACCGATCGGCAGCATTCAACTTAGTCTCCCATGCCATCCTGGTGAAGAGGCTCCATCTGGCAGGTTTTCAACTGCTTCCTGCCTGATTTAGTTCCAACTTTTGAACTCCAGGTCACAGGAGTTTTTCTTGCCCTATGCTGCTCTTATTTCAAGGGCTTAGGTTGTCACTCCCTTTCTAGTCTCTACGTGGCTCTTTTGGCTGATCTGGTCACATCTTTCGGCTTCCAATTGTATGCATATGCTTATGATACTCAGATATTTCTTCACTTGGAAGATGTTGACTCTATTCAAGATCGCTCAAATTTTGCATGGTAGCAGTCATTAACTGGATTAATGCCAATTCACTTTGACTTAATTTGGATAAAACAGAGATCCTGCTGTTTAGCAATACTTCCTATTGGCCTCCATCTTCTTGATGGCCTCTTTTTTTTTCTGGGTAGCCCTTGCCCTGCTACTAATGTTTGCAGCCTGGGCATTTTCTTAGTTGCTAATTTGTGATTTGATGACCACATCTAGAAACTTACTTCCATCTGTTTCCTCATCACTTAGATATTCAAAGAAAATTGCCCGTCATTCCCTCAGCCCTTAGGCAACTCTTTTTTTTAAAATAAAATATTTTTATTTTATTTTGCAATACTTGTGAACATAGACTTAACTGTAACAACTACATTGCACTTAGACCACAATCAGCCATCCATTCCTTCCCACATCCGGTGAGCATCTGAGGGACACAAATCATAATATAAACACAAATTACATAGAGGACCTTAGTACACATCGAAGTAGGGCCATTTCTCATACCCCGTCCCCCCACCCTCCTACTGAGACCAGCAAAAACATCATTAGTCCGACACCTCAATTGCGGTAGATTGAGTATCTTCTTCACTCAAGCATAGGCCGTAGTATCTCATCCAGCACCCCCATATTTTTTTTAACTTTTTGTGACAACCTCTGCTTTTGTATATGACCCTTTCAGCGGCCATGTACAAATCCATACCCCCTTTCCATTCTTGTATTGTAGGGGTCTCTTGCGCACCCCAGTGTCGGGAAATATCCCGCTTAGCCACAACCAGGCCCAGTGCGCTAAACAGGAGTTGGAGTCTGGGGACATCCACCTCACTTGGGATCCCTAACAGGATGAATCTAGGGTCCAATGGCAGGGATATTCCCTGTATTGCGCTAAGTTCAGTGATTATTGTCTGCCAATAAATCGCTATTTGTGGACATTCCCACGTATGGAGAAAATTGCCAGTTTCAGTGCGATAACGCAGGCAAATAGGCGACTCTGCTCATCCCATTTTATGTAGTTTGTCTCTGTCGTAGTAAGCCCGGTGAAGGATTTTGAATTGAATGAGGCGAAACCTGGCTTTTTATTGCTACCTCCCGAGGGTGCATCAGGGCCGCCTCCCAATCCATGTCTTCCATTTCCCCTAGTTCTCCCTCCCATACCCCCCTTAGTTTAGCCAGAGTGTCGGGCATATTATTGTTTATAGTTTTATAGGTGGTAGAGACTGCCTTTGTTTGTAGTTCTTCCTGAAGTAGTCTGCCCTTCAGTGGTGCAAACTCAGGGAGCTCAGACGCCTCTATTCCCTCTGCAATCCAAGCATGTCGCAGCTGCGCATACTTAAAAATTTGGGAGGCATGAAGTTGAAATTCCGTCTGGAAACTGGGAATGGTTTGAGGTTGCCCTAGGCCACAATATCTCCCACGGTTGAGATCCCGAACAGATCCCAGGCTTCAAATCCCTGGAGCTTACTCAATTCTTTAAACCAATTTCCTTTCCAAAGGAGGGTGGGCCTAGATATCTTATGTGCCCAGCCTAGCGTCTTATTAGTTTTGTTCCAGACCTCTCTAGTGGCCCTGGTTGTGGGGAGTAATCTGTGTGTCCCTTTTCCACCATATAAATAGTGAATAAATGTTTTTTGTGTGAACGTTTCTCTTTCTAACCTATAGGTGGGGTGGTCTCCGGTGAGGTGTATCCAGTCATTTATGGGAATAAGATGGGCTGCCCAATAGTAAGCCTCTATATCTGGGAGTGCGAGACCCCCATTGTACGGGTTGTGCTGTAGCGTCTTTAATGCAATTCTGGGGTGGCCCTTTAACCAGTGGAGTGCTCGGAGTTCGGAGTCGACTTCCCTGAATAGTGACCGAGGGAGGGGGTGGTATGTGTTCTACAGCACATATAGAAATTGGGGTAGTGAAATAATTTTATACATTGCTGCGCAGCCCATGATTGTGAGTGGCAGTGCTCTCCACCTGTTTGCATCTTGCTTAAAGCTAGAGAGGACCCGGTGTATGTTACGTGTACGACATATTATAGGGTTGGGGGGAGAAAAATCCCCAAGTATTTGAAGCCCTCTGTGGCTAAACATAGGTTCCCGGGTAGTGGGGGCCACTCCATATCTTGCATTGGATTATATATTATAGACATGTGGTACTTAATTTTATAACCCGAAAACCGGCCATATTCCTCCAAGATCGAGAACACAGTGGGGATTGTAGTAGTTCTGTTTGTAATGAACAGAAGAATATCGTCCGCATAGAGCAATATTCTTTCTTCCTCCCGATCGTCCGACATGATCTGAAATCCAGTGACTTTCGAGTGTTGTCTAATTAGGCAAGCTAGAGGTTCTATCACTAGAGCGAATAATAGGGGGGACAGAGGACAGCCCTGTCTGGTCCCGTGGGAGATTGGGAACTCAGAGGAGAGCCGACCGTTAACTCTATCCTTTGCCCTTGCTTCCGTGTAGAGTAGTGCCACCCATCTCCTAAAGTTCAGACTGAAGCCGAACCTGACGAGGATGGCATCGAGGATTGGCCAATGTACGGCATTGAAGGCCTTCTCAGCGTCCAGCTCCAGAAAGGCATGCGGGGTAGTCCATGTCCTGATTGTCATCATCCAATTATGTGCTCTTCGGAGGTTCCAACTGGTTGACCTGCCTGGCATAAATCCGGATTGGTCACAGTGGATAAGGGAGGTAACAACTTTTAATCAACGCGTGGCCAATATTGTCGCGAGGATTTTGACCTCCATGTTTAGGAGAGAGATTGGGCAATAGGAGTCACACTTGTCCCTGGGTTTTCCGTGTTAGTGAATGACAACTATAGTAGCAGTGCAGAGATCGGCTGGAAGAATCCCCTCCTTGTATGCATCCCTTTATAAGGCCAGGAGGTAGGAGTCAATGAGGTCTCTACTCTTTTTAAAAAACTCGGCAGGAAGCCCGTTCGGTCCGGGGGTTTTACTTGATCTTAACCTATTTATTGCATCCCCCACCTCTGCAAGTGTTATATCTTCCTCTAGGGGCTTGACATCCTCATCACCTAGCCCTGGGGTGGTAATATTTGCGAGATAGTTAGTTATCTCGTCAGTGGTGCTGAATGTTTTCTGCAAAAACAACAGTTGATGGACAGAATGCAGAACAATGTCATACATTCACCCCAGTACATAGATCTGGGCCTAAATCCATCGTTTTTTTGCTCACCATGCCATTCCAGTTTGAACCCAGCCATATGCAAATCAGTCTTGACCCTGTGCCTCATGGGAACAGTCCTGCCCGAACTGCCAAGCCAGGTCCTCCCTGGACTGGAAACAAGCATCCTAGGACCGGTTTCGGGGTTTCACCCCTCTTCAGCCAGGATAGCTTGATTCCTGGCATGGAGAGCACGGGACCCACGTCTGGGCATACCCGTCCTACTCGGGGTGACAAATGCAAAAACAACAGTTGATGGACAGAATGCAGAACAATGTCATACATTCACCCCAGTACAGAGATCTGGGCCAAAATCCATCGTTTTTTTGCTCACCATGCCATTCCAGTTTGAACCCAGCCATATGCAAATCAGTCTTGACCCTGTGCCTCATGGGAACAGTCCAGCCCGAACTGCCAAGCCAGGTCCTCCCTGGACTGGAAACAAGCATCCTAGGACTGGTTTCGGGGTTTCACCCCTCTTCAGCCAGGATAGCTTGATTCCAGTGGCATGGAGAGCACGGGACCCACGTCTGGGCATACCCGTCCCACTCGGGGTGACAAATGCAAAAACAACAGTTGATGGACAGAATGCAGAACAATGTCATACATTCACCCCAGTACAGAGATCTGGGCCTAAATCCATCGTTTTTTTGCTCACCATGCCATTCCAGTTTGAACCCAGCCATATGCAAATCAGTCTTGACCCTGTGCCTCATGGGAACAGTCCAGCCCGAACTGCCAAGCCAGGTCCTCCCTGGACTGGAAACAATCATCCTAGGACCGGTTTCGGGGTTTCACCCCTCTTCAGCCAGGATAGCTTGATTCCAGTGGCATGGAGAGCACGGGACCCACGTCTGGGCATACCCGTCCCACTCGGGGTGACAAATGCAAAAACAACATTTGATGGACAGAATGCAGAACAATGTCATACATTCACCCCAGTACAGAGATCTGGGCCTAAATCCATCGTTTTTTGCTCACCATGCCATTCCAGTTTGAACCCAGCCATATGCAAATCAGTCTTGACCCTGTGCCTCATGGGAACAGTCCAGCCCGAACTGCCAAGCCAGGTCCTCCCTGGACTGGAAACAAGCATCCCAGGACCGGTTTCGGGGTTTCACCCCTCTTTAGCCAGGATAGCTTGATTCCAGTGGCATGGAGAGCACGGGACCCACGTCTGGGCATACCCGTCCCACTCGGGGTGACAAATGCAAAAACAACAGTTGATGGACAGAATGCAGAACAATGTCATACATTCACCCCAGTACAGAGATCTGGGCCTAAATCCATCGTTTTTTTGCTCACCATGCCATTCCAGTTTGAACCCAGCCATATGCAAATCAGTCTTGACCCTGTGCCTCATGGGAACAGTCCAGCCCGAACTGCCAAGCCAGGTCCTCCCTGGACTGGAAACAAGCATCCTAGGACCGGTTTCGGGGTTTCACCACTCTTCAGCCAAGATAGCTTGATTCCAGTGGCATGGAGAGCACGGGACCCACGTCTGGGCATACCCGTCCCACTCGGGGTGACAAATGCAAAAACAACAGTTGATGGACAGAATGCAGAACAATGTCATACATTAACCCCAGTACAGAGATCTGGGCCTAAATCCATCGTTTTTTTGCTCACCATGCCATTCCAGTTTGAACCCAGCCATATGCAAATCAGTCTTGAACTGTGCCTCATGGGAACAGTCCAGCCCGAACTGCCAAGCCAGGTCCTCCCTGGACTGGAAACAAGCATCCTAGGACCGGTTTCGGGGTTTCACCCCTCTTCAGCCAGGTTAGCTTGATTCCAGTGGCATGGAGAGCACGGGACCCACGTCTGGGCATACCCGTCCCACTCGGGGTGACAAATGCAAAAACAACAGTTGATGGACAGAATGCAGAACAATGTCATACATTCACCCCAGTACAGAGATCTGGGCCTAAATCCATCGTTTTTTTGCTCACCATGCCATTCCAGTTTGAACCCAGCCATATGCAAATCAGTCTTGACAAGTCAAACAAGCATCCTAGGACCGGTTTCGGGGTGAGTGTTTGCAATGTTCAACACTCCGTCCATCATCCCCTTTGGTTTTGCTATGTTTGCCCTAAGTTGGCAGGGTATGCCCAGACGTGGGTCCCTTGCTCACTTTGCCACTGGATTCAAGATAGCCTGGCTGATGACGGCTGTAAGCCAGAAACCGGTCCCAGGATGCTTGTTTCCGGTCCAGGGAAGACATGGCTTGGTAGTTCGGGCTGGACTGTTCCCATGAGGCACAGGGTCAGACTGATTTGCATAAGGCCATGTCTGAACTGGGGTGGTGGAGTGAGCTAAAGAATGATGATGGATTAAACCCAGATCAGTTGACTGGGGGTAAGTGTTTGCAATGTTCAACACTCCGTCCATCATCCCCTTTGGTTTTGCTATGTTTGCCCTAAGTTGGCAGGGTATGCCCAGACGTGGGTCCCTTGCTCACTTTGCCACTGGATTCAAGATAGCCTGGCTGATGACGGCTGTAAGCCAGAAACCGGTCCCAGGATGCTTGTTTCCGGTCCAGGGAAGACATGGCTTGGTAGTTCGGGCTGGCTGTTCCCATGAGGCACAGGGTCAGACTGATTTGCATAAGGCCATGTCTGAACTGGGGTGGTGGAGTGAGCTAAAGAATGATGATGGATTAAACCCAGATCAGTTGACTGGGAGTGAGTGTTTGCAATGTTCAACACTCCGTCCATCATCCCCTTTGGTTTTGCAATGTTTTCTGGTCATAAAAATCAGCATAGTACTGGGCAAACGCAGATAGAATCTGTTTGTCCGTGCTATGTATCGTCCCCTTTTCGTCAACAATGGAATCGACCCACCTGGCCTCGTTTTCCTTTTTATTGAGCCATGCCAGCAGTTTACCGGCCTTGTCGCCAACCTCGTACAGACGGTGCAGTGTTGCTAATCGCAGTTTCTTGGCCTCCTCCTGTGCCAGTTCAGGATATTCAGTCCTTAGAACTTCTATTTGTCGGTCGGTCAGTGGGTCTGGCCTTTCGAGGACTGTCTTCTCTAAGGACAATAGTTGTCCCTCTATGCGTTCTATGTGTTCCCGATCCTTTTTTTTCTCCCAGGCTATCCGGTTCTGTGCCCTGTCCCACAGCACTGTTTTGTATGCCTCCCAAAGTGCAACCCCTGAGTCCACTTGCCCAAGTTTTCCTGAAAGAACATTTAGGTGTCGGTCCGAAGCCCCTTTAAAATCACTTTCTTTTGAAGATCCCATGTATTAAGCCTCCACATAGGCACATATGTATGGGTCTTTTGCCCCAGCGAAACCAGCAGAGGCGAATGGTCAGATAGACCCCTAGCCTGATAGGGGGGGGAGGGGTGTTGCACTAATTGCGAGGGAAGAGTGGGACTGTCAATGCAGTGAACTGACTGATTCCTCTGACATTGAAGCCCTCGATTTCTGTATCAAAATTTCCCCTCACTACTGCTTGGGTGGGATACTGTTATATCGTCCCCCCTGGACCTGTTGGTCCTTTTCCCAAACTGCTTGCCGATTGGACCATGCCTAGGGCCTTGCGATATTCGCATTTTCTTCTTCTTGGTGATTGTAACATCCACATCGATAATAGCAATGGGAGTGACACACACGATTTTTTATCTGTGATACAATCGTCTTCACTCCAACAATATGTGACTGCCCCGACTCATTGCGGTGGTCACACGCTTGATGTAATTTGCTCTTTTTGATTCCTTTTTCCTGGCAGAATTTTAAAGGTCATCCCTCTCTCAGGCCTCGCTTCAGTGGCCGGGGTAGGGTACCTCCTGAAATTGAGCCTGCGGCTTTCTGCCTAGCTTTAGCAGAATGTCCGCTGTTGCTTCCTGACGATCTTGGTCTTGCTCTTGCCCATTTTAACAGTTGGATTGAGAAGGTGGTGAGCAATCTCTCTCCCCAAGTCAAACCTAGACACCACAATGCCCCACTGCGCAAACCTGGGTTCTCGCCCCAGCTTAAAATATTGAAGCAACATTGTAAAAGGCTGGAAAGAAAATGGAGACAAGATTATGACTCGGGGGCCAAGACCACATTGAAATTGGCCCAAAAGGCTTACTATGCAGCCATTAGATTGGCCAAGCGGACCTATTACACTGACCTGATTGCCCAGTCTAGTAATAATGTTAAAGAGTTGTTTAGCATCGTAAAAAGCTTCACTTCTCCTAATGCAATGAACGTGGCCCACACCCTTCTCTCGAATGGTGTGAAGAACTTTCCACTTTTTTTATTAATAAGGTCAGGGCATTGCAATCGCATTTTCAAAACTCCAATAGCCAGCTCTCTCAGCTGTCCCCCGACTATCTGCCTGGTCCACTTCCTGTGTTACCTTTTCCTCTTTTGAACCTGTATCTTTGCTAGACTCCCTGGCTGCCTTATCCTGCCTTAAATCAGGCTCCCCGTATGATCCTTGCCCCACGAAACTTATGGCTACTGCTGCGGTTGTTGTTAATCCCTTTGTGAACAAGTTGATTAATACCTCATTTTCTCTTGCTTTCGTGCCTATTGACTGGAAACAGGCGCTGCTTGTTCCCCTCATAAAAAAAGCCACTCTTGATCCCCATCTCCCTTCCAGCTATCGCCCCATTTCTCTGCTCCCTGCGATTGCTAAAGTCTGTGAAAAAAGGGCTAACAAGCAGCTCACCTCCTTCATTGAACAGCATGGCTTTCTCCACCCTGCACAATCGGGCTTCAGGGCCACTTACAGTACTGAGTCGGACCTTGTGGAAGTAGCAGAGGCTATCCGTGAGACCTTGGATGCTGGGGGCAGGGCCGTCTTGGTCCTGCTGGACCTCTTGGCCACTTTTGATACTGTCCCCCACTCACTTCTCCTTGCCCGTTTACATAAGCTTGGCATCATCGGCATTGCTTGGGAGTGGTTAAAATCCTTCCTGGAAAACAGAACTCAACAAGTCTGGATTCCCCCTTTCGTGTCAACATCCCAAGATTTGCTGACAGGGGTTCCTCAGGGGTCTATTCTTAGTCCCTTGCTATTCAATCTTTATATGACCCCTCTTATTCAGCTGGCTGAGGATCTGGGTGCCAAAGTGGTTGCCTATGCAGATGATACGCAACTCTTGTTCACCTGGAAGAAACACGAGGCTGACACATCTCATGTGAAGGCTTGTCTGTCTGCGGTATTCAGCTGGCTTGTGTCGGCTCAGTTAAAATGTAACGCAGACAAAACTGAGATTCTCTTCTTTGGGGAGTTTCCCCCTCTGTTTTGGCATCACTTCTGGCCGGCTGAGTCTCCTTGCCCTTCCCCTTCTGGCCATCCTGTGAAAAATCTTGGCATTTGGTTTGATGAGAAACTCAGTTTTGGTAACCAGATTGGCAAACTTACTGGCACTTGCTTTGGTATTTTAAAACTTCTCCGTAAATTTCTGCCACTATTGCCTCTCTCTGCTAAAGAAACTGTTATCCGTGCCCTGGTCACCTCTCGCATAGATTATGCGAATGCGCTTTATGCCGGTCTGCCTTGTTACCTTCTGGACAAACTACAGGTGGTTCAGAATGCCACCGCTCGTCTACTTCTGGATCTTCCTAAGCACTCCAGTGTCAGGCATCACTTGCGTAATCTACACTGGCTGCCAGTTAAAGCTAGGATAATGTTTAAGGCTGTAACCATCGCTCACGCTGCACTTTACGAGTATGGCCCTGCCTATCTTAGGAAACGTTTTCAGTTCTATACCCCTGGCAGGTGTCTGCGCTCCTCGAATATGCTTCTAGCATCTGTCCCCAGGTTTCGCCTGAAACGTAAGGATGGTAGTTCTCTGTCCTATCTTGCAGCAACTTACTGGAATTCCCTCCCCCTGGATCTACGTAACCTAAAGAATCCTTCTCAGTTTAGGAAAAAGTTAAAAACCTTCTTGTTCAATTAGCTTGCTCTTTGCTTACTCTGCTTTGGTTCCCTTGATGCTCGGGCTCGCGCCAGGACACTCAACTGAGTAGCTGTGCGCGCTATAAATCCCGTAAATAAATAAATACTCAGCTTTGCCAACCACCCCTATCTCCCCACTAGGGACAAACACATAATCCAGTCTGGAGTAAACTCTGTGTGCTCAAGAAAAATAGGAATACTGTTGGGCATGTGGGTGTAGGAATCTCCATATATCGGTAAGCCCCATAGTGTCTGTGAAACGGTGGAGGGGGGCTATGTCAGTAGTTCCCACTGACCCGGTAGACAGATCCATCCCTGTGTTAATTACGTCATTGAAATCCCCCCTGTAATGTGGAGGGATGTGGGGGTCTCGAGAAGGATATCCGCAATTTTGATGAGTACGGGGGCTTGCAATCGAGGCGGTGAATATGCACAAATGATGGTCATGCTTCGTCTGCCCCATGTTCCGGTGACCCCAACGAATCTGCCGTCAGGGTCAATCCATTTATGTGTCATTTCGAAGGGAGCGGATTTTTTATCAGAATAGCGACACCCCTAGACCGGGATGTAAAACCTGAGTGGGCCAGGACCGTATATGGTGCCCTCCCAAGGAATTTGCATTGTGTACCCAGTAGATGTGTTTCTTGAAGTAGGATTATGTCTGGCCTCAGGCGTTTTATATACTGGGTGACCAGTCCACGTTTGATTCTATCTCCCAGTCCATTTACGTTCCAGGTTAGGACTGAGACGGCCTGTTCTTCTATGTGTCGGAACATGAGTGTTGTGATGACAGAGGTACGGCCCCCACCATGTACCTATTCCTCCTGCTGTAGGTCCCCCATGATGTACAGGTGTCAATACTCGGTCCAGTGAAGACAATATCAACATAAAAAACAACAACAATCCCTTCCTGGCACCCAATTCACCACCCCACCCACTTCCCCTTTCCACTACACCCAAACCCATAACAATACAGCACACCACCCTTGCGTAGGGAAAGTTAGAGAGGTCTGTCACCCACCCCAGCCGAAAGTAAAAAAAGAACCCTCCCTACACCCTTCCGCTATACAGACCCTTCATTAAAAATAAAGAAAACAATAGTCTCTGGCAGACTCAACTGCAACACTATTCTGAATTGTACCGCCCGGGAGGGTGCAGATCAAAAAAACTCAATACTAAACAAAACCAAACTGTTGGGGCTTGCTGGCCCCCGACCGTGTAACAATGCCAGGTTGGTACCTTTTACGTGAACATGTATAGAGTCAGGAGGGACCTTTATCACTCGTGGGCGAGAGCCGACCATCCTCCTCACCCCCCTCCATGGCCATGATCTCCGCCACAAGGGGATGGGTGCTCTCATCCCCAGAGGATTCTCCCCTTAGGCAACTCTTGATCCAATCGCTGATCATACACAGATAGGTTTATTGTAATGTCTTGTTTGTGGGATTTCCCCTCTATTTGATTCACAGGCTACAACTCAATCACAATAAAGTAGCTAGATTGGTACTTAACATTCATAAATACGCTGCCAATTCTGGTAACATCTTAAGACACTGCACTGGCTCCCCATTCAAAAGAGATGTCTATCCAAGGTGCTCTGTTTTTGTCACAAGACAGACAACTTGCTTACACATAAGAACTACCTATCTTTGTTATTTTCAAGGTAGCTCTTTCCCAGACTTCGGTGCACCTCTATTTCCTACTTGGTCTCTGTCCCAAGGTTTCGCAGAGCTTGTCTTGGAGGAGGACTTTCTCAGTAATTACTGCTCAAGTCGACCTCCCTTTTGCCATTTGCTCAGAACCGATTCTTCCTAAACTCTGTAAAGCTTTGAAAACCCATCTGTTTCAGTAATGTCTGTATATCCTATTACAGTCTGCAGCACAAGGACACCCAGGGGTATTTGCACGCTATACAAAACCATAAATCAAATCAAATTGATTACCAGCAGAAATGTCAGTAAAAGTGTTATAAATAGGAAATGCCTCTACATGACTAATGAAATAACAGTGGAAGCTGTGTGAGTCCTCTGGCACAAAGGACATAACCACAGCAATAAATCTCCCAAACATAGCTTGAATTACCATTCAACCATCAGCTTTAAATATGTTTGGATATGCAAACATGTTGTTTTCTTCAGCATATCAGTTTCTGAAAATAAACATATTTTTCTATCAAATATCTCTTCCGTTTTGGGCAAGCAAACTCAATTTTGCAACCTTCTTTTCTAAATGAAACATAATTTTAGCTTTCATTTTAAGTAAATACTCAGTCCCCAAACATCAGCCTGTCATTTTCATCAACTACTCACATGTGCAAATGCTTCACATGGACAGAATCTGTTTAAAATGTGCAGGCTTTACGATCACATGCCATAGATGCTCACGATCAAGTGAAGGATGTCTCTAATATGCCAACAACAATCACCATTATACCAGAGGCACCAATGTGCCAAGGCTGGTCATCATAATGGCAAGGTTGCTCATAATATGTCATTCATGGCCATTATTTTGCCAGGAGCAGCCAAGATTAGATCAGTCACGCACAGAATTTGTCAATGATGGCTGCCAATATAAATAAATAGACCAAGAATATCCAAAATATGTTCAGGAAGAAAATGATTATGCCAGGGCTATTACTATGCTAGGAGCAGACACAATTGTGCTACAAATACAGCCCATATGATGGGAGCCACATATACCATTGATGGCTCTTAACACCAGGAATAGCTTCCAGGGAGCAACCATGTTTATCGGAGGAATGCTAATTGTCAAGCACACAAACAGACAGACAAACATAAATATGCACATATGTATACACACTCTAAGAGGTATTTACTGTGAGCCTTGTAAATGGATGTCAGCTCTGGATCTAGCCCCTGCTCTCCTCATCTCTGGGGCTGAACATATACCTAACTCACACACTTTCTCTCTGGTTCCTGCCGGCCCATGCTTGGGTGACTCTGTTCTGGCTACTGCTGGCACTCTTCTTTCCTGGCCCATTGTGCACGCCCATAGTGTGACTAGTAGAGTGTTGCCTACATGTCCACTCTCCTTGTGACTTTACTGAATTTAGAGTGGATTCAGATTGTTATGTTGCCAACCTTTAGTATGAGACCCAGCCATTGGTTCAGCTGGCTGCCACTCTAAAGGTCTTGAGATGAGCAATGTGGCCTTCTTTAATGCACAAGTATTGGGGTGAGCTTCACTTTAGAGAGCTACTAAAGTGTTGGCAAGCTACTGGCAGCTCCTGAGGTACTTGTTGAAGACCCATTCTGTACTTTAAGGATTGCTGGTTAATGGTTTTGGCTTGCAATAAACTATTGGGGGAAGCATCTATGTAATGCAGAGTACTCTGCATGGAGTAGCTGCATCATGGAAGTCTATGCTCTCGGACCCGAGATAGTTCTGTGATCACAGTGATTCTTTTAACAAGTGGGAACTCCTCAGGTAACTTGTGATGTATCAGGAACACCGAGTTCAACCCTGTTCCAGTAGAGGGGAGGCTAGTAGTAATGGGCTCAATGGAACCAATCTAAAAGAATTCAACAATAAAGAGCAGGAAAAAGTGTTCATCTTTTGATAGTTCCATTTTACATAACTGAATGAGTCAGTCACATTTGGTCCGAGGTCCCAGCCACATTTCCATGAAGCAAAATTTACATTTTATAAATTGCTCTAATTTCCCATTGGTTAGCATTAAATACGTGTCCACACTTGATGCCAGTGGAATTATTTTAGTATGACGTTTTTTCTTAGTGCGTTTTTTTAATTAAAGCTAGCTTTGTCCTTTATGTTACTTACTTATTTACCTGTCTTGTTTTTTATTCGATTTGGTAAACAACAGCTCACAATGTTTCATTGAGGATTGCTTTGCTGTTCAGTCCAGGTATATAAATACGAACGGATGTTGTCCTTAGTTAGTGAATATATTTGCCTTTCTGAGTACTTCTGCTCAGGCAGTGTCAAAACCTAGCTCACTTCAAGTCGGTATTTCTCCCTCCGTAGCCTGCTGGTAGAAGTCCATGCAGCAGCTGTAAAACATGACATTTCAGAGTTGACACCTCTTTGAAAACTGTAGACAATTCTTAGTGCTTCAAAAAATAAGCACAGTGCAGGCTGCACCCTCAAAAACAAATGTCTCCGTCAAGTCCAGATCCCACTTGATGAGCCCACAAAGTGCTTTTATGGGGCTTTTGTATACACTGGACGAGAAAGAACTTGCTTGTGAAATATTTCTGCAGTAGTTAAAGGCACATTATTATGCTTTGTCTTCCATCTCTCACTTTTACTGGTCCCTGAATTTCACATCCACACATCCGTAATTAATAGAGAACGGTGGCAAAACTTCGATCTGGTAAATGGACTATATCAATAGAGCCCATGGTTGAATCATGCCGGTGTAATTCGTGTAATTTCTGATATGTTTTGTTTTACTTAATACGTGAAATTCTAGAAAGTGTGCCATAATACCACGTTTCACAGTTACACACCGTTGTGATAAACTTTTCACAGCAAACACGCTCGAATAATGGGCATGGCCAGAGCGTGACTGACTGCTGCTCACGCCATGCCATTTTTTACCATGAAATGCATGATATGAGCACGAATTTCGCGCTAAACATAGCGCTAAGTGATGCAAACTTTTCACACCACTACTGGCTATTTGGCTTTAATGATGTACATGTACAATCTGAATTATGACTACGGATGTTTATGATGAAGCACAGATCAGTCAAGGGCCTCACTAGAAGAGACTTTGGTTCAGCATTTGTTTTTTCCATATTCATATTGGAAATGGCTGCTTTCTATGATGTAGTGAGGACCCATAGGGGGAGATTTACTAACCTTTTGCGCCATGTTTGCGTCACAAAAGTGACGCAAAACGACGCAAAATCTTTTTTTTGTAATTTACTTTCCAGCGCTAAACTTGTTTAGCGCTGGAAATAACGTAAAAGTAATGCGAAGCAGCGCACTGCGCTGCTTCACGTTACTTTGTGCCATGGGGGCGTACCAAGGGTGGTGCATGGGCGTTCCCATGCAACCACCCAAGGTTTCTCAAGCTAAACCCAATTTACTAAAAACAGTAGATTGGGTTTAGCGTGAGAAAACTGCGCCCTTTTCAACTAGGCGCAAGGAAGGAGAAATGCTTTCATTTCTCCTTCCTTTTCCGACTTTGCATGCGTGCTGCACCGTGCAGCACGCATACAAAGTAGGAAAAGCTTTCCCTTGTGTCCAGCATAGTATTTTGTACAGGAAGGGTACCCTTCCTGTACAAATCCTATGCTGGACTCATGCACACACCCTAGCGCTGCGGCGCTAAGGTGTGTGCATGGCGCACAGCAGCTGTAATCAGCGCCGGCGCAAGGGAAAGGGGAGGAGATAGCCATATCTTTGCAGATTTGGCGCTCTCCTGCTCCCTCCCTGTCGCGCAGTGCAGCCTCACGAGGGGCTGCACTGCATTGCGCGACTTTTTTGTAAATCTCCCCCATAGTGTACAAAACATACTGAAGCGAGGCAGATCTCCTGCCAAACCACTGACTGGACTTCTGGTAATGGCCAAGGGCATATCTCCACCTTGGCTGCCTACCATAAAACTGTGGAAACATGCATTTAAATAATGATTGGACTGCCACTCACACCGACCTATTATTTGCCATGGTCATCAGGACATGGTTTACACATGTACGAAACTCACTGGAACTCCACCATCAGAATGACATTACTATTTTCTAACATAAATATGCCCTTTTCTCCCCACCCTTGAGTAGGCTGTCAAGCTTTTTCTGCTCTCTCATTGGTGATTAATATAAATCTACACAGTAGGTTTGATTGTTTTTCCTCACAAGCTTTATGTGTTTAAAAGTGAAATTAATGAGGTAAAGGTTGATGTCTAGGGTGGCACACACATTTACTCCTACGTTTAGCTGAGTGCAATTTGCTGCAGTGGTTCCTGAGGTGCTGTGCCAATGAAACCGTGGTACACCCGACTGAAGAGCCCCAATCAAGGCAAAACTGGTCTTGGGTTGCTTGTCTTATGGTTCAGAGGGGACCTGGCCTGACAGTTCAGGCTGGACTGTTCCTATTGGAGCAGGGTCCAGAATGATTTGCATATGGCTGAGTCTAATCTGAGGTGGAATGGTGGGCAAAAGAATGATGGGTGGGGAGGCTACCCTGAGTGATTGCAAGTGGTTAGCCTTATTGCAAGCACCCTCCCATCACCTTTTGTGTGTTTGCGATTCTTGTGGTGGACATTCACATAATAAGGAAGGTGGTCAATTGGCTCCATGTAAATAAAGTTGCAAAACCCTTGTAGGAATGAAACATGTTCGACATTTAAGGGCCTGTAACAAAATGTGTCCTCAGGAGATCTTTGGAGGTTGTGGATGAGATTATTTAAAATAATAAATTATAAGGAACACAAATGGTTTTCCTTGTGGGGTTCTAAGTAATATCAAACAGATAACGAGAGCGAAGCTTAAGTTGTCTTTGATGCCACTCACAACACAGAACTGACAAACATCCCTGTTATTCGGTTACCCATCTTTAATTTTATATTATGTATAAGATATTGGGTTATTATATGAGAGGAAGGGAAGCTCTACTCAAATAATAAACACAATGCTTGTCAGGTTGAACCACAAAATTTACTAAGCAAACCCATCTTAACCCCTGGTCATTTGGCACAAAATTAGTCAGGTTTAACATAGAGTCAATGTGTAAAGTACTTATGCAGCACTCCAACAGTAGTAAAGTGAAAACACAACACCAATAAAATCTCAAATCAATTTAGAAAAATAGAGTAATTTTAAATAAATGAAATGACACCGAAAGGATAAAACTCCAGAAGCAGACACAGGAGTTTTTAAAGTTTTAGGAGACAGTGGTGTCAAACAAATAAAGTGCCACTCGTGGTTATCTGGTTGCACTGGAACAGGGGAAAGCCACAAGTTCAGACTGAGCATGATGGAGCGTGTGTCAGATACAGAGACCAGGTTCATCCAGCTGAAAAGTCACCTTCTCAACTCCAAGTAAAGAGTGCCAATTCCGCTGGTGGGGGCCACGAGGAGGTAGTAGTTGGTGTGAGGTGCAGGTCGGGCATTGCAGATGGTCGCTGTTGTAGCATGAAGAGCCTTTGTCACTGGAACTTTAGATGTTGGTCATTGTGGGCGGTTGTAGTAGACGGTCGATCTCAGCATGAAAAGCAGGTCCTGCTGGAGCTTCAAGTTGGCGGTCATTATGCGTGGTCGATTCTCAGGTAGAAGAGGTCACTTTGCACTCGTGAGGAGCCCAAAGCATCTGTATCTTCACCTTTTCTTCAGCAAACGTATACTATGATGCCAGCCAAGGGCCCATCAACTGAGGGGCACATCTTGGAGATTAGAACACACTCCAGCAGAGGCCAGCAGCAGGGCTCGGGCAGTCCCAGGCAGGTACAGTGGTGCTGATCAGCAGGGCAGTTGCAGGGAGGCCTGTCGAAGCTTGTTGTGTCCCTGTAGCTCAAACAAGAGGTCAGCCAACGGATCCTTGCATTCACCTCTACAATGTTCTGCGTTTGTTATCCCCCCTACCTAAACTTAAGAAAAAAACTGCCCTCCTTCCATCAACACCACTCTCTCATCAATCAATGCCCCCACAACAAATATATACTATTAATAGTAAGTCTCTTGCAACCTACCTCCTTTACCCTCTCTACCGCTTACTCTCCTGCCAGAATAAAACTGTGCTGTCTTTTCACCATGAAAGCTGAGAGCTAGTGTAACACTGACAGGTTGGACTGGAATTCCTTTATCACAACAACGGGAAAGAGCATTTGGTTCCCCTTATTGCTGCATCTTAGGTGTAAATAACGAGATCTGGGCCCAGATTTGCTAACATTTTGCGTTACTTTGCATGAGGGACGTATCACATGGGAGGAACATGGACATTTCCATGCATCCATCCATGTATTTTGGCACAAACCCATATTTACTAAAGACTGTAAACTTGGGTTTGTGCCAAACTGGTGTGCCTCCCTGAAGCTGGCGTCCCGAGGAGAAATATCTTTATCTTTGTTTAGTTCCTACTGGAGCAAAGTCAAGACTGATTTGCATGTGGCTGGGTCAAAACTGAGGTGGTATGATGGGCAAAATAACAATAGGCTGGAATGCTCCTCTGAACGATTCCTCCCATCAACGTTTGTGCATTTAGTGATGGAATTGACCATAAGTGATCCTGTAGAATGATAGGAACAACACATGCAATAAAAGGTTTTGAAAATTTACATTTTGTCACTGTGATCAATCATGCAGTACAGGTGTATGGCATCAACATGCTTCTCTATGCTGTTATGACCTCCAGCAGTGAGAGAGAGAGAGACTCTTTCAATAACAGCAGCTGCTCATACCAGACTGCCATGTGGTCCTAAAGGACATTACAAACAAATAACAACATTTTCAGGCTGAATCTGTCAGAGTAAGAAATATCAAGCCTTTTTCCCACAAGAATGTTATCAAGGCCTGAATAAGAACCATAAAATAAAAAGGACCTGAGAGCTCAGGCACGATCAGAGCTGCCTTCTTCCTAGTATAATTAGAAGAAGTCACATTGCTGGTTGGTAAAGATTTTAGACAGACTAGATTGTTAATATTGCTGAACTTTGGTGCCTTGTTATAGTACTATGGACCATAAGTAGGACTATTCCTTTTGTTAAGGACCCAATACCTGAGTTATAGTCCCAAGCCACAGACAAAGGCCTATAATGAGAGTGAGGACCATTAATGGCCATTATATATATAGTGAGACAAAAGGGCCATTAGAACATTTCACCCAGAGAGGCTAAAATATTCTAAATTGAACTGTGAAACCAGGAAGACAAGTATTATTAGAATTGGCAGAAGGTCCGTATCAGTCATTATTGGTACTCTGCCGCTCCATTGTCTTCAGCGGGGATCCCAACATGCCAATGTTCTAAGCCTAATTGAAATGAGAAGACTGACAACCTTGATTTAAGACTGACTATAATATGCTGATATCAAGTGAAGAAAGATAAGACACTTTTTAAGGTTATCAAATTGCTCCAAGAGAAGGATGGGTGAACACTGTTATTAAATAACAAAACAAATCCAGTTATTCTGGCTGTTATACTTGATAATATTATTTTACTAAATGTATGCTTCTAAAGTCTGGTAATTGCTACTTGTTTTGACATTGCTTTTAAGTCTCTTTTAAAAGATACTTTTTTCGGCCCACAAGACATGATAAACGATTTTTAAAATTGATTGATTGATTAAGTCTCTTTTGTGGCTATTCGTCAGCTACTGAAAAACAAGACGCCATTGTTCTCTATCCATGCACACATTTCGTAGCCTGATATTGAAGTGAGTGCTTGGGTTAGAGTCTATCTCACAAAACTACTGAGATCACCGCCACAGAGAGGTATAACAACCATCTCATTCTACGCATCAAGATAATCTGAAGGCTACCATCAACTTCTAATTTAAAAAAAAGTTAACACAAAAACATGAGATTTAGGGGCATATATACAAGCCGCTATCGCCACAGTAATGCCATTTTTAAGGACGTCCCTGTGGCGATAGGGGCATTACCTTATTTACAAGGCAATGTCAAGTCACTTAACGTGGCTTAACGCGGCCTTGTAAATAAGGCCCCCTTTCATGCTACACCTAGCGTGAAAGGGGTGGGCAATGGGTGTTGCGGTGGACATTCCGCCGCAGCACCCATTGATTTTGATGCTGCCCCCTATCTACAAGGGTTGTGTAAATAGGAGGCAGCCCCAAAATTAAGACCAGGGAAAACCTGGTCTTAACATGGCAAAATGAGGAGAAACGTTATTTCTCCTCGTTTTTGCTGTTTCTATGTGTGCTGAATTCCGCAGCACACATAGAAACAGCAAACGCCATGAATGATTGTTTATGTGCAGGAAGGTGTCCCTTCCTGCACATAAACAATGATCAGAAAAATGACGATTTGCAACCTATATGTGTATTGCACAAGTGCAGCACACATAGGAGTTACAAATCGCCATTCTGGATTGTTTATGTGCAGGAAGGGACACCTTCCTGCACATAAACAATCATTCCCCCAACGCAGGCACTCTTGCACTGTGATTGCCCCATGCGCCTTTGAATTGTTCATTCTGAATATAGAAAAGGTGGAATCTTAAATACTTATTTTTACAGGCAGGGTCCAGGGCAGAATGTAAGTATCCCTGAGTTTTATTTGTGTATGTTTCGGTTGTGTAATCTCCATACGTCTAATGTAGATGTGGTGGAAGTGTTAGATCAAGCCATAATTGGGCCTCAGAAGTCAAACGACATAGACACAAAAATTATTTCATCTTCCTTATATAGATTTTATTGAGATAGTCTATTTTTTGTTATTTTAACGTGATGGAGGCATATACGGGGAATGGAGTCAATTTTCAATCAATTACTTTGAGAGATTGACTATTGCCAGGCTGTCGTAGATGCTTGAAAATCTCTTGATTGAGCTTGTGTTGATGGTAGCTTCCTTCCCTTTATTTGTGATGTGGTTAGACCAGGATAATTTGTTGTCCAATGTTTCACCTAAATAATCATAAGAGGTGCCTTGATCTATAAGGTTATCATCAATGGTTCACTCCTGCCAAATGTCATTACTTTTGTTTTTCCCTGGATTAATGTGGAAATTGTTATTTTGATTGAAAGTTAAACAGCTTAGTTTGCACAACTGATGGTGTTAACAAAAGGTCAATAATGTTATCTGTGTATGCTAGGTACAGAATGGGTTTGTTACCTAATATCGGAGTCAAGGCCTTGCGGTGGTCTAGATATGATGTGAGGTCCGAGTTCTATAATAAAAAAAGTAGCGAGGCCAGGATATAGACCTGTTTCAGACCATTTTGGGTGGTCACTTTTTGTTCATTTTCGCCAGTTTGTTTAAAAGCCAAGTATTTTCAGGCAATATTACAAGAATGTGCAATAGTTTTTGGTTGACACCAAGTTTACCCAGTTTTTCCCAAAGACTCATCGGGTTTACTCTGTCCAAGGCCGTGGAAAAATTGACACAACATAGGTATACTTTGAGTTTTTTTTTAATGCTTTCTCGATCAGTAGCTTTGAGCTTACAATATAGTTGATGGTAGAGCAGTTGGCTCTGAATCCAGATTGATTTAGTGCAAGTAGGTTGCTTTCCAGGCATCCAGTAGATATTTGCCGAAAAGGTTTCCCTCAGAAACTAATGGGCTATGAGTCAATAATTCTTTGGGTTTCCTCTTTCCCCTTTTTTGTAGACTGGTTCTATTATCACACAACTCTATGAATGAGGAATTGCACCTTTTTATAGGATTTGTGAGAATAGTTTGTGCAGTAGAAGGCTCCATATGGTGGGGTCCAATTTGATGATTTCAATAGGAATTCTGTTTGGTCCTGCTGCTTTTGAGGGTCTTGATTTTGTAATGAGCATAATGATCTTGTTTTGTGTGATCTCGAATGGAGAGTTGACATATTCAGTGAGCTCAAAGGTGGTAAAAAAAATTCCTGTTTGAGTAAAGTTAGTTGATGTAGGTCTGTCTTGTTCATATTATTTGAAATGGTCAGTTGGATTTCTGTGAGCCAGCATCGAGACCGGTTACTAACCAAAATAGTTTTGGGTTATTTTCTTTAATTACAATATGCTATTCAAGACAGGCTGCTTCTTGAGTACTCCTACAAATTTCTTTTATTACTACCTTTTAGCACATGTTTGCCTTCTTGATTGAATTATCAAAGCATTGTGTACACACATTTTCTAGGAGAACTCTCACTTGCCTTTGATGCTTTGTTTTGGTTAGGCTAATCAGTCGATTGGTTTAGATGGGCATGGGCATGGGCCTGGTTGGTGTTTTTTTATAGAGAAGAAGTTAAAAAGTGACTCTTAAAGTTGTTCCCAGGCTCTGAGCCTGCCACTAGAGGCCTGATCATGAGAGTTCGGGTTTTTAAATCTTACAATAAAATCTTGATTTGTCAGCTGCTTGGTTTTAATTTGGTAATTTCCGTTCCATTTTAGAAATCTCAGATTTATTGAGATTGAAGACTTAAAGATGTTGTACTTTTCGAAGTGGTAATGGTTACAATTCAGATATAAAGTTATTTGCTGGGTGTAGTGATACTTTTCTTTTCTCTGGGGGTAATCTGGAAATCCTTGCATAATGTGAAAGCAAAGCAATGTAGTGAAGTGTAGTCTTTTGTCTCTTTTGAGTTCGAGGCACTAAATGTTGGTCACGCTGGTTGGCCTGCAGCTAATCTTCTGTTTACAGTGTTAAATTCTAGATCAGAAAATAGTTTGGACATGTAATTGTTCTTTAGTTGTTTATTTTTCAACCAGTCTGTACAAATAGGCGAGGGATTATTAAAGGAAAGGTCAGTGGAATTGTATGATGTGAGGTTCTTCATAATGGGAATAGCAGATTACAGTTAAAATCCCCTGTAATTACGATTGTGGATTTTGGAAAGGAATCCAGTATTAATTCAAATTTGTCTAACACACTATGCAGTTTTGGTTTATTTGTTACTGACATGGGAGGAAAATGAATGTTTATCGGTAGTACTTGATTTTGGTTATTGCTTCCTAATAAAGATATCAATATATGTCTGGAGTTTGAAGAGATAATAGAAGTTTTTTGGGCAGTGCTGTTGCGTACAATTATTACTTGGGCATCCCATGGTATTCTTTTTGGCCAGAATTTCATATATGTGGATGTTTTCAAGACTGAATGGATTTGGATTCCAGGTTTCTTGAAGACAGATAATGAAGTGATTGCTTAGGAAAGTTGTAGGGTTACTTCAGCTGGTTTTTATTTGCTGTTCTATGCCTGCAATGTTACATGATCCGATCTTTAATTCTTCTTGAAGTCCGTTCGATTTATCTTTCCTGCTTTTAGATATAGAATGGTGCTGTGGGCTCCTGGAAGTGATGCTTATCTGAGGGCCCTGCCAGGGTGCTCTGTGTTCCTGTTGAAGTGTTGCTGGTGACTCTGCTCTGTCACAACTTGGAGTTAAAAAAGTTGGAAGGATCCTTAAAATAGCCTGAATTTCATACAGGTACCGAAGCATTCCTTGTGGGTGTGGTTTCTCTCTCTCTCTTAGAATAAGGATACCTTGGTTTTACACGTTTTACACACAAAGCAATTTACCTCAGTTTACCATACTATCTAAGAAGCAAACTTCGCTTCACAGAAGGTCAGAGAAACACCAAAGGCAAGCCAACTCTTCTTCTTTAAATCTCTGTGATAAACAAAATCTAAATCACCTTGCTGCTACTGCATCTCTTTACCTGCTTAATTGTTCCCCTAGTTTTATCTTAGTGGCTATTATGTCTGCAGGCAGTACCTCTATATGTTGGTACCTAGCTGAATGTAACATGTTGTTTTATATGAAGTAAACAGCTACCTCTTTGGCGAGGTATGTGCTAAATAAATATCAAAATGAAATGAAAAATAAAATAAATAAATGGATTAGCTATATCTTTGAGGAGGGCCGCTAGTGTTATTCAAATCTGCATCTGCAGTGCTTTTTTCACATAATATATCGCACTCGCCACAAAATCAACCTACTACTGTATAATCTGCATATTAAAAAAAAGACTTCTAGCCAAAATATCTCAAATGTTACAGAGTAAATATGGTGATGCGCAGGGCATATCATTTTCAAGGTCACTTTTAGTTGCTGATTGCTGTAATGAGATGTTAAATGGGTACTAGTGAGGAGAAAGGTTTGCCCAAACATTAATGCATGTTAAAATATATTCTATTGAATAATAATGCCATATAATGTGCCACATTACATAGCATAGATTACCTTTTATTTGCACATAGTTTAGTGAAACCTTTCACATAACTTTGTCTCCCATTGCCATATGCATCTTGTGCCCCTGAATATGAGTAAATAAAGAAGTGGTGAAAGAATAGCCTGGATGATCCTGCATAAATATGTGCTGACCAGCTAAGCTGAAAGGAAAAGGACTGCCATAAATTTCACTTGAAGACTGTTTCTCACCATATCAGTGACAGAATAAGGTGAGACTGAACATCGACTTCTGTTTCTGTGCAGACTCTCACAGAAAGTTCTCCATTCTGACCAATCCTGCCTACTACCTAACCTTTACTAATCCCTCCCGTATTACTTTCTTCGAAACAGACTTTAGTTTAAAAAAATGTAGATCCTAATTCTTAGGAGGCCATTTACAAATGTTCTACTAGGTTTATGGATACCTGTCCATCTTTAACCAGTGCTTTGATGTAACCAAATGGTGCCATGTTTTCCTATTACAAAACTTCTCAAATAATAAATAAATCAAAGTTAACATTTTATCACTAATGATAACAAAACATATTACTTCCGTAGCTTTCATCAATATCCCATTAGCAGATGCATATGTCCAACATTCATTATTAACTAAACACGTTTCTTCCGGATATTTGAACAGGAGATGAAGAAGGTCCTTCTTCCCTCCATTATTTCTAGATAGCCATTCTTCTCTATCTACTGTGCTTCTATTGACTCACCTCCTGAAATGTTTATACTTCGAATTCTTGAGTGTGAGAAGATCTCATAATATGTAACAAGAAAACTGTCTCATGGAAACGTATCAGGTCTAATTTTTCATTTAGTTCCTTTGTTAATGTTGTGTTGCAGGTTTCTATCCACCATAACTCTGATTGTAGGATGTATCTTTCACAACCTCTTTCCGTTTTCAACTTGGCATTATCTGTGGTACCTGAACTTTAAGACAGTTAAGTCTGCATTTGTTTTTCCCACGACTTTCATGTTCAGGCCATCTTGGCCTAACTCGGATCATTGTGCATACATACAGAAGGCCACAGGAGGGTTTCATAACATACACATAGAATTGTGTGTCACCTATTTCAAACAACTGTAATGAAATTCCTATGATTGTGAGCAGGTGAAATACTGATCTAACTTTATGACATTGCTGCATGTGATAAATGGCAGGCAAGCATATTTAAGAACACTTTCCATTGCATGTAGATGACTTTGGATTTGCCTCTTTTTTCCTCAGAGACTAGAAATTCGATTTTTTTAAATTTCCAGCTTGTTGATATGAAAATAGAGGCCTTTTTCACATGAAATTATTTCCAAATCCCATCTCTTTGCAATGTCTGCATGTTAGACCTGACAGTCTTTGGTGTGGTCTTCCCCCAAACATTTTGCCTTAACACTTCCTGTTTGCTGTAATTCGTTTCCGATCTTCACGCTACAGTAATGACCACTCACAATGCTTTCCTTGTGGCCTCCTCCACTGTGAACTAGACTCTATGTGCCAGACTTTGAGGAACTAACTTTTTCGGCAGTACTAACCTGGCCCCTGTACCTGGCCCCGGCTACATAGGGATCAGCCTCAACTTGTGACCTTTCCCTGGTCTAGCATGACCAGATGGCCGTGAGAAGTGCTTTGCACTTTTAGGCACAATACTTACCTAAAAATGTGAAATTGCATACCTCCGGTCCTACTGATTGGATTTTTGTTGTTCTATTATCATTTTATTGATCAAAATTGGGGTGGGGTTTTTCTTGTGTTGTGTTTTCACTTTATTACTGTATGTGTGCTGCATAAATACTTAACACATTGCCTCTAAGTTAAGCCTAACTGCTTTTGTGCCAAGCTACCAGAGGGTTAAGCACAAGTTAATTTTGTGACTTTTGTGGTTCACTCTGTTAGGGATTGGGGTTGTTGCTGGAGAAGGGTTCACAACATTCTCACCAAAATTCCAATTTCCAACACTACCAGTAATTGATATTTTTATTCACATGACTCAAAGCTGATAATTGTAGAAACATGTAACATTTGAGTATTGCTTGATTTTTCACTTTCAAAAGCAAAGTCCCATGTGGTAGACCCGCAGTGCTACTCACTGTCCACTTCACACTTGCCTAGGCTCAGTTTAGAAGGGACGTTTCTAGTGAATTGTAGAACTTGTTTTAGATGGTCTCTCAACATCTGGTCACATGGGGACTGATACATCAGAACACCAACCACCCCACTTTGCATCTGTGCTATGTGCTAGACACAGACATGCCACTGTATCTAGCAAACAGGAAAGAGGATTTTACATACCGACCAGGGTGGTGATCAGCGACTTGAGTTGGTTGTGGCAGAGCAGCTCCTATGTGCCTGGGAAACTTATAATGTTACATTTTGTGCAAATGTTTTTATTGTTGTATTGATTGTACTTGCAGATTGTTGTGTCCTGTTTTTTTACCCTCGAGTGCCTCCTACCCACAAGAGTAAAATTGTCTTCTGGACGGTCTATGGATTGGATAATCCTCTCATGCATCGAATGGTATTATCTCATCTTTCTAAGCTTAATACTCAAATTGCATTTTTGCAAGAAACCTATTGTAATGCTGATGAATCTAAAAAATGAAAAAGATGTAGAATCTATGTTTTCTCTCCTGCTGTTAGGAAAAATGTGGGGTTGCTATCTTATACCATTAGTCACTGAAACCTGTTATAGTATATCAAGAATGTGATAATGAGAATCCAGAGGTACTGCTTAATGTTAAACTTGTAATGTATATAGCCCGGCAAAATCTGACTGTAAAGTCCTTGAAATAATCACAAGAAGTTGAGGAGCTTCAGTAAATGTAATTAAGCATATCTGTAAGGACCTTATCCAGCTGTCCTCGGCCAGTCTCCCAACCATCCACTTAGTCCCCTTCACACTCCAGAATCCCCATAAAACATTCTAACTTCAACATTCTGGAAAGCTACCTGCACATGCCATTATTATTCCCCCAATATTAACCCAAAACATCATAAAAGAAAACAACTGTAGAAAACAAAATATGTTATACATGACAGTCCAAATAAAGTAAATTGTAACTAACTGATCACACATAATTCTTCAAATAAGAAGGCTTTCTTGCAACTAGGAGACTCGCCATAGTTGGATGTCTTCATTAAAGTCCTCCTGCCTCGACGACCGGGGTTCCAATGCATTGCCACTGGTATTATCAGTGTCCAATCAAGAAGAAGTGCATTTAACAATTCTTTTTAAATTCCAAATCCTATTATCCTCCATTTTGACTACATTCTTAATTAATTTAATCACCTTCAAGGATTTACTGAGCTTGAAATATTTTGCTCCTGACATTGAAATTTTAATCTTGACCCAATCACCAACACTCACCTCAGTTTTCTTAACTCTTTTTGATCATCAAACTTGCACTTTCTCTCCAGCATTTTGCTTCTCTCTGGGTGCATCACCTCCCCTTACACAATATCCGTCTCCCAAGCATAACCTCTCCTTTTAATAACCCAATTCGGACACATCAAACAGCTGGGATTTCTACCTTTAAAAATCTCAAAAGGAGATCTACCAGTCTTTGAGTGAGGAGTTAACATGTACACTCTTCCTTTCTCCTTCAACTCCTCTACTCAACTCTTACCAGAAACCAGAGCCTACTGAATTGTCTCCTTTAAAACTTTATTAAACCTCTCAATCATCCCATTAACCTTGGGAAAATGAAGGGTTGTCTTCCTATGTGTTATCTCTATAGTCAAGAAAAATTCCTACATTTTACTTGAAGTCAGTTGCACTCCATTATCTGTTAGCAAGGAGGATTGATATCCTTCACTACCAAGCAACTCATCTAGGAAACAGATGACATCACATGTCTCAATGAAATTCACAATTTTCACCTTTAGCCACCAAGAGAACATATCAATACAACTCAATATATGTCGATCCACACTGGTTATGGGACCTAGGATGTCTAGTGCTATTGCCTCCCAGGGGCCAGAAGGCAACTGCCGTCAACTCATGGGTTGAGTTCTACATTTCAAGATCTTATCACTACTCAAACACTCACAACAGCCCCTTACCATTCTCTCAACCATCAAATCCATACCCTGCCACGAATAGTCCTTAAAGGGCCTCTCTTTGGTCTTGGAAATACCTAAGTGGCTTTCATGTGCTCTAACAATGATCCACTCTCTCAAACATGTCAGGGGAACCAACCTTCTATCGCTTAACAAAAACCCATCCTTCCAACAAAGTTCATCTCTCACATTCCAAAATGACTTTAAAGATTCATCACACTCGTTTTTCGTACTCCACCCAGCACTTAGCATTTGCATCACCTTTTGTAAACTTTGATCAATTTATAATTCTCTCAACCATTCTTCTTCTTGAATGATATCGCTTGTCACCTCACAAACGTTATATTATACCACAACAAATTCTCCATACAAAATATCTTCCAAAGCCTCATCCTTCTCATCAATACCACCACAAAGCCTTGAAAAACAATCACAAGTTGAATTCTTCACATCTGGAACATGCATCATAGAAAAATCAAGCACCTGGAGAGCTACCACCCATTTATAAATTCTACTAGGAACACAGTCAATACACTTGCTTGTAAAAAATTTCCTCAAGGGCTTGTGATCAGTCTTGATCTCAAAAAACTTTCCCATACAAATGTTCTCAACTTTCTTACAGCCCAATATATGGCCAAAGCATCATTCTCGATAACAGAGTAATTCAACTTCACACCTTTCAAAGTCCTCAAAATAAACAATATAGATCTCTCTCAACCAATAACTACTTGCAACAACACAGCTCCAAAGCCTTTGGAGCTAGCATCAGTCATTAACCTGGCTCAAAACGACTTAGACTTGGAGCGCCTTTCAAACAGGATTTCAAACACTTATATTCCTCTTCACATCCTTCATCCCAAACAAAGTCCTTTCCCTTTTTCAACAATTCTCTCATGTTTTTACTCTTGACTGCAAAATTTAAAATGAATTGGCTATAATATGCTGCCATTCCAAGTAATTTCATAAGTTCCTTTTTGTTAGAGGTACTAGGCATGCCATTAATTGTATTTACCAGATCTTTCTTTGGTTTAATGCCTTTGGCAGAAATGTAGTGGCCCAAATACTCAAGACATTAAATGTACACTTCTCTAGTTTTTTTGTTTTTTTTAAACTCTATTTATCATTTTCTGACATACATACAGTCTGGTTGTGATAAGATCACTGCAATAACGAATCAATCATTACCAATATATCGGCGTTATGACATTGTGTACACACACAATTATGGATAGGATGCTTACAAATCTGGAGTAAATACATTACTGGATGCAAATATAGTTTAAGCGCAAGTCCACTAGACTCAATTCTTCGGAGAACCTCACACAGTCTCACGTCATGCTCCTCAACTGTATTTCCAAACACAAGCACATCATCCTGATTGATTTTAACCCCTGGGACACCTTTCAATACCCATCCATTGCCCTCTGAAACACAGATGAAGCAAAAGTTAATCCCAAAGGTACCCTCATATACTTAAAAGTACCAAACGGAGTAACAAAAGATGTCAATTTTTGGGATAAGAGATGAAGTTTAATCTGATGGTACGCTGAAGTAAGATTGAGACAGGAAAAATACTTGCCCACACCTAGGGAATATTATATCTCATTTATGTTAGGTCATGGGTAATGATCCACAATCACACATTTATTCAATTCTCTGAGGTCAACACAGAGTCTAGCCTCTTTATTCACTTTGTGTGCCATCACCACCGGAGCCAACCACTCTGATGCCTCTATCTCTTTGATTACACAATTACATCTCAACTTCTCAATTTCTTTTGCAGGCTCATCTTTCACCATAAGAGTTACATTTCTGACCTTACATACCTTGGGCACAGAGTTACATTGTAGATGAAGATAATTTCTCAAACAACAAAATTCCTTTGAAAAGAAAGCAAGGAACAGCCTTTCAATAAGTCATATCCATCGAGCTATCATCAGCCACATCAAGGGAATCATGTATCTCATTCACAATCTCCCTCAATCTTATGGGATGTGATTCATTGGGATCAAGATATACCATCAAGTCTCATTGATGATTCCAACTAATAATGGAATATCCTTTTATTGACAGATACCTTTTCCCAGCAAAAAATGTTTTAGTGAATCCCAGATAACCATTGAAATACCCCAATACTTTTTAGGTTTCATCACCATACCCTTTTAGGTTTCATCACCATACCCTTTGATATCAGTTATAAATAATTTTACTTTTCCTCTCAAGCTGACATCAAAGAAACTCTTGGGTATTAGCATCATTTTCACTCCCAAATCAAATACCATCTTGACAGGTTTGCCTTCAATGAGAACTTCTTCGAATGGTTCTTCACAATTGCGCATATCAACCTGTAAATCCACTTCCTCCCACTCATTTTCAGTCACAACCTCTATCTCTCTCACTTCCTGTCTAACACCATCAGAGCTTCAACTATTAGTAAAATTACCCTTTTTTTCCACACTTCGTGCACCAAGATTTCCTTCCTGGATATTCATTGAAATTCCCTAGGAAGTTGGCATTGCTACACCTAAAACATCTGCCAAGAAATTTCTTTGGATTCTTTAGTTCTTCCTTTTTTTAACCACCAGATTTGACAAGATGAAGCCTATCACCATTGCCCCTTTCCTGAGCAACCTTATCTTTTTTTTAATGTTTCCACACAAGCCATGGAATCTTCACATGTTTTAGCAATTGTCAAAACATCATTCAAAGAAGGTCCATCTTTTTGCCATATAGATTCTTCCTTATTTATTTCAGTAGAACAGTGCAGCAAAAACCTATCCTGAAGACGCTCCTCACATGATGCTCCAAAATTACATGTTGAAGCAAGTTTACGTAAAGATATTATATATCCTTGAACTGATTCATCTGTACTTTGTATTTTCTTCCCAAAATGATAACATTCCAAAACAGTACTCACCTTGGAAAGATGATGAATATCCAACTTCTTGACGCAAATTTCAAATTGCTTTAACCCTGTACAGTCTTCATTGGATAAATCTGGGAAGTGGTCCTAAGCAGTGCATCAACAGTTAGGTTTTCCTTTCAGCAATTAATGAAGTGCTGGACACTCTAGTGTAATGATTGAAAACTTTCTTCCACTTAGCCCAATGAGGAATAGGTTTCCCTAGAGAAGATAAAAAGAAGGGAGGGGCACTAACATTCTGCAGGGTTATAATAAATAAGTAAAAGATTTCAAAAATAATAATAATAGACGGCAAACAAACAACAAAACAACAGCAAAAAATGACATGGTCAAATGATCACTGGTATTTGATTCAATACCCGATACAGCAAACCACAATCCGGTATTTGATGTAATACTCGGGAACCCAGAGATGATAAATGTCATAGTTTTTTTTTAATTCAATGCCACAACCGAGAGTGAACTGGTCAGAAATTCCTTAACTTGTTGGGTACTAAGGACATGCTGGGCATGTCATCAGCAACAGTGATAGAGCGCTGAGGATGTGTTCAGCACGACCTAGCACCTACCCATGGGAGAAGTGCTGGCGCTCCCCCCCAAGGGCCCAACCGCCACGTGCCCCCACCAGGAATGGCAGCAGAAGTACTTCCACTGCTATCCCCTTCCTCTCTTCCGGCGCAATGATGATGTCAGAGCACGCACGTCATGCTGACGTCATCATAAGGAGCCAAGACACCCGGGAAGCAATTTGCTGGGGAGGGATTACAGTTGAAGAGGCACACTGGGGGAAAGGAAATAGTTTTTCCTTTCCCCCCGTTTCCCTCTTCAGTGCATCCCTGCTGCAGGATCACAGCAGGGACCATTACCGCGCATCAGGAATGCAGGCACCAGGATGCCTTTTTGTTGCAGGGGGCAGCCCGTTGGGTAATGGTCGTTCTCCAAAATATCTGGGCATTTGTTTTGGCCATTTAAACCCCCCGGGGCAGATTAGCCATTTTCTAAGCCGATCTTCTGCCCTTGGGAGTGGAAAGCCATTAGGCACTAGAGTTTATGGTGGATATGTATTTTACAGGGAGTGACCCCTTGGGCAAGGGTCTCTCCCCCTCAGGGCCACAATATTCCAGGTCAGCCATTTTCAACCCCCTCAGTCGGGGTTGAAATGCACTAGACACCAGGGATTTTAAATGTCTGCATGTCGGGGAGTGACCCCTTGAGCAAGGGTCACTCCGCAAAATATTTGTGCATTTGTTTTGGCCTTTTCCTGCCCCTAAGTGCACATTGGCCATTTTCTAGGCCAATCTGCCTCACAGGGGGGCAGAAAACTACTCAACACCAGGATTTTATTGTACATGTATGCTGCAGAGTGACCCTTCGGCAAGGGTCGCTCCTGACTGCGATGGAGCACGGGTCGAATACACCAAGTGAATTTATTCAGATGAAAGACTCGCAGTGTAAAATTCTTGAAAAAGTTTCAAAGTCCCACTTCAGAAAGGGACATTGCCACTTTCTTGAAGGAAAATGTTGAACTTTATTGTAAACCCCTACGCAGAATGGGACGTTGTCAGTTTTTGAGAAGAAAAATCCTCCCTGCGCTGGATGATGCTGAAATTGTAGCCGTCACAGTGAACCCGAAAGCTGGATACCTGAAGCAGATCAATCTCCTGGTGCTCTGGAGGCTTAGAGATTTCTTGCACATAATTTTTTCAGTCCCAACGCAGAATGGAAATTTGTCACTTTTTCAGAGAGGGAGAGTTCTTTGTACAGGATGAAGCTGAAATTCAATCTGATGCTGTGGAATTGCCAGATACTGTTCTGGGCAGGTCCAGCTGAAGCTCTAGATGAAAAGGACTCAAAAGTTTTCAAACTTTTTCTGTGCCCAAGCAACCATAGAAATACACTTTTAGTGGCACAGGACCCTAGAGGAAGGCACTTAGATACTCTCAGGGGTTCTGGCAGGGGTCAACCGCAAAGTCCACTTCTTTGTCCTGGGTACAAGAGGGAGAAGGTCCAGTCCTTCAGGGCTCCTTTCAGGTCACAGAAGTTCCAGTCCTCTTCTGATCTTCCTCAGGTCCAAAAGAGCACTGAGTAGGATTCTTTGGGGTGCAATATTTATGGTTGGCATGAGCTAGTGGGTTGAGGTGACTCCTAGGCACTCCTTAACCAATAGGGTAAATGTTGCCCAACCCTGGGCTACCTCATTTATAAGTAGTTCCTGGTTGCTTTACTGCAAACAGGCCCAATATGCAATGTGACATGGCAATTTCAAGATGGCCTGTCTTCAGTCAACCTAAACTTCTGCTCTGAGAGCTGGGGTTAGGTAAGGGAGTGTACTATGGAAATTACTAGCATCCTCCCATATCTAAAACAAACCTCTTGTTTGAAGCAGGCCCTGGACACACAACTAAAAATGAGACAGAAGTATGCTAAGACAAAGCATGGTCCTTCAGCAACCGGGCAGGGGAATTGTCATTCGGTCCTGTTTGATTCATTTCAAGGGTACAAGAGTTTACAAGTGCATCAGACAGACCTTTCAGGCAGGATCTGACACTGTTGTGCCAACAAGAGGGGCAGCTGCCCCTACCCTGAATGTTCAGCTGAGCTCGGAGGTGCACTCCCTACCCATTTTGGCCAACCAGTCAATCAAGGTTTTTGGGTTTCTGGAAGGAATTTCACACCTCATTAAAATCCAAGAACAGGCTTGCAGCTGCTGGAGAGGTAATGCAAATTAACTTCAGGCAGGGAAAAAGTAACTTTCTAAAAATTAGGGAAAAAAATCCAACTTCACCATTGAATTGGCCTTTTAATAAATATTAAAAATAGTCTTTGAATGATTTTTGTAGCTGGTTCCTGTCAGAAAGTTCAGATTAAAGTATATCATTTGAACGTTGACATTTTCTTGGATTCAGCTATAGCTCTGCCAGTGAAAATAGCTATTAGGGTATAGTCGCTAGAGGAAGATGCCAAATAATAATTTTAGACATGTTCTACTTGTAAGTGTCTGTAACACACACTTGTGGATGGCAAGGTGTACCTAGGGGTGACATATATTTATTTAAAAGCAGGGTTTGCTGTCTGTCAAAAAAGGCTATTTTGGCAGGTTTGACAGCAGGTTTTTAGGCTGTTGAAGTCAGGCTTCACATGGTGGGTCTGAAACCATGCTTTACAGACCAACCTTGTGGTTGGCACCGTAGATGTGGCAGTCCATACTTGGCATTAACTTTTAGGCCCTGCATGTATTTCCTACACCAATACTAAGGATTTATAGGCAAGTTAAATATGTCAAACAGAGGTAAGCCAATGTTACAATGTTTAACATGGGAGCACAGGTCCTTTATTTCTATTTAGCAGAGGTAACATTTCTCAGATTTCTAAGGCCAGCAAAAATATGGTTCAGAAAAAGACAAAAGATCTGGGGTGGCAATGCAGAAAAGGCAGATTTCCCACACCCTTGCATGGAATGCTACGATAGAAAGAAAAAGTAGTTCCTTGAATGAGAGCACAGGGAGGATACAAGTAATCCAAACAAAAGGATAGTAAAGAAGCTATGCTCTATGGGAACAACAAACTGGAAAAAGGATGGACAGCCATCGATTAAAATGCAAGCAAATGTGAGTGAATGAAAGCCAACTAATGGTAAATAATGGGCTGACCCAAAGCCCACTGTAAGTATTGGTAATGTCGGGAACAGACATCAAAAACCTGTCTATAGGCAAGACATAAAAAGGATCATTAATTGCAAAATAGGTGCAGGATAATCAAAGTTTAACCATTACCCCTCATATCGCTCTTGCCTCAATAATATGAGTCTAGTACTACACTAAAAACCCATGTCTAGTGCTACTACCCCAGCCATCAATCTACCAACTCACATCATACTAGTACCCCAATGCTGCACTATCATTTATTTGCAGTATGCTACCACTACAACTACCCACATCATTAATTAATGCATACTACACTACCGCACCAGGAATGCCCTGTCATATCACAAGAACACCTTACCAATCCCCAAGACTACACTCATATTCCGGAGGACAGTAATAGAACCTCTAGCGTCATACTTTCACAGGACTGCACCAGAGCCCCCAAAACAACATGACTATCAAGAGGACTACACCATCTACTTAAATACTGCAATACCGACCCTGAAACCACACTTTAACTGGTGAAAAACACACTACGTCCTCCAGGGTTACACCACACATCGAAAGATACTCCAACAGGAAAAACACTTCTACCCATCAGGATGGCAGTACCACCCACAGGACCACTCTTCCATCCCTAGTCCCACTATTCCACTCCACAAGGCTACCTTGCCACCAACAGCAAGGAACCACCACTGCCACTCAGCAGGACCTGCTGCCAAACAATAGGATACATCTGCATAACTCCCAGGCCTACCTAAAACAGTATTGCACTCTGCCCTTAGTATACACACAGCACAGCACCTCTGCCCCTAGTATCTCATTTCCACCACAGAACTACACTATGACTTTACATACATTATATCACCTCACAAGGAGGAAAGGTTGAGTTGGTTTTGGTAGGTTTAGGTCTGCTGATTTGAAGGTGTCGTGAAGCTGTCTCCGATACCAGAAGTAAACACATCACGTGAGGATAAGTGCAAAACTCCCATCAATCCACTTGCCTTGTTATGTTATGTTATATCCATTTATATCGCGCACGGCTACTCAGGAGTGTCCCGGCGCGGTACCTAGCAAGTGAACTCAGGGTCAACTAAGGAGATTATACAAAAAGCAGCGTTTTCAGGCGTTTCCTGAAAAGCTTTGCATCTTGTATGCAGCGAAGTTCAAAGGGGAGTGCATTCCAGGCCACTGCTGCCTTATAGGCCAGGGAGCTACCGCCCATTCTCACGAGGCGAAAACGCGGAATCACCGCCAGAAACTGTGCCGCAGAGCGCAGTTGTCTTGGGGGCACATACAACTTAAACCGGTTCCTGAGATATACTGGGCCCAAATGGTGCAAGGCTGCGTGCGCCAGGGTAAGGGCCTTGAACCTAACCCTTTCAGCCACCGGCAGCCAGTGAAGATCATGCAGATGTTGCTTTATGCTTGATCTTCCTGGGATGTTCAGTAGAGACCATGCCGCAGTGTTCTGTATTACCTGCAGTTTCCTCAACTGATACCCAGGTAGGCCAATATAAAGGGTGTTCGCGTAATCAATGCGCGACAGTATCAGAGCTCGGGTGACCATTTCTTTGGCAGCCCTAGGCAGAAAAGGAAGAAATTTCCTAAGTGATCTCAGGGTGCCGAAGCATTGTCCTGCTAGCTTTTTGATCTGGGTGGTGAACCTAAGATCTTCATTGAACCAAATCCCTAAATTTTTCACTGGTTGGCCTTCAGAATTGGGTAGAGGATATTCGGCCGGCCAGAGTGATTCCTTAAACTGAGAGGGAAAGGTCCCGTACAAGAGGATTTCGGACTTATCCTCATTGCACTTGAGCTGTGCAGAAAGGAGCCATTGAAAAACGGCTGAAAGACAGGCTCTAGCTTGAGCCGGGGATGAGTCATTTTTGCTCCAAGTGAAGAGGAGCTGGGTATCATCGGCGTAGGCGATGATCTTGGCGCCCAGCTCCTCCGCCAAATAGATCAGTGTGGTCATATATATATTAAAAAAGGAGGGGACTCAAGGTAGAGCCCTGCGGTACTCCAGTGGACACAGATTGTGGAGCAGAGGAAGACGGGGGCATCCAAACCTGCTGCGATCTTTCTTCCAGAAATGATCTAAACCAGTTCCAGACAGATCCTGTAACCCCGATGTCTGAAAGACGGGCCAAAAGCAAAGAGTGTTGCCCTCTATGAAGCCTTTCAAACCACTGTATATTTTTGGTGTTTTTCTTCAGGTGTTTCTGAAATAGGTTGCTTTCAGAAAATATAAGTGAATCACATAGGACTGTGAATGCATGTATAATTTACTTGAATGTTTGCAGTACATTTTTTCTAAACAGGAAAGGCTGTGGAAAGATGCTTTTCAATTGTACACATTACATGTTTTATCAAAGCAGCAGTGATCACACTCCTTTAAAGGAAGGGAAGGTGCACAGACGCTTCACCCGCAGAAGATCTTTTAAAAAGAATAAGGCCCCAGGAACGTCCTCAGAGTGCTGCACTTTAACCTGCTGGTTGCTCACGATATTGTTGAGTCTTCTTATGTTAACCTTTTCTACCAGTTTATCATGCCGACTAGATACACCACTGTGGTGTAGATAATGAATGACCAAACACAATGGTACAATCATGCACTTGCTATCAGGCACGCAACGCCCATTGGGCTCAAAGGGCTTTAGCCCCATACCCCCACCCCCCCTCCCGTCGTGTGTGGCAGCCAGGCTGAGACAGCTTCCCGGGCACACACACAGCCGCACCAGAGTACTTCACAGGTCTTTAAAAGACCATTTGCTTGTTAACAAGGCTTTGTTGTTTTTTAACCCCTTCTTAGAGCCCCTGCATATCCACTCTGCCTGTTGATGGAAGAATTAGCCTCCCCTGAAATTTTTGATTAGCCCCCCCGAAATTTGGCTCTAGTTGCGCCTCTGCTTACTATATTAATTTCGAGACCACCACCAATAGTGCTGGAACCGTTTTCAGAGTGAGGGTCCTGCCGTCATCGTTACGTCACTAGAGACAGAGGGAGAGTGACAAATCCAAGCCTCACACAAAGACAAAGAGCAAATGAGCAAGGCCTATTCAGCAGGAGTCTGGCAGGGCAGTAGTATGTGTCCAGTGGTGCATTTTCAAGCACATTGTCCCAAATATATGTCTAAAGTATGTTGTGGTATAGTATTACATTTACAAACAGCACATTGTTCATTGAAATGGCCTCTTGAAATGGACACTACATTTGCATCAGTCATGCAGTTTTACTGCTAAGCATACATGGTGCACACGCAATAACATTTGGAAACTGAGGTTTAGAGTATGCTTATCATTTGTATAAAGTGGCTTGGTTTCTTTTGATCCTATTGAAATCTTTATTTCCATCACCCTTCGAAAATACCAAAAAAAGCCTAATTTTTACTTTCCTTGCTGCTTATAGATTTTGAAATATTTCTATAGACCATTTACACCTATTTAAATATTAGTGTTATAAAACACTACCCCTTTTAGAGCCTTTCCTTTCAGCCCTGCACCCCAGCAAGATTGTCACTTGGTTCGCATTACAAATTACCCTCATCATGCGGTTAAAGAAAGGAAAAGTAAAAACACGAATCTTCATGTTAAAAGACTGAGCACCTATTTGTCAGAAGACGTTGTCTGACATTTGACCTCTGTCTCGAGCTCACAGCAAATATAACAACCTATAAACAAAAATTAAAAGCTTTTTTCTTGCTTTTTAGCCCCTGGCCTCCTGTAAGCTTATTCTAGGGGTGCTGCAGCACCTTTGGCTCCCCTACTTCCAGCGCTTCTGCCACCACGTCTTCATTAATAAAGATCTTACAGTGGCAACTCCTCCGCTAAAGCAGAGGAGCGTCGCCCCACTGCTTTTAAGCAGTGTCACTAAAGGAAAAATAAAATGATAACTCTAAGTTATTATCATTTAATTGTTTCCTTGTTGCCGCAGCTTTGTGAGTGGGACGGGGCGGGGCTGCTCTGCTGACAAAGCAGGGGAGGGGAGGAGTGGTTTGCACTCCCTGAAGTGCGCATGAATGTTTGGCCGGCCCTCACAGTGTGCACTTTGCATGTTCTCCATGCTGGCTGCATTACAGGCTGCATGGAGAACATGCCCAGCCTCCCATTCTCTGGCTGAGCGCTGATCCACGATGCTCAGACCAATCACAACGTTGTGATTGGCTATTAGGAGGCTGGGAGCCAGATGCATCGTGCTTCCTGCCCTGAAAGCGGGGAAGAGGACCGAGAGGAGGCAGCGGTGACGGCGGGCGGCAGTGGTAGACAGGTAAATGTGTGGGGTTTTTTTTCATTCCCTCCTCCGCCCTCCCCCAAGAAAAGGTATTGTAAGCCTAGGATCTTAGAGTGGTGGCAGAGGAGGATGGAGAGTAATCAACAAAAGTAGCGTTGGGACAAGGATACACAGGGACAAAGTAGATAGGTCAAACAAAAGGACAGTGACGTCACCCCCTCAGCTCTTACATATACCTTTAGACTAAGAGAGTGGACACAGGACCACAACCTGCCACCACCCAAGGCACTGGGAAACAGAGCAGGTGTGCAACTCCTTAGACTAAAGCAGTTCTGATTCATTCATCAATCTATGACTTTCGTCACTTATAGCATATAGAAACCTTAACTATTTATATCAGAGCATTCGGCAACATTCAGGTCACCCATCCTTTAGCGGACCTGGTTTAAGCAGAGGTTCACAGGATCCAACCACTTATCCTTCCCACATAACCATCTAACAAAGGCATCCCATAACATATGCCACATTTACACTGGGTAAGTGGAAGTTCCTAAGGTCCACATCCTTTCATTTCGGTGGAGAACATAACATATAATGTAACATAACAAAACATAGCACAACATTGCTCAAAATAGCACAATAAAACATTGCTTCTATTTATAATGCAGTAATTAAATCAATTATATTGTTGTACAGAATTGTATTGATGTAGCGGAAATCACATTTTATTTGTAGGGGTGCATTAGAATCACATGTGTAGAGCGCACCCGCATATAATCACTTGTTGTGTTAGCATGAAGTATTCGAATTTTAAATGTATTAATATGAAACATCACGTGCTAGGCCATTGAATAGTAACTCGGAGAAGTAACATCCATGTCCTGACCTCTTTTGGTGAGACAGCTGCACACTAGGGTTGCCACTTTTTCTATATGATCTGGGTGCCAGGCTTTGAGACTTGGGCTTCATTTTGCAGCCTAATTCATGCTGCGATTTGTCATGTTTGACCCTCCACTCATCACAAAAATGACAGCCAGACCAGCCAACAGATGCAACATGAGTGGATAGATATATAAGTAAATGAATGTCTACAAAGGTCAGACTATTACCTTTGCCAATGCTTGTTTGATACGGCTTTTGAATGAGATAAAGTTTGAAGTTGTGTGCATGCCGTATATTGCCTTTACTATACGATAAGCAGCGCATACGTTTCAGAGAGACAGCTCATTTTGTTCAGGGCTTAAAAGCTCAAAGCCCATAGAAACATATACATTAAAACCTCAGTGTAAGCAAGATATAACACGGCTTAATGTAACCCACGCCTTGTGAAAGATGATTGCATTCTGAGACAGAGCTCGTCTGTCTGTCTGCGGGCCAGGTACAGTGAGGGTGGGGCTGGGCGCAACACGATAGCTGTGTCTACTCCATGCACTGACAGGCAGCTGACTGACCCTTAGCGCCGGAGGCCGGGCCCCTGGGGGTCAAAGGGCCAATATTCTGTTCTGCTTATTTAGTCATGGGGCTTCATTAGTCCGAACCGTCTCATTGCAGCGGGTTGTGAATCTATTTTTCAATTATCTCAGCTTGAAGCTGAGTGAGAATGACTTTGGTTCTAATAAGCTCTAAGAACAGGTTAAAGGTCGGCCAGTAATATGCTTTAGAAAAGTCTTCTTTTGATGGGAAGGACAGGAAACAGCAGGATGAGCTAATAACGAGTCGTACAATAACCTCCCGTAACAGAGGCATGAAATGCCAAATAGATCTTTGAGTAACACAGAGATACATCATTGTCGAAGGAAGCTTCGTTTTTTCTTCAATGTAATTCACGCACGCAGATCGTATTTACTCTAAATAAAATGAGGCCAGGCAATGCAAAACCCCAATGCGAGGATGAAATCCTGTGCACCGAGGCGATCAACGGGAGAACAGCGTTTTATCATTTTGCCAATTTAATCCGAAGGATTGAAAACTGTTTCAGATAAACAACATTTTTTGTTTTTTACTACCAATTTAAGTATGTCAAAGCGAATAAAATATTGATGTATTTCGCCTTATGTATGCTTCTTACTCCGAACCAGGTGTGTGCCTAGAAGTGCTATTTATTCTTAATGTTTCTGTTGTGCAATTTAGAATATATTTTTACTTTTTATTTTTTAGGATGATCTACCTGTCTTTCCTGCAAATGCGTATGCTTTCACTATTTAAATTTTTCGATGGCAGCATTTATTTCCTTACTCTAAAATTCTAACTGGGTCATTTAGACTTGGCTGTATGGGCTATTGTCGGTTGAAATGGTAGTTGCTCCGGCGTATTATTAATACCTACCAGGAGCAGTCGCGACAATTTTTGCCAGGCCTTTCCCGCCTCCTTTTAGCTAGTGGCACCCGCCAAAGCTAAAGTAAAACAGAAATGTTCATTAATAGGACATTAATGTGCACAAAAAAGGTTGTAAATACAGCGCGAGCTTGTGAGTCTCGGTTCTTCAAACTAGTATCTAAAACGGGTTGAAAAACACTCCCATTGTTCGGTGCCTAAGTCATTTGTGACAAAGTTTCTTTTTACCACGGGGTCTAACTGACTGAATAAATACATATGTATCATAGCATTAGTGCACATTTGAAACTAGTGAATTTATTCTAAACACCCCTTAACTTTTACTCTCTCTCTTTATGAAAATAGCAATTCACCTGTGAGCACTAGACCCAGAAAGGAGCTCCCCTTGCACAAGTCAGTCCATAGCTTTGTTAGATGTTGCTAGATTCAGGACTCCAACATTTCTTTTCTCAGCTCCAGTCTCCAAGGTAAGTTGTGTGGCCTTTAAAAAACATGAATATTTAGAGTGAGGTGGCAAGGCTGAGGAATACAGAGCACCCCGAATATAGAAGGATGAGCTTCTCCCCTGTGTTACCAGAGAATACAATGCCAGGTAGCAGTATTGTCTTTTGAACCAGTGATATCAGCTTGTGCCATCCACGAGTAGGACTAATGTTACAAAGGGCTGCTTTCATGTGCCATCAAGTGACGTCGAGTTGCGATAAGGGCTGTCAGACTGTGACAACTCTAGGGAGTGAGGCTGCAGTGAGACCCCGTGTAGAGTCAGAAAATGCTGAACTGTGTCTCATGGAATTCTGCCATGTCACTAAAAAGTTGAATATCAAAATGTAAAGACTGACCACTCCTGGTACAAGAAGGTGATCTCCTCTCCACTCGTACTAGAGCAGACACAGATACCACGGTTAATGATCCTTCATCAACATACAGGGTTACCGTCCGGCGCTATCCACAGGGACTAAGACTACTAAGTGCTACAGACCCATCAGCTTGTTCTATATCTAAGTGATAACAAGCAAGCACACTGTGGTCAAGGAAACTGCATCAAATCAAGCAAACTAGATTAGTGGTGTCTGGTTATGTTTGGAAATGGCAGGGATTAATACAAATGGAATTTCAGGAAGTGACTGAAATGAGCCAATTTTTCTCTTAAAGTGCTCAGGGGTGTTCTCCGCCAAGAATGTTTTGACAAAATTTGGTCAATTAGTGCCCTTTACACCACACATTCACTTTAATTTCCTAAAGAGCTATAGGCTCTGAAAGGACACTCATGAAATATGTTGGTAACATCAAGGTTCAATTTGGAGGGAGTGCAATGGCTGAGTTCTCCAATCATTTATTTATTTAAAAGGTTTTATATAGCGCTGGCTGGACCCAAGAGTATCAGAGCGCTTTACAGGGTTTGGTAATGCAAAATTGCAATATAACATTTGTACAATGAGGTAATAAACAAGGCAATTTTAAAGTTTTAAACAGAATTCTTTTTAAATGAGGTAAATTAACCAGGAAAGCATTAGTCAAACAACAGATCGTAGATAGTAGGACTGGTAGATAGCATATTTAGTTAGTGAATGAAGAGGTGGGAGTGAGTGAAAGTGAAGGGCGATTGTGGAGAGTGAAGGGTAAGGAGAACGCAGGTGGGAGTAGGTGGGAACTACCCGAAAAATAAAAAGTGGGGGGAGGTGGTCGTAAATGAGAGAATTGAAAGGAGGGGGGGGGGGGAAAGGGGGTGAGACAATAAGTAGAGGGAACCTATACAGTCAGGGCAGGGGTAAGAATTAGTGTCCAGTAACAAGGTATTAAGGACCCCAGTATTTGTTGAGAAGGTGCAGCTTGAGGTCTTTATCATGTTTCACTAGTTTAAATCTAAGATTAAACTTTCACATAGCCCATGGACAAAATAAACCAATGTAGTGTAAAAGGCTCACACTTCACGATTACATAAGCCCCCATAAGATAAAACATGCATAAACCACACATCTATTCATTTATTTAGTGCCAATCAAATAGCGCAGAACAGTCGTCTGCCTTTCTGTGTACCAAGAAATGAATAAATCCTCGAATAAGAGAGATGGGGTAACAAATTAACATACTAAGGGGCTGATTTGGAGTTTGTTGGCGAGAATACTCTGTAAAACTGTGGCCGAGTACCCTCTCTGCTAAACTCAAAGTCTACCTGTCAGATTTAGAGGTAGTTGGACACTAAGTAAGTCGACGATGGAGCCTACTCTGGGCTTTCTCGCCTGCATGATCTTGTGACAGTCTCATGGAGTAGGGGCTATCAGAGGTTATCCATCCCACTGCCTGCCCAATCTAGAGTGTCTGATTGGATGGTTTTTTTTTGCTGTCTGTCAACGCCAGGAAGTACCTGGAAGTGAGGGAAAGGAAAAAAAAATAATAACCACTACGGTATGGCAGAAAACGCTGCTTCGGGAGTTTGTTTTTGAAAAAAGACAAAGGCTCAGATGCAACAAGCTATTTTGCGATCGCAAACAGTGCGAATCGCAAAAAAAGACCGTTTGCAATAGCAAACTAGCACATAGCAATGCATCAAACCAAAAATTAGAAATATTTAAGGATTCGCAAAATATACCGAATCCCATATTAGCGACCTCACAATTAGCGAATACCAAAATTGCGAGCTCCAAAATTAGCAATTCTCAAATTGCGATTATGTTTTGCGAGGTCGCAATGCAATGCATGAACAATTGCAATTTGCGGAAAAATTGCGAATCGCTATTTTGCATGCGCAATTTACCACCGATTCAAACTAGGTGGTAACCAAGTGAAAACACTCTGAACAGGTGGGTAAGATCAGGAAAGTATTTAAACAGGCCCAGAAGGCCTCAGAATCTTTCAGAATGGCTGCGCTTTACGTCATGGCGAGGAGGATGAGGCTAAGAGCAGAGGCACAGAGGAGACGCAGTATACAGGAGCGCATTTTCAGAGTGCGCATTACTCTGTTGGGGCAAACCAATGAGGAAATATATGATAAGTATAGATTGAATGCAGCAATGAAACATTACCTAATTGCAGACCTAGACCCACTACTACAGCACCAAACTCGCAGGACACATGCTATCCCCACCCATGTGCAGGTCCTGTGTTCCATCCACCTCCTAGCTTCTGGTAGCTTCCAGGGGGTAATAGCTACAGCTGGCGGAGTGTCACAAAGTTCACTTTTGCGTTTCTTCAACGCGTTCCTGGACGCCATGTTGCTGCGTATGCACCAACACATCAGATTCCCAACTACCCCACAGGAATTGTTTCAAGCTAAAATGGACTTTTACCAGATAGCCAACATCCCCCATGTGATAGGTTACATAGATGGGACACGTAGCCATATGTCCTCCCTCAGCCAATGAGTATATTTTCAGGAATCGAAAGTCTTTTCACTCACTAAACATCCAGGTGATATGTAATGCTAAGAACATCATCACGGACATTGTGGCCAGATACCCAGGTAGTACACATGATTCCTACATCTTTCGCCACAGCGCAATTCATACATGTCTACTTGGAGGGGAATTTGGAGAAGGATTCCTGCTCGGTAAACATTGTTCAATTTCTCATGCATTTCTACATTTAATTGCGAAATATCACAGTGAGTAATACATATGCTTTTTCTCAACAGGTGACAGCGCATATGCAGTGAGGCCCTTTATCATGACACCATACCTGCATCCAAGCACACCTAGCGAACACCGCTACAATGCAGCACACAGGACAACACGAAATGTGGTAGAGAGGACCTTTGGGCTGCTCAAAAGCCGATTTAGGTGTATCCATAAAACTGGGGGTGCCTTGCAATACAGGCCGGACATCTGTTGCAAGATCATCGCCACATGTGCCATGTTGCACAATATAGCAACTGCCAGAGGCACACCTATTGAGACATCTGATAGTGACCCCGATGATGAAGAGGAAAACATCAACCCACAACATGGCGGAAATGCAACGAGTGCAGCTGAAGGGAGGACGCGTCGTGCAGAAATCACACAGAATTATTTTTGATGTGAGTACTAATGCCACACAACACAAGACTGTTACTTTGCAAAATAGATTTATTGAAAACAAGTTAAACTGTTGTGTTAATGCACACTAGCATAGCCTGATTACAATGTTTCAAACAAAAATATGGTATGTCATGGCACTTAAGTTCAGTCCAGACATGAGTAGTAACTGGTTGCTTCACCAGTGACCATTGCTATGAACATGGCCACACTATTTCCTGCGGCCTCTCACTCCCATCGCCCGTTCTGGGGGGTCAGACGCATCCCTTTGTGAGGTATCAGATCCGGCAGTATTCCGTGTGCTGCGCCTTCTAGAGTCTGGCACTGGTGCCAAGCTGCTACTGTGACTGGAGGCATCCTCACTTTCACACTCCCCCATCACACTACTGGCAGCAATTGCATTGGTCTGCATTTGATCCACAGCATTAGTCACTTGGACCAGTCCCCTGCCAACATCTCTGCAGCAGTGGCTCATCTCTAACTGCATGGCTATTGCACGTTGTGATAGTTGTGCTGTGGCAGTACTTAGACGGTTGGTGGCCCTGGTGTACCCATCCAAACGTCCAAGTAATTGCGTGTGTCTCTTGCGATGCGACACCTGATCCTCCTTTAGCCCCTTGCAAAGCTCCCTGAGCACTCCAATCAGTTCTCTCAAATCTCTCCTGTTCTCCCTGCGACCTTCCAGCACAGCAGTAGTAAGATTGTTCATGCTGTCACACATGTCCCCCACTTTGCATGCAAGTGTTGCAAGGTTTCCCTGCATTGAACGCATGTGTTTCACCTGCAGGCGCTGTACCCGTAACATGGCACTCTCCAGCCCATCATGCGATGTGGATGTGTTGCCTGCGCCAGATCTCAACAGTGCTGATGCCCTGCTTCTCCGCGCTTGCATGTTCCCACGATGCAGCTGCTCGCGTGGTCTGGATGTGGGTGTTACTACTACGTCAGAAATTGTGGGCTCCGGTTGTCCGTCATCCTCACTACCAAATGCTGGCAATGGGGCCACAGTGGTCCTGCGTTTCTTCAGCGCTGGTGCGGTGGGTGTAGGTGAGACAGCTATGTCCTCTTCTGAGTGGGACTCACTCTCTGCTGGTGCATGGTCATCAGTCTCCTCAGAATCTTGCTCACGTGTATCTATGATGTAGAACAGTGCATTATTAATTTTCGGTTAGGACATGTTTACTGATTTTGTACAAACTTTTGTACATTAAATTACTTTATGACTTACAGTGTGTGGACTGACTTCCATGGTGCAATGGCGTTAGAATAATCCTTTTCCTAGACACCAGACTTCCCTTGTGCTTTTGCTGACTACACTTCCCATAATGCATTGGTGTCTGATAAGTAAAACATGTACTGGATTACTTTTTCCTGCACAACCCTGATCTGATTTACACTGGTTGTTGGCTAACACTGAAATGTGGAAATTAAGTTGCATGCATCTTACCTTGGGAGGTACCGGGTGTTGCAGAGGAATCAATTGTTGTGACTCCGACTACTGCCTCTGGCTGCAGGGTGGACTCCACAAGGTCCTCCATGGTTGTGGGGCTGGCTTGGGTTGATGGTCCACCTCCGTTTTTTTTAGCCTCTGCAAGCCTCTCCGCAACCCTCTCTTTTGCACGACTGCGCAGATCGTACCATCTTTTGCGCAGGTCTCCAATGCTGCAGTGTGCAACTCCCACAGCATTAATTTTGGTTTGCATTGCCAGCCATAATTTTCTTTTTGCAGATTCTGGCACTTGCAAAGACAGTTTACCAAGACAGTTTACCAAATAATTTGTCATGGCTCCTCACCACCTCTTCAATTAGCAGTTCCAACTTCTTCTCTGAGAACTTCTTCTGCCTTTTTTTCTCCTTCAGGGGTGTTTCCTTTGCCATGCTGGTGTCTGTAACAGTTTCCAAATCCCAAACTTTTCCCAATTGCTGTTCTCCAGTGTTCTTCCTCCTCCTCCTCCCTCTCAGCACACAGGTAACTGCATGGGTGTGGCCACTTCCTGGTTCTGACATCATCATGGTGAATAGTATTCTGGGAATCTGAATTTGCGAGTCGCAAATTGCATAATCGCAATTTTTCGATTCGCAAATAGCGCAATCGCAATTTGCGATTGCGAATTTTACGAATCGCAATTTTTTTGCGATTCTTTTGGTGCATCGCATTTTGCGACACGCAAATTGCGATTTGGTAAAATTCGCAAATTGCGAGGCGCTAAAAAAGTAATGATGCATATGCCCCAAACAGTTCTAAATAATCTGCTCTGAAACATGGGAACGTGTCGACCATCTTGAAATTATCACAGGGGCATCAAATACTGTTCAGTACAATTTCTTTAATTTTTGAAGCAGCATAGTAGACATTTAGAAGATTATGAATACATTCCTGTCATCTAAAATAGATGGAAATAGGCTAAGGAGGGGACAATGTTAACCTGAGACAAAAGTTTAAAAAAAATTGTTTTTATTCACAGAGATCATTTACGAGTTCTATCTTTACGTCCGCAGTCGGGCCGCAATCTCCGCACCCGGGCCGTACTCTCCACACCCGGGCAGTACTCTCTGGCTGAGGCTGTACTCTCAGGCTCGGCCGTACTTTCCTGCTTGGGCAGGATGAAGTGTAATCAATGGGCCAGAATGCAATATTTACTGAAGGGAAGATGTGAAAAATGGTAGAGGAGGTCATGAAAACCTGTTTGGGCAGGAGCATAAGCCCTGCACAGTCTGAACCATCCCCACATACACCATGGGCATCATAATAGAGGGGTCCAGTTTTCAGGCCGGTTCACTGCAGACAGTGAGAAGAAGGATGATAATCATTGGTGGGCGGTGTGGAGAGGGGGGTGTGAGCTGGGAAACCATACAGTAAGAAGAACAATGCCCCGGCAAGCAGGAGGACTGGAAACACAAGGGATCCAGGGCCATCCCCAGGGTGAGAACGTCAAAGGCAGAAATACACCTAAAGGGGTGGAGTTGGGAGCCATGCCATCGCTCACACTGAGACATCCACAAGTACCTCTCCCGGCACACTCTCATAAACCTCTAATTTGTCATTAAGTTTATATGTGAACCGTTCATGGAGGGCCACCTTGTGGAGTTCTAGGAGCCATTTTGCATGGGTGAGGATGAGGGCTGGCACCAATGAACCAGGATACACAGTTTGGCCACCAACAGAGCAGTGGCTAGCCACTGGTGGGTGTGAATATCCACTTCAGGTGCATCAGCAATATTGAGGAGGGACAAGTGGGCAGAGGGATAGCTTGGGACAGAACTGGATAGCTTGGTAGCTCGAAAGGATGTGGTTTGTGTCACAATTTTCTGTTGAGTACCACCAACAACAGCTATGGGGTAAAAGCTGCTCTGGACAGAGTTCCCCCGGGGTCCAATACCACTCATGGAAGATCTTGTAATATAAAAATGTGAGGTAGAACTCTCGAAGGACCCCGTCATGGGTCTGTAGCAGGTCCACCCAGTTCTCCAGTGAGTAGTCTCTAATGAGGATTGTTTGCCATTTAGTGTGCACCTGGGCGACGGTAGGGCCAAAGTGGATATTCTTGAGGAGTGATCCATAGAGGCCGGAGACCACCCCGACATTTTCCCCAAAGCTGTAAATAATGTAGGATGGGGAGACTGGAAGGTCCACATGTTGGGGCCTAGCACTGAACGGAGTTAATGAGACAGCTGTTGGTGCTTCCAGTAGTCGGACTGAGTGAGAGTGTATTTCGCCCTAAGCACTGGAAATTCACTGAAGAAGTGATTAATGTGGTGCAGCCCTTTTACACACCACAAAATTCAGCAAAATGGGGCACTTGTGGTACGAAGGGCAGTTTTATGCTACACCGGTGCTTGGCTATGGAGTCGTGGGTGAATTCCCAGGAATCTGTGGGCCTTCTCCCACACCCACGACGTGGCCACAAGAACTTGATTGCCCCCTAGGAAGGGTGTGAGGGTCACAAGTAGCATGGTGGGGAGAGACAGGCAGGTCCCCTGAGGTGTCATTCAATTTGCACCGACGTTGGGGCCTCCACGGAGGTGTGCCAGTAAGGAGTCGTTGACAGAGGTGAAAGGCGAGGCTGTAAAGGGACAGGTTGGAAAGGCTCAGACCGCCTGCAGTGGTGTAAGTCTATGTGTAGAAAGACCCATCTCAGTTTCTCCCATCACTGGGGCTGCCTCTTGTCCAGCACCTCCTGTCAGTCCAGGGGACACAGGGCCAACCGTCAATCGCCACCTCTCTCAGTGTCGGGCAGTTGCCCCTGCCAAGGCACCACTCCGCCAGTCTCCCCAGGTCTCAGCAGCAGTCATCCTCTGGTGGGCAGGCCCTCTCTCGGAGGAGAAGGAGCCAAGAGAAGAAGGCCCAACTGGGCCGCAACAGCCAGCCCTTCACACGCTTAGTCCACAGCCAAGAAGGGTGAGCAAGGGCGGTGCCTCCATTAGGGCACTGGGGGGTTGCCCCACTGTAATTCTGGCCCCCTACATCACTAGTACACTTAATATAACTAACTGCTATAATATAACTGGCAAAACACAACCTGCAGCAAGCAGTAACACTTTACATTCTGGGCCGACGGCCGGGTGGTGCCCGCGGCAGTCAGCGGCTCTGAAGAGGGTGGGGCAGCAGCAAAGGCAAAACCCTGCCACTTATGCTCTGATTTAAATGATAAGTTATCATTTTATAAATCAGCGCATACAGGGACTGGATGGATTAGATTATGTAAGTGTAGCATGACAACATGTAATAATTATTGGCGGCGCATGGCTTGACCCCGAACGCAATGGCTGCTTAGGTGAAGAGCTCCGTTGAGCGGTCGGCCCGCAGACCACCATCCGTTGATCTATCCGGTCCCCGCAGGTCCGGGAAGGCACCATACATAATGTGGACCCGCCGCACTCGTATTGAGCCGAGATTGGAATCCGGCGGGAGCCCCGATCGGAGAACACCAGAAGGGAGCAGGCCTGTGAGGGCGGCCCCGCTGAGAGTGACCCGCCCGTAGAGTGCAGTATCGAGGACTCGTGGGGGACGGAGGCGCAGTGGCAGAAGTGCCAGCCGTACCCCGGCCTCGGCAGGATTGGGGCTGCACTGTGCACCCGGGCGAACAGCTGGGGCTCCCAGGTAGCATCGGTGAACCTCGCTGCTACCAGGCGGGAACTAGAACGCTACTGTGGACCTGCTGTAGCGGCCCAATTGAATGTAGGCCCGCGGGTCAGCAGGCCTTTGAAAGCCCAGTGAAGGCAGGAAGGAGGAGCATGGGCTACCTGAGACTGGGAGACAGCAGGAAACGTTGGACTGTGGCGGGGGCCCAGGGGACACCAAGGCACTCCTCAGCAATACCAGGAGATCAAACTGTCAGAGCTATGGGCCCGGGAGCAGCCGCACATGCACAGGAAGATTGGGGACCATTGTGAGAGGCAGCCTGAGGAGGTGGGGAGAAGTAACAGGTATCTACGGGCCATTAGCAAAGTCCATTCCCCTACGGGCCCGTCCGAAATAGGGTAAACTGGAGAACAAATGATTGGGAAGCCATGGGAACGCCCAGAAGCTAGAAGGAGTGAACCGGAGTACTTGAAAAACCAGCGAGAGAGGCCCCGCAGCTGCGGGATGACAGAGGTGCTCGTCCATAAGGTCTGACATTCCGCAGGGGCCACATTAGCCTGTGTGTGGGCCATTGATGGTCAAAGTGGTGAAAGACTAAAGCAACTAGTCTAGAGATCCTCAGCGAACTGGTGATACAAGGCCAGACACTTCATCACGCCCACAGAGTGTGGCACCGGGTAGAGTAGAGAAGCAGGGCTTAGGGCATTTAGCCCTGATACAGTGCAGAAGCGGGGGAATGGTGAAGCTTAAAGGGAATCTACCGCCGCAGACGAACAAAATGGACAAATATATGGTCCTCAGACCCCAGCAAGAAGAAGAGACAAGGCCCGCCAGTGCAGTGGCCTCAGCAGCCACAGCGCAGCCCTCATTGGGGGCAATAATGATGGCGATACAAACACTTCAATCCTCTCTGGAGCCCAAAATATACTCCGTTACAATAGAGGTGTGGCTACTCAGAGCAGACCTTCAAAAGATGTCTGAGAAGGTGCGCACAGCAGAGACCAATTTTAGCGAGCTCCAGACCTCATCAAGGTCTTTAGTGGAACAAGTGCGAAAACTCACAAAGCAGCAAGAGGCCCTGGAAGTGAGGGTTGAAGACCAGGAAGGGAGGTCCAGGTGAAATAATCTACAAATAGTAGGGGTTCCTGAAGGGGCGGAAGCCCAAAGCGTCAATCTATTTGTAGAAGATTTAATCCCAAAGCACCTGAAGCCCAAATGCTTATCAAAGTTCTTTTCAGTGGAGAGGGCCCACAGGGCTCCGGTCCCACCTCTGAGGCCGGGTGCCCCGCCGCATACTATCATAGCCCGAATGTTGAACTTTAGAGACTGAGACGTCATTCTGAAAGCAGCCGGGCGCAAGGCGGCCTTAAATATGAGAACTCCACGGTTCACTTCTTCCCTGACTTTATCTACCAGGTCCAGAAACAAAGAAGGAGTTTTGAGGGGGTCAAGAAAGCTCTTAGGGAAAAGGACTTAAAATACATGATGTTATTTCCCGCCAAGCTCAAAGTCCTGGCAGAAGGAAAATCCTTGTTCTTTCAGTCCTCAGCGGAGGCGTGGGACTGGTTAGAGGGGTGGTGCACACAGTATTCTCGATTCCACAGGGGCCCGAAGAGATCCCAACCTCGGACAGCGCTCAATGGAGAGACCTCAGCTGATGAAGCAGGTCGCAGAGGAGGAGCCTAGTCCCAGATGGCCCTGTAACCCCGTATGGGGAGCAGTTGATTCTAGAAACCCTGAAACCTATCAAGGGCAAGGGATGCAGGAAACCGTTGGACCACCAGAAGTCAGGCAGTGAGGGGTATGCTTGAAGCAAACTGGCTTTTGAAAGATTAAGGGTCAGAGACACGATGCATGGGACTGGGGCATGCTTTCAGACAGAGTTGGGTATCCTTCAGATCGCTAACCACTGGGGTGGGAACATGGAGAACTGGTTGAAATGGTCCGGGTAGAGGGGTGTCTTTCATGGGGGCGAGGAAATACCTGCGGGCTGAGCACGCTTGCGGAGGAGTTAAACCGGGAAGCCAACCCCTAAATATGGTCGTTTTGCTAGTTGGGGCGACAGGCACTCAGCAAATTGGGGTTATGGGAAGTTCTAATCCCACAGTGCAGGGTGGCAGGGTGAGGGGAGTTAGGGGGTTAGTTTATTTGTTAGTATTCACAGATGCAGTTGCGTGAGACACAATTCTTCAGGGTGAGGGGCAAACCGAAGGGGGGACGACCCCTGGTAAGCAATCAAAACTCCGAGCTGTATTAGGGGCATCATGGATCACATTTAAAAGATGGCAACGCACAAACAGCAGACGTTTAAAATCATATCCTGGAACGGAAATGGCTTGGGGTAAAAAATAAAGCGCACTCTAGTGCTTCAATTTATCTGATGACACAGACAAGACATGGTCCTCCTACAGGAGACACACTTGCAAGGTCACAACTACAAAGCGCTGGAGAGGTAGGGCTACATGCTGGTGGCGCATGCCGGATACACGTCAGAATCGCGTGGAGTAGGAATCCTTCTCAGAGCTGCCACGGCATACATCCCTGGGGAAACATGGAGGCACCCACTGGGTAGATTTGTACTCCAAACGGGGAGGTGGAATGGAAGAACTTTGAATTTTGGCTCTGTATATGCCCCGCCGGGGTTACAGGGGGATACCAGATCTGCCCTTGTGGCATGGTTCCAAGAGATGCCGTTAAGCTCGCTTATTCTGGGAGGTGACATGAATGATGTTATCTCTTGCTAGGAAGATCGGTGGCTGGGGAAGACAGATGAGCAAACAAGGACCCTCCTGAGAAGTTTCGTGGAGGCACCGGGGTGGATTGACTTGTGGAGAGCCCATAACCAAACAGTACGCCAATACACAGACGTATCTGCACGACACAGGAGCTTGTCCCGAATCGATTATTTGTTCACCCTTGGGCAGGATGTGGGGAGCTTCCGAGACACACATCACCTGGCTAGGGGCATCTCTGACCACTCACCAGTGGCCACCTCATTTAAGGGACAGACAATTGAAAGTGTCTTGCCGCCTCGGCTGGCGGCCTGGCACTTGGCAGACAGGGAGTTTGTGGAGCGGCTGCGGGAGGGCACTGAGCAATACTTCCAGCAAAATGAGGGCTCGGTGGATTCCTGCTGCGTGCTCTGGGAGGCCTATAAGCCGGTGATACAGGAGCAGTTTCAGGCCCTAGCTGGGCTTAGGCACTCGAGCAAATAGTGTTGACCCTAGAAACTGAACTAGTAAAGGGGGAGCGGGGGAGGGATGCAACGCACCAGTTGTGCATGCGCATAGGAAGTTGTGAGATACAGCGGAGAATGCTGTAAGAGCCCATATCCTATCGATCCAGAGGAGGCTGTACGACATCGGAGATAAGGCCACGAAGCTCATCGCCTGGCTCGACAAAAGGGACAGTGAAAGGGGCTGGGTAACCGAAATCCTAGATATCAAATGGGGAGTCCATACCAGGGATAAAGACATAGCTGAGGTATTTGCAGACTTTTACAAGGAAGTATATGCCTCCAAAACTGGAAGATCTGAGGCGTACTATAGAGAGCTCTTAGAAACAATAAATGTAAACATTATGGCGAGGGACGACAGAGAGGCACTAGACAGAGATTTAACAGTGGAAGAAATAGTGGGGGCCCTCCAGGGACTTCAGTCGGGAAAGGCCCCTGGCCCGAACGGTTTGCCCATCGGGCTGTTCAAAAAGACAGCGACAAAGTTAGCGCACCACCTTCTGAAAATGTTCCTTGAGGCAAGGGAGGTGGGGAGGCTACCAGATGACCAATGGACAGCCACTATAGTGGTAATCCCCAAAAAAGGTAAACCACAGACAGAGTGTGCCTCATATCATCCTATATCCCTGCTCAATGTGGAGCCCAAAGTCCTTGCAACTCGATTAGCAGACGTGATACCCTCGGTGATCCACCCGGATCAATCCGGCTTCATGTCGAAGCAAAGCACTCGTTTGAATCTCAGGCGACTATACGGGGTGCTTCACCTGACGGAGGCATATGGGGTAGATGAGGCAGTGGTTCTCTCTCTCGATGCCCGGATGGCCTTTGATAGTGTGGAGTGGAACTATATTTTTGAAGTGCTGCCGCGGCTGGGATTTGGCCCTAGCTTCTGTGCCTGGGTGCGCCTACTTTATGAGGCCCCGCTGGCCAGTGTGAATGGTTGTGTCTCCCGCATGTTTGAACTACGGAGGGGCGCGTGGCAGGGTTGTCCGCTGTCTCCCATGATCTTCGCCTGGCCCTGGAGCTCTTGGTGGCCTGGGTTCAAGGAGACCCATCAATCCGGGGCTTTAAAGTGGATGATGATTGGGTGGAAAAGATATCACTCTATGCAGACGATATCCTACTTTACATGACAAATCCCCGCTCCTCGATCCCGAGAATTCTGCATATCTTTGACCTCTTTGGGAGCTATGCTGGCTACCAAATTAACTGGGACAAGTCGTTGATTTTCTCGCTTTCCTCGGGCCCCCTGTCTTTACCACCCCGGTGCCCAGCCCCAGTGGCAGCAGACGGGTTCACATACCTAGGGATCCGTATCACTAGGGACGAGAAACTATTCATGACTCGTATTGTTCTCCCCCCCATCAACCGGTTTCAGGCAGATGCGAGCCATTGGTGCACGCTGTCCCTCTCGCTCATGGGGCGAGCGGTCCTTTTTAAAATAATGACTCTCCCGCGTATGCTCTACGTTTTTCAGAATACACCGTTCAAGATTCCTGAATTTTATTTCCGCAGAATCAACAGCATCCTGCGGTCCCTATTGTGGGACGGAGGCAGCCAGAATTTCCCTGGTGAAGCTGCAGCGGGGTGTATATGACGGGGTTCTGTCAGTCCCGGACTGTCGAGCCTACTACTGGGCTTTCCAGTTGGCGATGGTGAACAACTGGGTGTTCGGGGACCGGCAGGAACCAGCAAACAGGGTGGATCGTCTGGCCATAGGGAGCAGGGGCTACCCGGTGCTCCTGTACGGCAGGGTCAGAGGGAACTCACTCCCACCTCACACGCTGGCAGTGGTGAGAGCATGGAAAGCATCCAATAGGTGCCTGGGCTGGGAAGGGAAACTAACAGCAGAAACTTCATTGTGGGATAACAACTGCCTAGGCGAGGTTAAAAAGCTGCTACAATACACAAAATGGCATACAATAGGCATATAGAAATTGGGTGACATGTGGAAAGCAGGCACTCTTGTAGCGTTTGAGGTGTTGAAGGCGGAATACGAATTGGCACCAGGTGAATTATTCTGATACAGACAGCTACAACATGCTCTGAAATGCCACTTATCGGAGGGGGAACTGCTTCCAGACTATTCCCCAGTGGAATACAGACTGATACTAGACCCTATGCCCCCCAAGGCAGTTTCTTTGACATACAGGAAGATCATCAATAACATGCCGGACTGCCTCGCCTCACTCAGACAGGCTTGGATGGGTGACGTGGGACCCCTAGATGACAAAGAGTGGAGTGAGGCGCTGCAGAGCCCCAGGGGAATAGCTATTAGGGCCCGATTCCATCTGGTGCAGTTGCGGATACTGCATAGATCCTACCTCTCGAGGTCAAGGGTGTTTTAATGGGCCGAGCAGATACGGCTGAGTGCCTCAGGGGCTGCGGTGAGGTGGGCACGTGTTTTCATACACTCTGGTCATGCTCTCGGGTCCAAAGCTATTGGACCGAAATAGTCAAGATAATGGGGGAAGTAGCGGACACCCCAGTGCCACTCGAGGCTAAGGGGCTGCTGCTGGGAGTGCCACCGGAAGAAAGTGGCCCAGACATGTAGAGATCTGGCTCAAAATGGCTGTGGGGGTAGCTAAACACAATCTAGCTAGACTGTGGGGGGCAGGCAGGCCCCCTCAAATCAAAGACTGGAAGGAGGACCTAGACTGGGGCCAGCTAGCCGAGCAGACAGTATACCAAGCCCATGGCTGCCCACGTAAATTTGAAAAGGTATTAGGGGCGCATGGAAACGATATCGGGGCACGTCCGACATAATAGGAGATGGAGAATGAGAGGCCACTACTGCACAATACATGGAGAGATAGGACTCTGCGCCAGTGACAGCGCTCCGGGGACTAGCCCAAGAGGTGGGGATAGGCCCATGAGGCGATGTCCGAAAGGAAAGGCTCCCTGTGAGTGGCGCTGTGATGGTAAATTGCTATGCCTTGGAAGGTTTGTGTGTTTAATCAACTGCTCAATAAAAATAATTTTTTAAACAAAAACAAAAATATTATTGGCTTCAGTTGCTTCAGTTTTGATTTTGAACACAAATGCATACTGTCTTTGCTGCAAAGACAGTATGCATTTGCGTTCAAAATCAAAACCGAAGCAAGTGACTTTGCTGGCTTGCTGCAGATCAGGCGCCAGAGAGCGCTGAGTGAGTCACACTAAGAGTCTTTTTTGCAGTTTTATTATAGCACAAACTCGACCAAAGTATTGGAGAAATTTCTGCTTAGTTTACAATGAGTCATGTAAACTAAGCAGCAAGTGTCCCAATACTAACACGAGCACACACACAGATAAGACTGAAAGAAACTGTGCAGTACTGCTGTGAATGGGATATTAATTGCGCAGGAGCAATAACGATCGAAAAACCTTCGACGTTGACTACAATAAATCGGAGATGGAGGAATCCTGAAATTATGATTCTATAAACTACAAACAACTAGAAGTCTTTTGTAGTTTTTAGAATCATAACTTTACTCAATTCTTTTATTGTAATTGGAGTACTCAGGTGGTATTGTCTGTGGTGGGCTTTGTCCAGTCACATCAAGGCTACTGTGTCTAAAAAAGTTGTGTATCTTGCTGTGCTTTGCGCAGAGTGTTTAATCCCTATATGTTCCTAATCTAATGGTTCTCATGTTGTGTCAGGGCGCTTGGTTGATGGAGTAATAGTGGTGCGGGTGTCTCGTGGCTGTGATAGGGTGACCAACTGGCATGGGTGCAAATTCAGGACAGTGAGTGTAAAAATTCAGGACAAAGGGTCAAAATTTGGGACAAAAATTCAGGACAGAAGGTCAGAATTCAGGATAAAAATTTGGGAAAAAAGGTACATTTTACAGACACATCAGAGGAGGTCGCGCAATATTACATAAGTAATTAGACAACCAACACAAGCACAAGTCAAAATAAGTTTATATTAGGTTGAGAGAACCTTGCACTGCAACTGTTGTGTGCAAAGATCTGGCAGAACCAACATGTCTCGCTATGAAAGCAGAATCAACACCTGTGATGGAGGGTGCTCTGGATTTCATACTGAAGAGAATTTCATTCTGATACTCAGACTCAAGAAGGGTCAAAAGGCTAAAACAAATGAGGTCATCGATATGGTCTGACTTTCAAGTAAGGGCTGAGAAAAACCCAGCAACATCTGGAGGAGTGATACTGCTGGGACCTGGAATGGGCACCCACTTGTTTGGGGGTGGTTTTAGATTGGGCCTATGGAAGACTCAAGCTGCAAGATCCCAGAGACAATGATCTCTGTTGTCACGCACTCACCTCCACCAGACTTGTGCTGGACTACCATGACCTACTTTTCCTTATAGGCTGCCTGTGACATGAAGTGCAAACTCTGCCTGTTTGGCAGAAACTTTGATTGAGTAGCTTTGCTAGGTGGACCATGCTAAGATTACACCTTGGGAGAGGGGCAATCTCCACTAATAGTGACATATAAAGGCAACACCTGGGAAAGCACTTCACAAACTTCACCGCTGAGTCAAAGAGAGATGGTGTGACATTAGCTCCTGATGGGTGAGACGAGTACACTGAGCTGGGGTCTAACTGAGAGTTTTGGCTGTGACCTATGTTCCCCATAGGGTGCCTGCTAGTGCACACGCACAGTCTTCACTTCCACAGTGGTAAGGGCCGCTTTTGGAGTTCGCATGCCAAACATGCACCAAGAGAAACTTCACCGGGTGTTCATTTAAAATGATGAGTGCATGAAAGTAATTTTTTCTGTTGGTGTTCGCCATCACAACCTTTGCCATGATTTGTCTCAGGGAAGTGTGGGGCCACTCTGGGGCATACACTGCTCCCCATAATTTGTCTGTAGGGGTGAAGAAGACGCTCAGGGGCCTGCTTTTTAATTTGTCTCTGCAGTGCTAGAGTGGTTGTTGTGAAGTCTTGAGTACATAAATAATCCATTGTGCTGTGGACAAGAACAGCGTCTTGTCGCCACATTCACACCATGAGGACTGACACAAGTATTGTGCTTGTATCCCATACCTCTGTCATTTAGGGTGCTGGCATAATGTGTGCTTTTAAAATTATCATTTTGATTCACTTTGAAGTATGAGATCATACAAATGAAAAACAATTTGTTTTTCCAGCAAGGCAGTTGGCAACAGGGGCGGCTCGCCCATTGGAGCGGAGGAGCGTCGCCGCGCTCACGTGCCCCCCCAAAGCCCCAGAGATAAAAAATAAAATGGTAATTGATTACCATTTTATTTTTTATCATCCCATCCTGAATTGAACGTCAGGATGGGGCGGGCCTCCTGAGTGAGCATGGAGAAGTGGTGGGCAGAGGGCTGCCTTTGCACTTGTTTAAAGTGCGCATGTGCCTTAGCCGGCCGTCTTGAGACGGCCAGCCACACATGTGCACTTTAAACCTCTCAACCTAGCTGTCTTAAGACAGCTAGCTTGAGAGCAAGTGCAGGCAAAAGTGCCTCCTGGAGCGCCGAGAGACGCCGCACGCACCAATCAGGGCACTGCTCACATGCTGGTTAACAGTGCGTGAGTAGGCCTGGATTGGTCGATGGAGTTTGCTGGGGCCTCCTCTGCAGTCCCAGCAGACGAGGTCAGAGTGAGGAGGACGTCATCATCAGGATCCGGTAAGTGCTTTTCTTTTTTCATTTTTTAAAATTTTAAATTTTATTTGCCCGCGACCTCACAATTAGCGAATACCAAAATTGCGAGCTCCAAAATTAGCAATTCTCAAATTGCGATTATGTTTTGCGAGGTCGCAATGCAATGCATGAACAATCGCAATTTGCGGAAAAATTGCGAATCGCTATTTTGCATGCGCAATTTACCACCGATTCAAACTAGGTGGTAACCAGGTGAAAACACTCTGAACAGGTGGGTAAGATCAGGAAAGTATTTAAACAGGCCCAGAAGGCCTCAGAATCTTTCAGAATGGCTGCGCTTTACGTCATGGCGAGGAGGATGAGGCTAAGAGCAGAGGCACAGAGGAGACGCAGTATACAGGAGCGCATTTTCAGAGTGCGCATTACTCTGTTGGGGCAAACCGATGAGGAAATATATGATAAGTATAGATTGAATGCAGCAATGATACATTACCTAATTGCAGACCTAGACCCACTACTACAGCACCAAACTCACAGGACACATGCTATCCCCACCCATGTGCAGGTCCTGTGTTCCATCCACCTCCTAGCTTCTGGTAGCTTCCAGGGGGTAATAGCTACAGCTGGCGGACTGTCACAAAGTTCACTTTTGCGTTTCTTCAACGCGTTTCTGGACGCCATGTTGCTGCGTATGCACCAACACATCAGAATCCCAACCACCCCACAGGAATTGTTTCAAGCTAAAATGGACTTTTACCAGATAGCCAACATCCCCCATGTGATAGGTTACATAGATGGGACACGTAGCCATATGTCCTCCCTCAGCCAATGAGTATATTTTCAGGAATCGAAAGTCTTTTCACTCACTAAACATCCAGGTGATATGTAATGCTAAGAACATCATCACGGACATTGTGGCCAGATACCCAGGTAGTACGCATGATTCCTACATCTTTCGCCACAGCGCAATTCATACATGTCTACTTGGAGGGGAATTTGGAGAAGGATTCCTGCTCGGTAAACATTGTTCAATTTCTCATGCATTTCTACATTTAATTGCGAAATATCACAGTGAGTAATACATATGCTTTTTCTCAACAGGGGACAGCCCATATGCAGTGAGGCCCTTTATCCTGACACCATACCTGCATCCAAGCACACCTAGCGAACACCGCTACAATGCAGCACACAGGACAACACGAAATGTGGTAGAGAAGACCTTTGGGCTGCTCAAAAGCCGATTTAGGTGTATCCATAAAACCGGGGGTGCCTTGCAATACAGGCCGGACATCTGTTGCAAGATCATCGCCACATGTGCCATGTTGCACAATATAGCAACTGCCAGAGGCACACCTATTGAGACATCTGATAGTGACCCCGATGATGAAGAGGAAAACATCAACCCACAACATGGCGGAAATGCAACGAGTGCAGCTGAAGGGAGGACGCGTCGTGCAGAAATCACACAGAATTATTTTTGATGTGAGTACTAATGCCACACAACACAAGACTGTTACTTTGCAAAATAGATTTATTGAAAACAAGTTAAACTGTTGTGTTAATGCACACTAGCATAGTCTGATTACAATGTTTCAAACAAAAATATGGTATGTCATGGCACTCAAGTTCAGTCCAGACATGAGTAGTAACTGGTTGCTTCACCAGTGACCATTGCTATGAACATGGCCACACTATTTCCTGCGGCCTCTCACTCCCATCGCCCGTTCTGGGGGGTCAGACGCATCCCTTTGTGAGGTATCAGATCCGGCAGTATTCCGTGTGCTGCGCCTTCTAGAGTCTGGCACTGGTGCCAAGCTGCTACTGTGACTGGAGGCATCCTCACTTTCACACACCCCCATCACACTACTGGCAGCAATTGCATTGGTCTGCATTTGATCCACAGCATTAGTCACTTGGACCAGTCCCCTGCCAACATCTCTGCAGCAGTGGCTCATCTCTAACTGCATGGCTATTGCACGTTGTGATAGTTGTGCTGTGGCAGTACTTAGACGGTTGGTGGCCCTGGTGTACCCATCCAAACGTCCGAGTAATTGCGTGTGTCTCTTGCGATGCGACACCTGATCCGTCTTTAGCCCCTTGCAAAGCTCCCTGAGCACTCCAATCAGTTCTCTCAAATCTCTCCTGTTCTCCCTGCGACCTTCCAGCACAGCAGTAGTAAGATTGTTCATGCTGTCACACATGTCCCCCACTTTGCATGCAAGTGTTGCAAGGTTTCCCTGCATTGAACGCATGTGTTTCACCTGCAGGCGCTGTACCCGTAACATGGCACTCTCCAGCCCATCATGCGATGTGGATGTGTTGCCTGCGCCAGATCTCAACAGTGCTGATGCCCTGCTTCTCCACGCTTGCATGTTCCCACGATGCAGCTGCTCGCGTGGTCTGGATGTGGGTGTTACTACTACGTCAGAAATTGTGGGCTCCGGTTGTCCGTCATCCTCACTACCAAATGCTGGCAATGGGGCCACAGTGGTCCTGCGTTTCTTCAGCGCTGGTGCGGTGGGTGTAGGTGAGACAGCTATGTCCTCTTCTGAGTGGGACTCACTCTCTGCTGGTGCATGGTCATCAGTCTCCTCAGAATCTTGCTCACGTGTATCTATGATGTAGAACAGTGCATTATTAATTTTCGGTTAGGACATGTTTACTGATTTTGTACAAACTTTTGTACATTAAATTACTTTATGACTTACAGTGTGTGGACTGACTTCCATGGTGCAATGGCGTTAGAATAATCCTTTTTCCTAGACACCAGACTTCCCTTGTGCTTTTGCTGACTACACTTCCCATAATGCATTGGTGTCTGATAAGTAAAACATGTACTGGATTACTTTTTCCTGCACAACCCTGATCTGATTTACACTGGTTGTTGGCTAACACTGAAATGTGGAAATTAAGTTGCATGCATCTTACCTTGGGAGGTACCGGGTGTTGCAGAGGAATCAATTGTTGTGACTCCGACTACTGCCTCTGGCTGCAGGGTGGACTCCACAAGGTCCTCCATGGTTGTGGGGCTGGCTTGGGTTGATGGTCCATCTCCGTTTTTTTTAGCCTCTGCAAGCCTCTCCGCAACCCTCTCTTTTGCACGACTGCGCAGATCGTACCATCTTTTGCGCAGGTCTCCAATGCTGCAGTGTGCAACTCCCACAGCATTAATTTTGGTTTGCATTGCCAGCCATAATTTTCTTTTTGCAGATTCTGGCACTTGCAAAGACAGTTTACCAAGACAGTTTACCAAATAATTTGTCATGGCTCCTCACCACCTCTTCAATTAGCAGTTCCAACTTCTTCTCTGAGAACTTCTTCTGCCTTTTTTTCTCCTTCAGGGGTGTTTCCTTTGCCATGCTGGTGTCTGTAACAGTTTCCAAATCCCAAACTTTTCCCAATTGCTGTTCTCCAGTGTTCTTCCTCCTCCTCCTCCCTCTCAGCACACAGGTAACTGCATGGGTGTGGCCACTTCCTGGTTCTGACATCATCATGGTGAATAGTATTCTGGGAATCTGAATTTGCGAGTCGCAAATTGCATAATCGCAATTTTTCGATTCGCAAATAGCGCAATCGCAATTTGCGATTGCGAATTTTACGAATCGCAATTTTTTTGCGATTCTTTTGGTGCATCGCATTTTGCGACACGCAAATTGCGATTTGGTAAAATTCGCAAATTGCGAGGCGGTAAAAAAAGTAATGATGCATATGCCCCAAACAGTTCTAAATAATCTGCTCTGAAACATGGGAACGTGTCGACCATCTTGAAATTATCACAGGGGCATCAAATACTGTTCAGTACAATTTCTTTAATTTTTGAAGCAGCATAGTAGACATTTAGAAGATTATGAATACATTCCTGTCATCTAAAATAGATGGAAATAGGCTAAGGAGGGGACAATGTTAACCTGAGACAAAAGTTTTTAAAAAAATGTTTTTATTCACAGAGATCATTTACGAGTTCTATCTTTACGTCCGCAGTCGGGCCGCAATCTCCGCACCCGGGCCGTACTCTCCACACCCGGGCAGTACTCTCTGGCTGAGGCTGTACTCTCAGGCTCGGGCCGTACTTTCCTGCTTGGGCAGGATGAAGTGTAATCAATGGGCCAGAATGCAATATTTACTGAAGGGAACATGTGAAAAATGGTAGAGGAGGTCATGAAAACCTGTTTGGGCAGGAGCATAAGCCCTGCACAGTTTGAACCATCCCCACATACACCATGGGCATCATAATAGAGGGGTCCAGTTTTCAGGCCGGTTCACTGCAGACAGTGAGAAGAGGGATGATAATCATTGGTGGGCGGTGTGGAGAGGGGGTGTGAGCTGGGAAACCATACAGTAAGAAGAACAATGCCCCGGCAAGCAGGAGGACTGGAAACACAAGGGATCCAGGGCCATCCCCAGGGTGAGAACGTCAAAGGCAGAAATCCACCTAAAGGGGTGGAGTTGGGAGCCATGCCATCGCTCACACTGAGACATCCACAAGTACCTCTCCCGGCACACTCTCATAAACCTCTAATTTGTCATTAAGTTTATATGTGAACCGTTCATGGAGGGCCACCTTGTGGAGTTCTAGGAGCCATTTTGCATGGGTGAGGATGAGGGCTGGCACCAATGAACCAGGATACAAAGTTTGGCCACCAACAGAGCAGTGGCTAGCCACTGGTGGGTGTGAATATCCACTTCAGGTGCATCAGCAATATTGAGGAGGGACAAGTGGGCAGAGGGATAGCTTGGGACAGAACTGGATAGCTTGGTAGCTCGAAAGGATGTGGTTTGTGTCACAATTTTCTGTTGAGTACCACCAACAACAGCTATGGGGTAAAAGCTGCTCTGGACAGAGTTCCCCGGGGTCCAATACCACTCATGGAAGATCTTGTAATATAAAAATGTGAGGTAGAACTCTCGAAGGACCCCGTCATGGGTCTGTAGCAGGTCCACCCAGTTCTCCAGTGAGTAGTCTCTAATGAGGATTGTTTGCCATTTAGTGTGCACCTGGGCGACGGTAGGGCCAAAGTGGATATTCTTGAAGAGTGATCCATAGAGGCCGGAGACCACCCCGACATTTTCCCCAAAGCTGTAAATAATGTAGGATGGGGAGACTGGAAGGTCCACATGTTGGGGCCTAGCACTGAACGGAGTTAATGAGACAGCTGTTGGTGCTTCCAGTAGTCGGACTGAGTGAGAGTGTATTTCGCCCTAAGCACTGGAAATTCACTGAAGAAGTGATTAATGTGGTGCAGCCCTTTTACACACCACAAAATTCAGCAAAATGGGGCACTTGTGGTACGAAGGGCAGTTTTATGCTACACCGGTGCTTGGCTATGGAGTCGTGGGTGAATTCCCAGGAATCTGTGGGCCTTCTCCCACACCCACGACGTGGCCACAAGAACTTGATTGCCCCCCTAGGAAGGGTGTGAGGGTCACAAGTAGCATGGTGGGGAGAGACAGGCAGGTCCCCTGAGGTGTCATTCAATTTGCACCGACGTTGGGGCCTCCACGGAGGTGTGCCAGTAAGGAGTCGTAGACAGAGGTGAAAGGCGAGGCTGTAAAGGGACAGGTTGGAAAGGCTCAGACCACCTGCAGTGGTGTCAGTCTATGTGTAGAAAGACCCATCTCAGTTTCTCCCATCACTGGGGCTGCCTCTTGTCCAGCACCTCCTGTCAGTCCAGGGGACACAGGGCCAACCGTCAATCGCCACCTCTCTCAGTGTCAGGCAGTTGCCCCTGCCAAGGCACCACTCCGTCAGTCTCCCCAGGTCTCAGCAGCAGTCATCCTCTGGTGGGCAGGCCCTCTCTCGGAGGAGAAGGAGCCAAGAGAAGAAGGCCCAACTGGGCCGCAACAGCCAGCCCTTCACACGCTTAGTCCACAGCCAAGAAGGGTGAGCAAGGGCGGTGCCTCCATTAGGGCACTGGGGGTTGCCCCACTGTAATTCTGGCCCCCTACATCACTAGTACACTTAATATAACTAACTGCTATAATATAACTGGCAAAACACAACCTGCAGCAAGCAGTAACACTTTACATTCTGGGCCGACGGCCGGGTGGTGCCCGCGGCAGTCAGCGGCTCTGAAGAGGGTGGGGCAGCAGCAAAGGCAAAACCCTGCCACTTATGCTCTGATTTAAATGATAAGTTATCATTTTATAAATCAGCGCATACAGGGACTGGATGGATTAGATTATGTAAGTGTAGCATGACAACATGTAATAATTATTGGCGGCGCATGGCTTGACCCCGAACGCAATGGCTGCTTAGGTGAAGAGCTCCGTTGAGCGGTCGGCCCGCAGACCACCATCCGTTGATCTATCCGGTCCCCGCAGGTCCGGGAAGGCACCATACATAATGTGGACCCGCCGCACTCGTATTGAGCCAAGATTGGAATCCGGCGGGAGCCCCGATCGGAGAACACCAGAAGGGAGCAGGCCTGTGAGGGCGGCCCCGCTGAGAGTGACCCGCCCGGAGAGTGCAGTATCGAGGACTTGTGGGGGACGGAGGCGCAGTGGCAGAAGTGCCAGCCGTACCCCCGGCCTCGGCAGGATTGGGGCTGCACGGTGCACCCGGGCGAACAGCGGGGGCCCCCAGGTAGCATCGGTGAGCCTCGCTGCTACCAGGCGGGAACTAGAACGCTACTGTGGACCTGCTGTAGCGGCCCAATTGAATGTAGGCCCGCGGGTCAGCAGGCCTTTGAAAGCCCAGTGAAGGCAGGAAGGAGGAGCATGGGCTACCTGAGACTGGGAGACAGCAGGAAACGTTGGACTGTGGCGGGGGCCCAGGGGACACCAAGGCACTCCTCAGCAATACCAGGAGATCAAACTGTCAGAGCTTATGGGCCCGGGAGCAGCCGCACATGCACAGGAAGATTGGGGACCATTGTGAGAGGCAGCCTGAGGAGGTGGGGAGAAGTAACAGGTATCTACGGGCCATTAGCAAAGTCCATTCCCCTACGGGCCCCTCCGAAATAGGGTAAACTGGAGAACAAATGATTGGGAAGCCATGGGAACGCCCAGAAGCTAGAAGGAGTGAACCGGAGTACTTGAAAAACCAGCGAGAGAGGCCCCGCAGCTGCGGGATGACAGAGGTGCTCGTCCATAAGGTCTGACATTCCGCAGGGGCCACATTAGCCTGTGTGTGGGCCATTGATGGTCAAAGTGGTGAAAGACTAAAGCAACTAGTCTAGAGATCCTCAGCGAACTGGTGATACAAGGCCAGACACTCATCACGCCCACAGAGTGTGGCACCGGGTAGAGTAGAGAAGCAGGGCTTAGGGCATTCAGCCCTGATACAGTGCAGAAGCGGGGGAATGGTGAAGCTTAAGGGGAATCTACCGCCGCAGACGAACAAAATGGACAAATATATGGTCCTCAGACCCAGCAAGAAGAAGAGACAAGGCCCGCCAGTGCAGTGGCCTCAGCAGCCACAGCGCAGCCCTCATTGGGGGCAATAATGACGGCGATACAAACACTTCAATCCTCTCTGGAGCCCAAAATATACTCAGTTACAATAGAGGTGTGGCTACTCAGAGCAGACCTTCAAAAGATGTCTGAGAAGGTGCGCACAGCAGAGACCAATTTTAGCGAGCTCCAGACCTCATCAAGGTCTTTAGTGGAACAAGTGCGAAAACTCACAAAGCAGCAAGAGGCCCTGGAAGTGAGGGTTGAAGACCAGGAAGGGAGGTCCAGGTGAAATAATCTACAAATAGTAGGGGTTCCTGAAGGGGCGGAAGCCCAAAGCGTCAATCTATTTGTAGAAGATTTAATCCCAAAGCACCTGAAGCCCAAATGCTTATCAAAGTTCTTTTCAGTGGAGAGGGCCCACAGGGCTCCGGTCCCACCTCTGAGGCCGGGTGCCCCGCCGCATACTATCATAGCCCGAATGTTGAACTTTAGAGACTGAGACGTCATTCTGAAAGCAGCCGGGGCGCAAGGCGGCCTTAAATATGAGAACTCCACGGTTCACTTCTTCCCTGACTTTATCTACCAGGTCCAGAAACAAAGAAGGAGTTTTGAGGGGGTCAAGAAAGCTCTTAGGGAAAAGGACTTAAAATACATGATGTTATTTCCCGCCAAGCTCAAAGTCCTGGCAGAAGGAAAATCCTTGTTCTTTCAGTCCTCAGCGGAGGCGTGGGACTGGTTAGAGGGGTGGTTCACACAGTATTCTCGATTCCACAGGGGCCCGAAGAGATTCCAACCTCGGACAGCGCTCAATGGAGAGACCTCAGCTGATGAAGCAGGTCGCAGAGGAGGAGACTAGTCCCAGATGGCCCTGTAACCCCGTATGGGGAGCAGTTGATTCTAGAAACCCTGAAACCTATCAAGGGCAAGGGATGCAGGAAACCATTGGACCACCAGAAGTCAGGCAGTGAGTGGTATGCTTGAAGCAAACTGGCTTTTGGAAGATTAAGGGTCAGAGACACGATGCATGTGACTGGGGCATGCTTTCAGACAGAGTTGGGTATCCTTCAGATCGCTAACCACTGGGGTGGGAACATGGAGAACTGGTTGAAATGGTCCGGGTAGAGGGGTGTCTTTCATGGGGGCGAGGAAATACCTGCGGGCTGAGCACGCTTGCGGAGGAGTTAAACCGGGGAAGCCAACCCCTAAATATGGTCGTTTTGCTAGTTGGGGCGACAGGCACTCAGCAAATTGGGGTTATGGGAAGTTCTAATCCCACAGTGCAGGGTGGCAGGGTGAGGGGAGTTAGGGGGTTAGTTTATTTGTTAGTATTCACAGATGCAGTTGCGTGAGACACAATTCTTCAGGGTGAGGGGCAAACCGAAGGGGGGACGACCCCTGGTAAGCAATCAAAACTCCGAGCTGTATTAGGGGCATCATGGATCACATTTAAAAGATGGCAACGCACAAACAGCAGACGTTTAAAATCATATCCTGGAATGGAAATGGCTTGGGGTAAAAAATAAAGCGCACTCTAGTGCTTCAATTTATCTGATGACACAGACAAGACATGGTCCTCCTACAGGAGACACACTTGCAAGGTCACAACTACAAAGCGCTGGAGAGGTAGGGCTACATGCTGGTGGCGCATGCCGGATACACGTCAGAATCGCGTGGAGTAGGAATCCTTCTCAGAGCTGCCACGGCATACATCCCTGGGGAAACATGGAGGCACCCACTGGGTAGATTTGTACTCCAAACGGGGAGGTGGAATGGAAGAACTTTGAATTTTGGCTCTGTATATGCCCCGCCGGGGTTACAGGGGATACCAGATCTGCCCTTGTGGCACGGTTCCAAGAGATGCCGTTAGGCTCGCTTATTCTGGGAGGTGACATGAATGATGTTATCTCTTGCTAGGAAGATCGGTGGCTGGGGAAGACAGATGAGCAAACAAGGACCCTCCTGAGAAGTTTCGTGGAGGCACCGGGGTGGATTGACTTGTGGAGAGCCCATAACCAAACAGTACGCCAATACACAGACGTATCTGCACGACACAGGAGCTTGTCCCGAATCGATTATTTGTTCACCCTTGGGCAGGATGTGGGGAGCTTCCGAGACACACATCACCTGGCTAGGGGCATCTCTGACCACTCACCAGTGGCCACCTCATTTAAGGGACAGACAATTGAAAGTGTCTTGCCGCCTCGGCTGGCGGCCTGGCACTTGGCAGACAGGGAGTTTGTGGAGCGGCTGCGGGAGGGCACTGAGCAATACTTCCAGCAAAATGAGGGCTCGGTGGATTCCTGCTGCGTGCTCTGGGAGGCCTATAAGCCGGTGATACAGGAGCAGTTTCAGGCCCTAGCTGGGCTTAGGCACTCGAGCAAATAGTGTTGACCCTAGAAACTGAACTAGTAAAGGGGGAGCGGGGGAGGGATGCAACGCACCAGTTGTGCATGCGCATAGGAAGTTGTGAGATACAGCGGAGAATGCTGTAAGAGCCCATATCCTATCGATCCAGAGGAGGCTGTACGACATCGGAGATAAGGCCACGAAGCTCATCGCCTGGCTCGACAAAAGGGACAGTGAAAGGGGCTGGGTAACCGAAATCCTAGATATCAAATGGGGAGTCCATACCAGGGATAAAGACATAGCTGAGGTATTTGCAGACTTTTACAAGGAAGTATATGCCTCCAAAACTGGAAGATCTGAGGCGTACTATAGAGAGCTCTTAGAAACAATAAATGTAAACATTATGGCGAGGGACGACAGAGAGGCACTAGACAGAGATTTAACAGTGGAAGAAATAGTGGGGGCCCTCCAGGGACTTCAGTCGGGAAAGGCCCCTGGCCCGAACGGTTTGCCCATCGGGCTGTTCCAAAAAAACAGTGACAAAGTTAGCGCCCCACCTTCTGAAAACGTTCCTTGAGGCAAGGGAGGTGGGGAGGCTACCAGATGACCAATGGACAGCCACTATAGTGGTAATCCCCAAAAAAGGTAAACCACAGACAGAGTGTGCCTCATATCATCCTATATCCCTGCTCAATGTGGAGCCCAAAGTCCTTGCAACTCGATTAGCAGACGTGATACCATCGGTGATCCACCCGGATCAATCCGGCTTCATGTCGAAGCAAAGCACTCGCTTGAATCTCAGGCGACTATACGGGGTGCTTCACGTGACGGAGGCATATGGGGTAGATGAGGCAGTGGTTCTCTCTCTCGATGCCCGGATGGCCTTTGATAGTGTGGAGTGGAACTATATTTTTGAAGTGCTGCCGCGGCTGGGATTTGGCCCTAGCTTCTGTGCCTGGGTGCGCCTACTTTATGAGGCCCCGCTGGCCAGTGTGAATGGTTGTGTCTCCCGCATGTTTGAACTACGGAGGGGCGCGTGGCAGGGTTGTCCGCTGTCTCCCATGATCTTCGCCTGGCCCTGGAGCTCTTGGTGGCCTGGGTTCAAGGAGACCCATCAATCCGGGGCTTTAAAGTGGATGATGATTGGGTGGAAAAGATATCACTCTATGCAGACGATATCCTACTTTACATGACAAATCCCCGCTCCTCGATCCCGAGAATTCTGCATATCTTTGACCTCTTTGGGAGCTATGCTGGCTACCAAATTAACTGGGACAAGTCGTTGATTTTCTCGCTTTCCTCGGGCCCCCTGTCTTTACCACCCCGGTGCCCAGCCCCAGTGGCAGCAGACGGGTTCACATACCTAGGGATCCATATCACTAGGGACGAGAAACTATTCATGACTCGTATTGTTCTCCCCCAGATCAACCGGTTTCAGGCAGATGCGAGCCATTGGTGCACGCTGTCCCTCTCGCTCATGGGGCGAGCGGTCCTTTTTAAAATAATTACTCTCCCGCGTATGCTCTACGTTTTTCAGAAAACACCGTTCAAGATTCCTGAATTTTATTTCCGCAGAATCAACAGCATCCTGCGGTCCCTATTGTGGGACGGAGGCAGCCAGAATTTCCCTGGTGAAGCTGCAGCGGGGTGTATATGACGGGGTTCTGTCAGTCCCGGACTGTCGAGCCTACTACTGGGCTTTCCAGTTGGCGATGGTGAACAACTGGGTGTTCGGGGACCGGCAGGAACCAGCAAACAGGGTGGATCGTCTGGCCATAGGGAGCAGGGGCTACCCGGTGCTCCTGTACGGCAGGGTCAGAGGGAACTCACTCCCACCTCACACGCTGGCAGTGGTGAGAGCATGGAAAGCATCCAATAGGTGCCTGGGCTGGGAAGGGAAACTAACGGCAGAAACTTCATTGTGGGATAACAACTGCCTAGGCGAGGTTAAAAAGCTGCTACAATACACAAAATGGCATACAATAGGCATATAGAAATTGGGTGACATGTGGAAAGCAGGCACTCTTGTAGCGTTTGAGGTGTTGAAGGCGGAATACGAATTGGCACCGGGTGAATTATTCTGATACAGACAGCTACAACATGCTCTGAAATGCCACTTACCGGAGGGGGAACTGCTTCCAGACTATTCCCCAGTGGAATACAGACTGATACTAGACCCTATGCCCTCCAAGGCAGTTTCTTTGACATACAGGAAGATCATCAATAACATGCCGGACTGCCTCGCCTCACTCAGACAGGCTTGGACGGGTGACGTGGGACCCCTAGATGACAAAGAGTGGAGTGAGGCGCTGCAGAGCCCCAGGGGAATAGCTATTAGGGCCCAATTCCATCTGGTGCAGTTGCGGATACTGCATAGATCCTACCTCTCGAGGTCAAGGGTGTTTTAATGGGCCGAGCAGATACGGCTGAGTGCCTCAGGGGCTGCGGTGAGGTGGGCACGTGTTTTCATACACTCTGGTCATGCTCTCGGGTCCAAAGCTATTGGACCGAAATAGTCAAGATAATGGGGAAGTAGCGGACACCCCAGTGCCACTCGAGGCTAAGGGGCTGCTGCTGGGAGTGCCACCGGAAGAAAGTGGCCCAGACATGTAGAGATCTGGCTCAAAATGGCTGTGGGGGTAGCTAAACACAATCTAGCTAGACTGTGGGGGCAGGCAGGCCCCTCAAATCAAAGACTGGAAGGAGGACCTAGACTGGGGCCAGCTAGCCGAGCAGACAGTATACCAAGCCCATGGCTGCCCACGTAAATTTGAAAAGGTATTAGGGGCGCATGGAAACGATATCGGGGCACGTCCGACATAATAGGAGATGGAGAATGAGAGGCCACTACTGCACAATACATGGAGAGATAAGACTCTGCGCCAGTGACAGCGCTCCGGGGACTAGCCCAAGAGGTGGGGATAGGCCCATGAGGCGATGTCCGAAAGGAAAGGCTCCCTGTGAGCGGCGCTGTGATGGTAAATTGCTATGCCTTGGAAGGTTTGTGTGTTTAATCAACTGCTCAATAAAAATAATTTTTTAAACAAAAACAAAAATATTATTGGCTTCAGTTGCTTCAGTTTTGATTTTGAACACAAATGCATACTGTCTTTGCTGCAAAGACAGTATGCATTTGCGTTCAAAATCAAAACCGAAGCAAGTGACTTTGCTGGCTTGCTGCAGATCAGGCGCCAGAGAGCGCTGAGTGAGTCACACTAAGAGTCTTTTTTTGCAGTTTTATTATAGCACAAACTCGACCAAAGTATTGGAGAAATTTCTGCTTAGTTTACAATGAGTCATGTAAACTAAGCAGCAAGTGTCCCAATACTAACACGAGCACACACACAGATAAGACTGAAAGAAACTGTGCAGTACTGCTGTGAATGGGATATTAATTGCGCAGGAGCAATAACGATCGAAAAAACCTTCGACGTTGACTACAATAAATCGGAGATGGAGGAATCCTGAAATTATGATTCTATAAACTACAAACAACTAGAAGTCTTTTGTAGTTTTTAGAATCATAACTTTACTCAATTCTTTTATTGTAATTGGAGTACTCAGGTGGTATTGTCTGTGGTGGGCTTTGTCCAGTCACATCAAGGCTACTGTGTCTAAAAAAGTTGTGTATCTTGCTGTGCTTTGCGCAGAGTGTTTAATCCCTATATGTTCCTAATCTAATGGTTCTCATGTTGTGTCAGGGCGCTTGGTTGATGGAGTAATAGTGGTGCGGGTGTCTCGTGGCTGTGATAGGGTGACCAACTGGCATGGGTGCAAATTCAGGACAGTGAGTGTAAAAATTCAGGACAAAGGGTCAAAATTTGGGACAAAAATTCAGGACAGAAGGTCAGAATTCAGGATAAAAATTTGGGAAAAAAGGTACATTTTACAGACACATCAGAGGAGGTCGCGCAATATTACATAAGTAAATAGATAACCAACACAAGCACAAGTCAAAATAAGTTTATATTAGGTTGAGAGAACCTTGCACTGCAACTGTTGTGTGCAAAGATCTGGCAGAACCAACATGTCTCGCTATGAAAGCAGAATCAACACCTGTGATGGAGGGTGCTCTGGATTTCATCCTGAAGAGAATTTCATTCTGATACTCAGACTCAAGAAGGGTCAAAAGGCTAAAACAAATGAGGTCATCGATATGGTCTGACTTTCAAGTAAGGGCTGAGAAAAACCCAGCAACATCTGGAGGAGTGATACTGCTGGGACCTGGAATGGGCACCCACTTGTTTGGGGGGTGGTTTTAGATTGGGCCTATGGAAGACTCAAGCTGCAAGATCCCAGAGACAATGATCTCTGTTGTCACGCACTCACCTCCACCAGACTTGTGCTGGACTACCATGACCTACTTTTCCTTATAGGCTGCCTGTGACATGAAGTGCAAACTCTGCCTGTTTGGCAGAAACTTTGATTGAGTAGCTTTGCTAGGTGGACCATGCTAAGATTACACCTTGGGAGAGGGGCAATCTCCACTAATAGTGACATATAAAGGCAACACCTGGGAAAGCACTTCACAAACTTCACCGCTGAGTCAAAGAGAGATGGTGTGACATTAGCTCCTGATGGGTGAGACGAGTACACTGAGCTGGGGTCTAACTGAGAGTTTTGGCTGTGACCTATGTTCCCCATAGGGTGCCTGCTAGTGCACACGCACAGTCTTCACTTCCACAGTGGTAAGGGCCGCTTTTGGAGTTCGCATGCCAAACATGCACCAAGAGAAACTTCACCGGGTGTTCATTTAAAATGATGAGTGCATGAAAGTAATTTTTTCTGTTGGTGTTCGCCATCACAACCTTTGCCATGATTTGTCTCAGGGAAGTGTGGGGCCACTCTGGGGCATACACTGCTCCCCATAATTTGTCTGTAGGGGTGAAGAAGACGCTCAGGGGCCTGCTTTTTAATTTGTCTCTGCAGTGCTAGAGTGGTTGTTGTGAAGTCTTGAGTACATAAATAATCCATTGTGCTGTGGACAAGAACAGCGTCTTGTCGCCACATTCACACCATGAGGACTGACACAAGTATTGTGCTTGTATCCCATACCTCTGTCATTTAGGGTGCTGGCATAATGTGTGCTTTTAAAATTATCATTTTGATTCACTTTGAAGTATGAGATCATGCAAATGAAAAACAATTTGTTTTTCCAGCAAGGCAGTTGGCAACAGGGGCGGCTCGCCCATTGGAGCGGAGTGCGCATGTGCCTTAGCCGGCCGTCTTGAGACGGCCAGCCACACATGTGCACTTTAAACCTCTCAACCTAGCTGTCTTAAGACAGCTAGCTTGAGAGCAAGTGCAGGCAAAAAGTGCCTCCTGGAGCGCCGAGAGACGCCGCTCGCACCAATCAGGGCACTGATCACATGCTGGTTAACAGTGCGTGAGTAGGCCTGGATTGGTCGATGGAGTTTGCTGGGGCCTGCTCTGCAGTCCCAGCAGACGAGGTCAGAGTGAGGAGGACGTCATCATCAGGATCCGGTAAGTGCTTTTCTTTTTCATTTTTTAAATTTTAAATTTTATTTGCCCGCGACCTCACAATTAGCGAATACCAAAATTGCGAGCTCCAAAATTAGCAATTCTCAAATTGCGATTATGTTTTGCGAGGTCGCAATGCAATGCATGAACAATCGCAATTTGCGGAAAAATTGCGAATCGCTATTTTGCATGCGCAATTTACCACCGATTCAAACTAGGTGGTAACCAGGTGAAAACACTCTGAACAGGTGGGTAAGATCAGGAAAGTATTTAAACAGGCCCAGAAGGCCTCAGAATCTTTCAGAATGGCTGCGCTTTACGTCATGGCGAGGAGGATGAGGCTAAGAGCAGAGGCACAGAGGAGACGCAGTATACAGGAGCGCATTTTCAGAGTGCGCATTACTCTGTTGGGGCAAACCGATGAGGAAATATATGATAAGTATAGATTGAATGCAGCAATGATACATTACCTAATTGCAGACCTAGACCCACTACTACAGCACCAAACTCGCAGGACACATGCTATCCCCACCCATGTGCAGGTCCTGTGTTCCATCCACCTCCTAGCTTCTGGTAGCTTCCAGGGGGTAATAGCTACAGCTGGCGGAGTGTCACAAAGTTCACTTTTGCGTTTCTTCAACGCGTTCCTGGACGCCATGTTGCTGCGTATGCACCAACACATCAGATTCCCAACCACCCCACAGGAATTGTTTCAAGCTAAAATGGACTTTTACCAGATAGCCAACATCCCCCATGTGATAGGTTACATAGATGGGACACGTAGCCATATGTCCTCCCTCAGCCAATGAGTATATTTTCAGGAATCGAAAGTCTTTTCACTCACTAAACATCCAGGTGATATGTAATGCTAAGAACATCATCACGGACATTGTGGCCAGATACCCAGGTAGTACGCATGATTCCTACATCTTTCGCCACAGCGCAATTCATACATGTCTACTTGGAGGGGAATTTGGAGAAGGATTCCTGCTCGGTAAACATTGTTCAATTTCTCATGCATTTCTACATTTAATTGCGAAATATCACAGTGAGTAATACATATGCTTTTTCTCAACAGGTGACAGCGCATATGCAGTGAGGCCCTTTATCCTGACACCATACCTGCATCCAAGCACACCTAGCGAACACCGCTACAATGCAGCACACAGGACAACACGAAATGTGGTAGAGAAGACCTTTGGGCTGCTCAAAAGCCGATTTAGGTGTATCCATAAAACCGGGGGTGCCTTGCAATACAGGCCGGACATCTGTTGCAAGATCATCGCCACATGTGCCATGTTGCACAATATAGCAACTGCCAGAGGCACACCTATTGAGACATCTGATAGTGACCCCGATGATGAAGAGGAAAACATCAACCCACAACATGGTGGAAATGCAACGAGTGCAGCTGAAGGGAGCACGCGTCGTGCAGAAATCACACAGAATTATTTTTGATGTGAGTACTAATGCCACACAACACAAGACTGTTACTTTGCAAAATAGATTTATTGAAAACAAGTTAAACTGTTGTGTTAATGCACACTAGCATAGCCTGATTACAATGTTTCAAACAAAAATATGGTATGTCATGGCACTTAAGTTCAGTCCAGACATGAGTAGTAACTGGTTGCTTCACCAGTGACCATTGCTATGAACATGGCCACACTATTTCCTGCGGCCTCTCACTCCCATCGCCCGTTCTGGGGGGTCAGACGCATCCCTTTGTGAGGTATCAGATCCGGCAGTATTCCGTGTGCTGCGCCTTCTAGAGTCTGGCACTGGTGCCAAGCTGCTACTGTGACTGGAGGCATCCTCACTTTCACACTCCCCCATCACACTACTGGCAGCAATTGCATTGGTCTGCATTTGATCCACAGCATTAGTCACTTGGACCAGTCCCCTGCCAACATCTCTGCAGCAGTGGCTCATCTCTAACTGCATGGCTATTGCACGTTGTGATAGTTGTGCTGTGGCAGTACTTAGACGGTTGGTGGCCCTGGTGTACCCATCCAAACGTCCGAGTAATTGCGTGTGTCTCTTGCGATGCGACACCTGATCCTCCTTTAGCCCCTTGCAAAGCTCCCTGAGCACTCCAATCAGTTCTCTCAAATCTCTCCTGTTCTCCCTGCGACCTTCCAGCACAGCAGTAGTAAGATTGTTCATGCTGTCACACATGTCCCCCACTTTGCATGCAAGTGTTGCAAGGTTTCCCTGCATTGAACGCATGTGTTTCACCTGCAGGCGCTGTACCCGTAACATGGCACTCTCCAGCCCATCATGCGATGTGGATGTGTTGCCTGCGCCAGATCTCAACAGTGCTGATGCCCTGCTTCTCCGCGCTTGCATGTTCCCACCGATGCAGCTGCTCGCGTGGTCTGGATGTGGGTGTTACTACTACGTCAGAAATTGTGGGCTCCGGTTGTCCGTCATCCTCACTACCAAATGCTGGCAATGGGGCCACAGTGGTCCTGCGTTTCTTCAGCGCTGGTGCGGTGGGTGTAGGTGAGACAGCTATGTCCTCTTCTGAGTGGGACTCACTCTCTGCTGGTGCATGGTCATCAGTCTCCTCAGAATCTTGCTCACGTGTATCTATGATGTAGAACAGTGCATTATTAATTTTCGGTTAGGACATGTTTACTGATTTTGTACAAACTTTTGTACATTAAATTACTTTATGACTTACAGTGTGTGGACTGACTTCCATGGTGCAATGGCGTTAGAATAATCCTTTTCCTAGACACCAGACTTCCTTGTGCTTTTGCTGACTACACTTCCCATAATGCATTGGTGTCTGATAAGTAAAACATGTACTGGATTACTTTTTCCTGCACAACCCTGATCTGATTTACACTGGTTGTTGGCTAACACTGAAATGTGGAAATTAAGTTGCATGCATCTTACCTTGGGAGGTACCGGGTGTTGCAGAGGAATCAATTGTTGTGACTCCGACTACTGCCTCTGGCTGCAGGGTGGACTCCACAAGGTCCTCCATGGTTGTGGGGCTGGCTTGGGTTGATGGTCCATCTCCGTTTTTTTAGCCTCTGCAAGCCTCTCCGCAACCCTCTCTTTTGCACGACTGCGCAGATCGTACCATCTTTTGCGCAGGTCTCCAATGCTGCAGTGTGCAACTCCCACAGCATTAATTTTGGTTTGCATTGCCAGCCATAATTTTCTTTTTGCAGATTCTGGCACTTGCAAAGACAGTTTACCAAGACAGTTTACCAAATAATTTGTCATGGCTCCTCACCACCTCTTCAATTAGCAGTTCCAACTTCTTCTCTGAGAACTTCTTCTGCCTTTTTTTCTCCTTCAGGGGTGTTTCCTTTGCCATGCTGGTGTCTGTAACAGTTTCCAAATCCCAAACTTTTCCCAATTGCTGTTCTCCAGTGTTCTTCCTCCTCCTCCTCCCTCTCAGCACACAGGTAACTGCATGGGTGTGGCCACTTCCTGGTTCTGACATCATCATGGTGAATAGTATTCTGGGAATCTGAATTTGCGAGTCGCAAATTGCATAATCGCAATTTTGCGACACGCAAATTGCGATTTGGTAAAATTCGCAAATTGCGAGGCGCTAAAAAAAGTAATGATGCATATGCCCCAAACAGTTCTAAATAATCTGCTCTGAAACATGGGAACGTGTCGACCATCTTGAAATTATCACAGGGGCATCAAATACTGTTCAGTACAATTTCTTTAATTTTTGAAGCAGCATAGTAGACATTTAGAAGATTATGAATACATTCCTGTCATCTAAAATAGATGGAAATAGGCTAAGGAGGGGACAATGTTAACCTGAGACAAAAGTTTAAAAAAAAATGTTTTTATTCACAGAGATCATTTACGAGTTCTATCTTTACGTCCGCAGTCGGGCCGCAATCTCCGCACCCGGGCCGTACTCTCCACACCCGGGCAGTACTCTCTGGCTGAGGCTGTACTCTCAGGCTCGGGCCGTACTTTCCTGCTTGGGCAGGATGAAGTGTAATCAATGGGCCAGAATGCAATATTTACTGAAGGGAACATGTGAAAAATGGTAGAGGAGGTCATGAAAACCTGTTTGGGCAGGAGCATAAGCCCTGCACAGTTTGAACCATCCCCACATACACCATGGGCATCATAATAGAGGGGTCCAGTTTTCAGGCCGGTTCACTGCAGACAGTGAGAAGAGGGATGATAATCATTGGTGGGCGGTGTGGAGAGGGGGTGTGAGCTGGGAAACCATACAGTAAGAAGAACAATGCCCCGGCAAGCAGGAGGACTGGAAACACAAGGGATCCAGGGCCATCCCCAGGGTGAGAACGTCAAAGGCAGAAATCCACCTAAAGGGGTGGAGTTGGGAGCCATGCCATCGCTCACACTGAGACATCCACAAGTACCTCTCCCGGCACACTCTCATAAACCTCTAATTTGTCATTAAGTTTATATGTGAACCGTTCATGGAGGGCCACCTTGTGGAGTTCTAGGAGCCATTTTGCATGGGTGAGGATGAGGGCTGGCACCAATGAACCAGGATACAAAGTTTGGCCACCAACAGAGCAGTGGCTAGCCACTGGTGGGTGTGAATATCCACTTCAGGTGCATCAGCAATATTGAGGAGGGACAAGTGGGCGGAGGGATAGCTTGGGACAGAACTGGATAGCTTGGTAGCTCGAAAGGATGTGGTTTGTGTCACAATTTTCTGTTGAGTACCACCAACAACAGCTATGGGGTAAAAGCTGCTCTGGACAGAGTTCCCCCGGGGTCCAATACCACTCATGGAAGATCTTGTAATATAAAAATGTGAGGTAGAACTCTCGAAGGGCCCCGTCATGGGTCTATAGCAGGTCCACCCAGTTCTCCAGTGAGTAGTCTCTAATGAGGATTGTTTGCCATTTAGTGTGCACCTGGGCGACGGTAGGGCCAAAGTGGATATTCTTGAGGATTGATCCATAGAGGCCGGAGACCACCCCGACATTTTCCCCAAAGCTGTAAATAATGTAGGATGGGGAGACTGGAAGGTCCACATGTTGGGGCCTAGCACTGAACGGAGTTAATGAGACAGCTGTTGGTGCTTCCAGTAGTCGGACTGAGTGAGAGTGTATTTCGACCTAAGCACTGGAAATTCACTGAAGAAGTGATTAATGTGGTGCAGCCCTTTTACACACCACAAAATTCAGCAAAATGGGGCACTTGTGGTACGAAGGGCAGTTTTATGCTACACCGGTGCTTGGCTATGGAGTCGTGGGTGAATTCCCAGGAATCTGTGGGCCTTCTCCCACACCCACGACGTGGCCACAAGAACTTGATTGCCCCCCTAGGAAGGGTGTGAGGGTCACAAGTAGCATGGTGGGGAGAGACAGGCAGGTCCCCTGAGGTGTCATTCAATTTGCACCGATGTTGGGGCCTCCACGGAGGTGTGCCAGTAAGGAGTCGTTGACAGAGGTGAAAGGCGAGGCTGTAAAGGGACAGGTTGGAAAGGCTCAGACCGCCTGCAGTGGTGTCAGTCTATGTGTAGAAAGACCCATCTCAGTTTCTCCCATCACTGGGGCTGCCTCTTGTCCAGCACCTCCTGTCAGTCCAGGGGACACAGGGCCAACCGTCAATCGCCACCTCTCTCAGTGTCGGGCAGTTGCCCCTGCCAAGGCACCACTCCGCCAGTCTCCCCAGGTCTCAGCAGCAGTCATCCTCTGGTGGGCAGGCCCTCTCGGAGGAGAAGGAGCCAAGAGAAGAAGGCCCAACTGGGCCGCAACAGCCAGCCCTTCACACGCTTAGTCCACAGCCAAGAAGGGTGAGCAAGGGCGGTGCCTCCATTAGGGCACTGGGGGTTGCCCCACTGTAATTCTGGCCCCCTACATCACTAGTACACTTAATATAACTAACTGCTATAATATAACTGGCAAAACACAACCTGCAGCAAGCAGTAACACTTTACATTCTGGGCCGACGGCCGGGTGGTGCCCGCGGCAGTCAGCGGCTCTGAAGAGGGTGGGGCAGCAGCAAAGGCAAAACCCTGCCACTTATGCTCTGATTTAAATGATAAGTTATCATTTTATAAATCAGCGCATACAGGGACTGGATGGATTAGATTATGTAAGTGTAGCATGACAACATGTAATAATTATTGGCGGCGCATGGCTTGACCCCGAACGCAATGGCTGCTTAGGTGAAGAGCTCCGTTGAGCGGTCGGCCCGCAGACCACCATCCGTTGATCTATCCGGTCCCCGCAGGTCCGGGAAGGCACCATACATAATGTGGACCCGCCGCACTCGTATTGAGCCGAGATTGGAATCCGGCGGGAGCCCCGATCGGAGAACACCAGAAGGGAGCAGGCCTGTGAGGGCGGCCCCGCTGAGAGTGACCCGCCCGTAGAGTGCAGTATCGAGGACTCGTGGGGGACGGAGGCGCAGTGGCAGAAGTGCCAGCCGTACCCCCGGCCTCGGCAGGATTGGGGCTGCACTGTGCACCCGGGCGAACAGCGGGGGCCCCCAGGTAGCATCGGTGAACCTCGCTGCTACCAGGCGGGAACTAGAACGCTACTGTGGACCTGCTGTAGCGGCCCAATTGAATGTAGGCCCGCGGGTCAGCAGGCCTTTGAAAGCCCAGTGAAGGCAGGAAGGAGGAGCATGGGCTACCTGAGACTGGGAGACAGCAGGAAACGTTGGACTGTGGCGGGGGCCCAGGGGACACCAAGGCACTCCTCAGCAATACCAGGAGATCAAACTGTCAGAGCTTGTGGGCCCGGGAGCAGCCGCACATGCACAGGAAGATTGGGGACCATTGTGAGAGGCAGCCTGAGGAGGTGGGGAGAAGTAACAGGTATCTACGGGCCATTAGCAAAGTCCATTCCCCTACGGGCCCGTCCGAAATAGGGTAAACTGGAGAACAAATGATTGGGAAGCCATGGGAACGCCCAGAAGCTAGAAGGAGTGAACCGGAGTACTTGAAAAACCAGCGAGAGAGGCCCCGCAGCTGCGGGATGACAGAGGTGCTCGTCCATAAGGTCTGACATTCCGCAGGGGCCACATTAGCCTGTGTGTGGGCCATTGATGGTCAAAGTGGTGAAAGACTAAAGCAACTAGTCTAGAGATCCTCAGCGAACTGGTGATACAAGGCCAGACACTCATCACGCCCCACAGAGTGTGGCACCGGGTAGAGTAGAGAAGCAGGGCTTAGGGCATTTAGCCCTGATACAGTGCAGAAGCGGGGGAATGGTGAAGCTTAAAGGGAATCTACCGCCGCAGACGAACAAAATGGACAAATATATGGTCCTCAGACCCCAGCAAGAAGAAGAGACAAGGCCCGCCAGTGCAGTGGCCTCAGCAGCCACAGCGCAGCCCTCATTGGGGGCAATAATGATGGCGATACAAACACTTCAATCCTCTCTGGAGCCCAAAATATACTCCGTTACAATAGAGGTGTGGCTACTCAGAGCAGACCTTCAAAAGATGTCTGAGAAGGTGCGCACAGCAGAGACCAATTTTAGCGAGCTCCAGACCTCATCAAGGTCTTTAGTGGAACAAGTGCGAAAACTCACAAAGCAGCAAGAGGCCCTGGAAGTGAGGGTTGAAGACCAGGAAGGGAGGTCCAGGTGAAATAATCTACAAATAGTAGGGGTTCCTGAAGGGCGGAAGCCCAAAGCGTCAATCTATTTGTAGAAGATTTAATCCCAAAGCACCTGAAGCCCAAATGCTTATCAAAGTTCTTTTCAGTGGAGAGGGCCCACAGGGCTCCGGTCCCACCTCTGAGGCCGGGTGCCCCGCCGCATACTATCATAGCCCGAATGTTGAACTTTAGAGACTGAGACGTCATTCTGAAAGCAGCCGGGCGCAAGGCGGCCTTAAATATGAGAACTCCACGGTTCACTTCTTCCCTGACTTTATCTACCAGGTCCAGAAACAAAGAAGGAGTTTTGAGGGGGTCAAGAAAGCTCTTAGGGAAAAGGACTTAAAATACATGATGTTATTTCCCGCCAAGCTCAAAGTCCTGGCAGAAGGAAAATCCTTGTTCTTTCAGTCCTCAGCGGAGGCGTGGGACTAGTTAGAGGGGTGGTTCACACAGTATTCTCGATTCCACAGGGGCCCGAAGAGATTCCAACCTCGGACAGCGCTCAATGGAGAGACCTCAGCTGATGAAGCAGGTCGCAGAGGAGGAGACTAGTCCCAGATGGCCCTGTAACCCCGTATGGGGAGCAGTTGATTCTAGAAACCCTGAAACCTATCAAGGGCAAGGGATGCAGGAAACCGTTGGACCACCAGAAGTCAGGCAGTGAGTGGTATGCTTGAAGCAAACTGGCTTTTGAAAGATTAAGGGTCAGAGACACGATGCATGTGACTGGGGCATGCTTTCAGACAGAGTTGGGTATCCTTCAGATCGCTAACCACTGGGGTGGGAACATGGAGAACTGGTTGAAATGGTCCGGGTAGAGGGGTGTCTTTCATGGGGGCGAGGAAATACCTGCGGGCTGAGCACGCTTGCGGAGGAGTTAAACCGGGAAGCCAACCCCTAAATATGGTCGTTTTGCTAGTTGGGGCGACAGGCACTCAGCAAATTGGGGTTATGGGAAGTTCTAATCCCACAGTGCAGGGTGGCAGGGTGAGGGGAGTTAGGGGGTTAGTTTATTTGTTAGTATTCACAGATGCAGTTGCGTGAGACACAATTCTTCAGGGTGAGGGGCAAACCGAAGGGGGACGACCCCTGGTAAGCAATCAAAACTCCGAGCTGTATTAGGGGCATCATGGATCACATTTAAAAGATGGCAACGCACAAACAGCAGACGTTTAAAATCATATCCTGGAATGGAAATGGCTTGGGGTAAAAAATAAAGCACACTCTAGTGCTTCAATTTATCTGATGACACAGACAAGACATGGTCCTCCTACAGGAGACACACTTGCAAGGTCACAAATACAAAGCGCTGGAGAGGTAGGGCTACATGCTGGTGGCGCATGCCGGATACACGTCAGAATCGCGTGGAGTAGGAATCCTTCTCAGAGCTGCCACGGCATACATCCCTGGGGAAACATGGAGGCACCCACTGGGTAGATTTGTACTCCAAACGGGGAGGTGGGATGGAAGAACTTTGAATTTTGGCTCTGTATATGCCCCGCCGGGGTTACAGGGGGATACCAGATCTGCCCTTGTGGCACGGTTCCAAGAGATGCCGTTAGGCTCGCTTATTCTGGGAGGTGACATGAATGATGTTATCTCTTGCTAGGAAGATCGGTGGCTGGGGAAGACAGATGAGCAAACAAGGACCCTCCTGAGAAGTTTCGTGGAGGCACCGGGGTGGATTGACTTGTGGAGAGCCCATAACCAAACAGTACGCCAATACACAGACGTATCTGCACGACACAGGAGCTTGTCCCGAATCGATTATTTGTTCACCCTTGGGCAGGATGTGGGGAGCTTCCGAGACACACATCACCTGGCTAGGGGCATCTCTGACCACTCACCAGTGGCAACCTCATTTAAGGGACAGACAATTGAAAGTGTCTTGCCGCCTCGGCTGGCGGCCTGGCACTTGGCAGACAGGGAGTTTGTGGAGCGGCTGCGGGAGGGCACTGAGCAATACTTCCAGCAAAATGAGGGCTCGGTGGATTCCTGCTGCGTGCTCTGGGAGGCCTATAAGCCGGTGATACAGGAGCAGTTTCAGGCCCTAGCTGGGCTTAGGCACTCGAGCAAATAGTGTTGACCCTAGAAACTGAACTAGTAAAGGGGGGAGCGGGGGAGGGATGCAACGCACCAGTTGTGCATGCGCATAGGAAGTTGTGAGATACGTCGGAGAATGCTGTAAGAGCCCATATCCTATCGATCCAGAGGAGGCTGTACGACATCGGAGATAAGGCCACGAAGCTCATCGCCTGGCTCGACAAAAGGGACAGTGAAAGGGGCTGGGTAACCGAAATCCTAGATATCAAATGGGGAGTCCATACCAGGGATAAAGACATAGCTGAGGTATTTGCAGACTTTTACAAGGAAGTATATGCCTCCAAAACTGGAAGATCTGAGGCGTACTATAGAGAGCTCTTAGAAACAATAAATGTAAACATTATGGCGAGGGACGACAGAGAGGCACTAGACAGAGATTTAACAGTGGAAGAAATAGTGGGGGCCCTCCAGGGACTTCAGTCGGGAAAGGCCCCTGGCCCGAACGGTTTGCCCATTGGGCTGTTCCAAAAAAACAGTGACAAAGTTAGCGCCCCACCTTCTGAAAACGTTCCTTGAGGCAAGGGAGGTGGGGAGGCTACCAGATGACCAATGGACAGCCACTATAGTGGTAATCCCCAAAAAAGGTAAACCACAGACAGAGTGTGCCTCATATCATCCTATATCCCTGCTCAATGTGGAGCCCAAAGTCCTTGCAACTCGAATAGCAGACGTGATACCATCGGTGATCCACCCGGATCAATCCGGCTTCATGTCAAAGCAAAGCACTCGCTTGAATCTCAGGCGACTATACGGGGTGCTTCACCTGACGGAGGCATATGGGGTAGATGAGGCAGTGGTTCTCTCTCTCGATGCCCGGATGGCCTTTGATAGTGTGGAGTGGAACTATATTTTTGAAGTGCTGCCGCGGCTGGGATTTGGCCCTAGCTTCTGTGCCTGGGTGCGCCTACATTATGAGGCCCCGCTGGCCAGTGTGAATGGTTGTGTCTCCCGCATGTTTGAACTACGGAGGGGCGCGTGGCAGGGTTGTCCGCTGTCTCCCATGATCTTCGCCTGGCCCTGGAGCTCTTGGTGGCCTGGGTTCAAGGAGACCCATCAATCCGGGGCTTTAAAGTGGATGATGATTGGGTGGAAAAGATATCACTCTATGCAGACGATATCCTACTTTACATGACAAATCCCCGCTCCTCGATCCCGAGAATTCTGCATATCTTTGACCTCTTTGGGAGCTATGCTGGCTACCAAATTAACTGGGACAAGTCGTTGATTTTCTCGCTTTCCTCGGGCCCCCTGTCTTTACCACCCCGGTGCCCAGCCCCAGTGGCAGCAGACGGGTTCACATACCTAGGGATCCGTATCACTAGGGACGAGAAACTATTCATGACTCATATTGTTCTCCCCCAGATCAACCGGTTTCAGGCAGATGCGAGCCATTGGTGCACGCTGTCCCTCTCGCTCATGGGGCGAGCGGTCCTTTTTAAAATAATTACTCTCCCGCGTATGCTCTACGTTTTTCAGAAAACACCGTTCAAGATTCCTGAATTTTATTTCCGCAGAATCAACAGCATCCTGCGGTCCCTATTGTGGGACGGAGGCAGCCAGAATTTCCCTGGTGAAGCTGCAGCGGGGTGTATATGACGGGGTTCTGTCAGTCCCGGACTGTCGAGCCTACTACTGGGCTTTCCAGTTGGCGATGGTGAACAACTGGGTGTTCGGGGACCGGCAGGAACCAGCAAACAGGGTGGATCGTCTGGCCATAGGGAGCAGGGGCTACCCGGTGCTCCTGTACGGCAGGGTCAGAGGGAACTCACTCCCACCTCACACGCTGGCAGTGGTGAGAGCATGGAAAGCATCCAATAGGTGCCTGGGCTGGGAAGGGAAACTAACGGCAGAAACTTCATTGTGGGATAACAACTGCCTAGGCGAGGTTAAAAGCTGCTACAATACACAAAATGGCATACAATAGGCATATAGAAATTGGGTGACATGTGGAAAGCAGGCACTCTTGTAGCGTTTGAGGTGTTGAAGGCGGAATACGAATTGGCACCGGGTGAATTATTCTGATACAGACAGCTACAACATGCTCTGAAATGCCACTTACCGGAGGGGGAACTGCTTCCAGACTATTCCCCAGTGGAATACAGACTGATACTAGACCCTATGCCCTCCAAGGCAGTTTCTTTGACATACAGGAAGATCATCAATAACATGCCGGACTGCCTCGCCTCACTCAGACAGGCTTGGATGGGTGACGTGGGACCCCTAGATGACAAAGAGTGGAGTGAGGCGCTGCAGAGCCCCAGGGGAATAGCTATTAGGGCCCAATTCCATCTGGTGCAGTTGCGGATACTGCATAGATCCTACCTCTCGAGGTCAAGGGTGTTTTAATGGGCCGAGCAGATACGGCTGAGTGCCTCAGGGGCTGCGGTGAGGTGGGCACGTGTTTTCATACACTCTGGTCATGCTCTCGGGTCAAAAGCTATTGGACCGAAATAGTCAAGATAATGGGGGAAGTAGCGGACACCCCAGTGCCACTCGAGGCTAAGGGGCTGCTGCTGGGAGTGCCACCGGAAGAAAGTGGCCCAGACATGTAGAGATCTGGCTCAAAATGGCTGTGGGGGTAGCTAAACACAATCTAGCTAGACTGTGGGGGGCAGGCAGGCCCCCTCAAATCAAAGACTGGAAGGAGGATCTAGACTGGGGCCAGCTAGCCGAGCAGACAGTATACCAAGCCCATGGCTGCCCACGTAAATTTGAAAAGGTATTAGGGGCGCATGGAAACGATATCGGGGCACGTCCGACATAATAGGAGATGGAGAATGAGAGGCCACTACTGCACAATACATGGAGAGATAGGACTCTGCGCCTGGGACAGCGCTCCGGGGACTAGCCCAAGAGGTGGGGATAGGCCCATGAGGCGATGTCCGAAAGGAAAGGCTCCCTGTGAGTGGCGCTGTGATGGTAAATTGCTATGCCTTGGAAGCTTTGTGTGTTTAATCAACTGCTCAATAAAAATAATTTTTTAAACAAAAACAAAAATATTATTGGCTTCAGTTGCTTCAGTTTTGATTTTGAACACAAATGCATACTGTCTTTGCTGCAAAGACACTATGCATTTGCGTTCAAAATCAAAACCGAAGCAAGTGACTTTGCTGGCTTGCTGCAGATCAGGCGCCAGAGAGCGCGGAGTGAGTCACACTAAGAGTCTTTTTTTGCAGTTTTATTATAGCACAAACTCGACCAAAGTATTGGAGAAATTTCTGCTTAGTTTACAATGAGTCATGTAAACTAAGCAGCAAGTGTCCCAATACTAACACGAGCACACACACAGATAAGACTGAAAGAAACTGTGCAGTACTGCTGTGAATGGGATATTAATTGCGCAGGAGCAATAACGATCGAAAAACCTTCGACGTTGACTACAATAAATCGGAGATGGAGGAATCCTGAAATTATGATTCTATAAACTACAAACAACTAGAAGTCTTTTGTAGTTTTTAGAATCATAACTTTACTCAATTCTTTTATTGTAATTGGAGTACTCAGGTGGTATTGTCTGTGGTGGGCTTTGTCCAGTCACATCAAGGCTACTGTGTCTAAAAAAGTTGTGTATCTTGCTGTGCTTTGCGCAGAGTGTTTAATCCCTATATGTTCCTAATCTAATGGTTCTCATGTTGTGTCAGGGCGCTTGGTTGATGGAGTAATAGTGGTGCGGGTGTCTCGTGGCTGTGATAGGGTGACCAACTGGCATGGGTGCAAATTCAGGACAGTGAGTGTAAAAATTCAGGACAAAGGGTCAAAATTTGGGACAAAAATTCAGGACAGAAGGTCAGAATTCAGGATAAAAATTTGGGAAAAAAGGTACATTTTACAGACACATCAGAGGAGGTCGCGCAATATTACATAAGTAAATAGATAACCAACACAAGCACAAGTCAAAATAAGTTTATATTAGGTTGAGAGAACCTTGCACTGCAACTGTTGTGTGCAAAGATCTGGCAGAACCAACATGTCTCGCTATGAAAGCAGAATCAACACCTGTGATGGAGGGTGCTCTGGATTTCATCCTGAAGAGAATTTCATTCTGATACTCAGACTCAAGAAGGGTCAAAAGGCTAAAACAAATGAGGTCATCGATATGGTCTGACTTTCAAGTAAAGGCTGAGAAAAACCCAGCAACATCTGGAGGAGTGATACTGCTGGGACCTGGAATGGGCACCCACTTGTTTGGGGGGTGGTTTTAGATTGGGCCTATGGAAGACTCAAGCTGCAAGATCCCAGAGACAATGATCTCTGTTGTCACGCACTCACCTCCACCAGACTTGTGCTGGACTACCATGACCTACTTTTCCTTATAGGCTGCCTGTGACATGAAGTGCAAACTCTGCCTGTTTGGCAGAAACTTTGATTGAGTAGCTTTGCTAGGTGGACCATGCTAAGATTACACCTTGGGAGAGGGGCAATCTCCACTAATAGTGACATATAAAGGCAACACCTGGGAAAGCACTTCACAAACTTCACCGCTGAGTCAAAGAGAGATGGTGTGACATTAGCTCCTGATGGGTGAGACGAGTACACTGAGCTGGGGTCTAACTGAGAGTTTTGGCTGTGACCTATGTTCCCCATAGGGTGCCTGCTAGTGCACACGCACAGTCTTCACTTCCACAGTGGTAAGGGCCGCTTTGGAGTTCGCATGCCAAACATGCACCAAGAGAAACTTCACCGGGTGTTCATTTAAAATGATGAGTGCATGAAAGTAATTTTTTCTGTTGGTGTTCGCCATCACAACCTTTTCCATGATTTGTCTCAGGGAAGTGTGGGGCCACTCTGGGGCATACACTGCTCCCCATAATTTGTCTGTAGGGGTGAAGAAGACGCTCAGGGGCCTGCTTTTTAATTTGTCTCTGCAGTGCTAGAGTGGTTGTTGTGAAGTCTTGAGTACATAAATAATCCATTGTGCTGTGGACAAGAACAGCGTCTTGTCGCCACATTCACACCATGAGGACTGACACAAGTATTGTGCTTGTATCCCATACCTCTGTCATTTAGGGTGCTGGCATAATGTGTGCTTTTAAAATTATCATTTTGATTCACTTTGAAGTATGAGATCATGCAAATGAAAAACAATTTGTTTTTCCAGCAAGGCAGTTGGCAACAGGGGCGGCTCGCCCATTGGAGCGGAGGAGTGTCGCCGCGCTCACGTGCCCCCCCAAAGCCCCAGAGATAAAAAATAAAATGGTAATTGATTACCATTTTATTTTTTATCATCCCATCCTGAATTGAACGTCAGGATGGGGCGGGCCTCCTGAGTGAGCATGGAGAAGTGGTGGGCAGAGGGCTGCCTTTGCACTTGTTTAAAGTGCGCATGTGCCTTAGCCGGCCGTCTTGAGACGGCCAGCCACACATGTGCACTTTAAACCTCTCAACCTAGCTGTCTTAAGACAGCTAGCTTGAGAGCAAGTGCAGGCAAAAAGTGCCTCCTGGAGCGCCGAGAGACGCCGCTCGCACCAATCAGGGCACTGATCACATGCTGGTTAACAGTGCGTGAGTAGGCCTGGATTGGTCGATGGAGTTTGCTGGGGCCTGCTCTGCAGTCCCAGCAGACGAGGTCAGAGTGAGGAGGACGTCATCATCAGGATCCGGTAAGTGCTTTTCTTTTTTCATTTTTTTAAATTTTATTTGCCCGGCCCCCCCCCCCTCAGTAGATGCCAGCCACCACTGGTTGGCAATGTAGACATGTAGACATGTGCCTTCTGTGAAAATAAACAGGAGCAAGTGATAATGTTATAATCCCACATGTTATACAGGTATTTTCAGATAACACAGATAACAGCCGAAGTTTTCTTTTATTTGTTGCATGCAACACAGCTGCACCAATATGGCCCTGATTTATATTTCAGTGTACAGGTTACTCCGTCACAATGGGGGACGGATATCCTGCCTGCCGAAAAATAAACTCAATTATATCCTATGGGATTTATATTTTGTCGGACGGGATATCCGTCAACGTTGTGACGGAGTAACCTTTCCGCCAAAATACAAATTAGGCCAATCGTCTCTGATGGAGCGTGAAAGTTTAATGACGATTGCCTCTATCAATTCTCACCATAAAATTATATTTACGACAATTTTTGACAAAAACGTTTAAAATGGTTGAAGACAAAAAACATGAGATTTTCTACTGCATCGTAAAAGCATGCAGAAGAGTTTTGAAATGTGCAAATGTGAAAGACGTAAATAAAGAGAGAGAAAAAGTTATTTGCTTATGCAATGTAATCACCAGTTTAAGAATCTAAACATAGTTAACCTAGAAAATGTGTTGCTAATGATTACTAAATGTGACAAATGAAACTAATGCTCACGTAATGAAACATTTGAAAACGATTAACCTCTTCGATGCTCATGACGGCACCACGCCGTCATGAGTCACGGTTGAGCTGTGCTCATGACGGCGTGGTGCCGTCACGACCACGCCCGCGATTGGAATGTCCAGCACCTGGCTGGAATTCCTGCCGCAGGCAAGCGGTTAAAATGCTGAGTTTAAAGATGTTTGACAATATGAAGATTCGCAGTTTCATTTAGTATTGTGTGGTACAAACGCGTATATCAAAAGTGACACGTATATTAATCTGTTTTGAAAATAAAAACGAGTGAAATATTTTTTTTGTAATATCTAATATTGACATGTAACTTCTGAAGAAAAGAATAATGAGTGAATTAACTAAGTAAACTGAATTATTCATATAATGTGTGTTTTATATTAATCATAACTTGATAATGATTCAGCAAGTTTTCATGTAGGCCTCAAACGCTTCTTTTCCTCATTCGAAAAGCAGAATTTAGCTGAAGTAGTCATTTTAGGAAGCTGTGAGAACTTTTCTTATGCTTGCAAACAATAGACTCTCTCTTGATTCAGCTACACTTTTGACAGGAAGGTAGCAATACAATTGCAAACCCAGAGAGAGCGTCTGGGAACGGACAGACAGTGAACAAAGTGAATTTTCTTACTTCCGAGGAAAGGATGGAATTATAAAGTTATTGGAATTGATGAATTTGCAAAAGGATTACTTAATACTTCCGGATTTCTTCGTAGGGTATTGATCACACCATGAGCTACCCACTGTGAACAACCAATGGAAATCATATCGTATGATGGAAAGGATACTTTGTGGGTGTTAACTGAGAACGTTTGGAAGTATAATTGCCCCCTTGGAGGAGGAGTCAGGGCTGGTTGTCATTTCAATTTCCTGCCTGGCATGCTGTTGGACTGAACTCTGATTTTTTTTCCTATGCCAAACCCATTTGAACTGAACTTTCCGAACTGACTCAAACCTGTACTTTGCCGGCTGGTAAAGTGTGCAGGTATAACTCTTCAGCTGAAGAGTTTATGGACTCCTACCTGTGACTCATTGTGCTTCAACTCTGCATATTTTGGTTTGTATAACCTAAATGCTGAATCTTGACTTTTCCCATGTTCTCTCTCTTTTCTTTCCCTAGATAACCAGCAAATGTTTATCTTATTGAATCTGCATGACATTGTGTGACTATTTGTACTAAATGATTTCTATTAAATTGAAACATAAATGTGATTTATGTTCTTGACTATTCAAATTGAGGCTTAGATAAATTGTTTATGAGTAAACATATCATATTTGAGTAATTTTTGGGGTGAACCTTTTGTCGCAAATCTTACCACTAGTAAAATATTAAATGAATGGTTATATGATATTAGCATGAATTTGGCATTTTCTTATTCCAGGTCCTCATAAGGATTTGCCTCACATTCTCTAATTATCCTAATCACTGTTAGCTCAGATAAAAGATCCATTGGAGGACCAATGACAGTTTAGTGTTATGTTATGGGCCCAGAGAGGAAATAGATAGAAGAAATGAAATATATGATGTAAGTATAAAAAGAGAGATTTTGCCCAGCTTTCCGCTGCATCAGCTTTCTGGTAACTTGTCGGATGGTTAGTTTGACTAATTAAACTAGGATATGAAGAGACATGATTAAAGAGTGTTGGGGTTTTTATAGTAGTGTAAGAGAATAGTAGGGTTTTGACAGGTGATGAGGTTTTGACACTGATGAAAAGATTAAAATGGACTTGTGATCACAGAAAATTGTTGTTTGTGAAAATTGTATGTTTATGTTGTATTGAATTGGGTTAAGTGAGTCCTGGGCCGTAGAGGCCTAAGATCCCGGGATAAGCCTACAGGCAGTCTTAGTGTGGCATACACTAAGTGTGTATGTCTGCCATCTTGTGAGTACTGTGCATGAGATGTCTTTGCCGGTACTGAGAAACGGAACTTGATGCATGACAAGTTGGAATTATTGAGATTTCTTCAGGAAGCGCACCGGGAGAGATCTTAAGAATTTTTACTTAATGAGAGTGTAATCGTACTGGTTGAGGTTTTCACAGGAGCGAACAAGATTTTCTGCAAGAGTGAGTATCTATAATTCTTTTAGTTGAGCAGAAAAAGTTGTTTTATGTTGTAATATTTTGTGAAATTTGTTTAAAAGGACGAAAGAAAAGATGACAAACAAATTGTGAAGGGAGAGTCAGTTGCAGTGAGGAGTTAGACTGACGTCATAAAGTGCAGCACTGGTATTGGTGGTTGGTGTAAAGTCATGCTGGTATTGGTGGATGAGAACGAACAGTGATTGGAGTAATTTTTGGGGTGAACCTTTTGTCGCAAATCTTACCACTAGTAAAATATTAAATGAATGGTTATATGATATTAGCATGAATTTGGCATTTTCTTATTCCAGGTCCTCATAAGGATTTGCCTCACATTCTCTAATTATCCTAGTCACTGTTAGCTCAGATAAAAGATCCATTGGAGGACCAATGACAGTTTAGTGTTATGTTATGGGCCCAGAGAGGAAATAGATAGAAGAAATGAAATATATGATGTAAGTATAAAAAGAGAGATTTTGCCCAGCTTTCCGCTGCATCAGCTTTCTGGTAACTTGTCGGATGGTTAGTTTGACTAATTAAACTAGGATATGAAGAGACATGATTAAAGAGTGTTGGGGTTTTTATAGTAGTGTAAGAGAATAGTAGGGTTTTGACAGGTGATGAGGTTTTGACACTGATGAAAAGATTAAAATGGACTTGTGATCACAGAAAATTGTTGTTTGTGAAAATTGTATGTTTATGTTGTATTGAATTGGGTTAAGTGAGTCCTGGGCCGTAGAGGCCTAAGATCCCGGGATAAGCCTACAGGCAGTCTTAGTGTGGCATACACTAAGTGTGTATGTCTGCCATCTTGTGAGTACTGTGCATGAGATGTCTTTGCCGGTACTGAGAAACGGAACTTGATGCATGACAAGTTGGAATTATTGAGATTTCTTCAGGAAGCGCACCAGGAGAGATCTTAAGAATTTTTACTTAATGAGAGTGTAATCGTACTGGTTGAGGTTTTCACAGGAGCGAACAAGATTTTCTGCAAGAGTGAGTATCTATAATTCTTTTAGTTGAGCAGAAAAAGTTGTTTTGTGTTGTAATATTTTGTGAAATTTGTTTAAAAGGACGAAAGAAAAGATGACAAACAAATTGTGAAGGGAGAGTCAGTTGCAGTGAGGAGTTAGACTGACGTCATAAAGTGCAGCACTGGTATTGGTGGTTGGTGTAAAGTCATGCTGGTATTGGTGGATGAGAACGAACAGTGATTGGAGGTAGAAACAATAATACGGAAGGGAATTTAGTGGTTTAAACAACAGATTGAGTTAGAGGAAAGAAATCATGACATTTTTCAAGTTGTTAAAAGCTTTAATACATAAAGATGAGCCGATACCAACAAGGGAAGGAGTTCCTGTGGCTCTGGAAGGAACACCTGCTCTACAGATGTCATTAGAGAGAGGATATCACACTTGTACTTGGTTAGAAAACTGGGTAAAATACACTGAGAAAGATGGTCCCTTAGCGTTTCCACAGTATGGGACATTTAATGTAAGAATTTTAGAACATTTTAGAAGACAGATGAATGATTTGAAATCATGCCCTAGACCCATACAATATGAAGCCCTTGAAGAGTGGGAGCACAAAGCACATCGGAGAGAAAAAGAGAAATGCCAGGGAAGATATAGAAATACAATAAATCGATATGAACAGGCAAAATGGGATTCCCAGAAAAAGATATGGAAACAAGATGCTGCTTTGGGAGCCCGAATGTATCCGGTAATGGTAGCAGAACAAAAGGAAGGGGAAAAATGTAAGGAAAAGAGGAAACATATAGAGGAGCAAAAGGCTCAAGTAATTCCTGGAGCAGATGAGAATTTAGAAGATATAGATGATGAATTATTAAGTGAACTTTTATTGAATGGACCCATATCTTATAATGAAGAACAGAATAAGTCAGAGACCAATCCGTTTGTATGTTTAAGACCAGAAGCTCCACTTGCAGATTTGAATCCAGCCTATAAAAGAATTTTTCTAGATGAAAATCAGACCCCAGAGAGAGCAGGATTTTCCAATGTAGTCATAACAAATAATCCTGATGCATTATCAGTTCCTGTAACAATTGGTCCGTTTGTTCCTTTTTATCAGACTGGGCGAGGAGTCTCACAGATCCATATAATAGCAGTCCCAAGTGAAACTGTAGGAGAAATACATACTTTACCTGGAGTGAGAGAGATCGTGAGAGATCAGGGAACGATGTGTACACCAGTAAGAGTAGAAACTCATGAGAATATTGCAGAAAGGTGTAATAGAATGAATTCCACCATGGAAGGGGAATCAAGCCAAATTTAAATATTCCAGAGAAGGCTCTTGAAATACCAAGTAGAGGAAAGGGAATGATTACTGGGAAAGTTTTGCAAATGGGTAGTCATAAAACAGATTCACGAGTTTTGTTGAAGCCAGGAGAGATTAGTGGAGACTCACAGAGATCAGAAACGAATCCCTTGATATGGCCATCCCCAGAAAAACTTGATGATTGGATTGGAGACATAGCCCCTACTGGAAATGCACCGACTAATGCAAATCGAAGCACGAAATGTGAGCAAATAAAAAGTGGAATTAGAAGAAATGATATTGGGAACCATTAGTCCAGAGAGACTATCAAAATATTGTGATGAAGAATTATTATTCATGTGTGAAGATATAACCCAGAAAGCAAGAAATACCCATGAGAGATTTGCTGAGGTAGCACAGAAATATGGAGTGGATGTAGAAAAATCCAACGTTTTACAGAAAACCTATCAAATGGATGTTAGTGACAAAGATTTGGAGAGTCTGAATTCCTCTGGAAAAAGACTGCAAATTAAAAGAGTTAATAACAACCCTGTAGCGATGGGGAGGGATAGAAAGATGGGAAGGCAGATGGGCTAATAAGACAGACCATACTACAGTGGTACTGCCTCTTTATCCAATGATGGAAAAGGAAAAGAATGAGGCAGATGCTTGGCTTTTCCTATGAGAAAAGTCCCAGGAGGAGGGTATGTACATGTCCCCTGGAGTAGACAGGATATATTGTCCTTTACAAATGATTTCCTGAGGTTGAGAGAGAAAGCAGTTGAGTGGTATAAGCAGGTGGAAAGATTTGTGAAGGTTTCAAAGGTCCTGTTAAAGGATTTGGATGCTTTGTTCGATATTGTGGTTCCTACAGATTTGTGGGTGGAATGTACGATTGCAGTTGATTGGCCAGAAACAGAATATGCTAGAGATCCAAAGACAGGTGCGTCACCAGCAGAAGTGATGAAAAAATTCAAGTCATTACGTATTTGAAAGGAAAGATTTCTACGAAAGAAACAGATTGGGTAAAAATAGATAGGACTACCCAAGAACTAAAAGAAACAGTACATGCCTATTATGAGAGACGTCTGCAGGCATTCAAACAGTAGAGTAGACTTGAAAATGTGTCGGAGAAAGATATGGGACATTTTGTGTATCGATTTGTCTATGGTTTGAGGCCTGAGATTAGTGCTATGATTCAGCAGCATTTGATTTGCTGGCAGAGCAAGTCAATAGATGAAATACTGCGTTATGCAAAGTATTGTGGAGACGCATCAAGATGCGACATAAGAAGTTGAAAGAGAAGTTGATGTTGGCACAGATGAAGGCAGCCAAGAAAGGATATGTGGGTTTCGATTCAGATTTTACAGGCATGATACAGGGAAATGGTCAGACTACCACTAGAATGAAGGGTGTAAAGGTAAATCCTTTGCCAAATTTGATGCCTCAAGGAAGAGGACGTGGATCAAACATAGAGTCATTAAAAAAAGACTTTCCCTTGTCACAGTTTCGGGAAGTTCGGGCATTGGAAGCGCGAGTGTAAGTCCAATTTGACTAATCAGGTGAATGGACAAGCAATTGTGACAGGTACGGATGGATTGATACAATTACAGGTGACCAATGATATGTTAAATCAGTCAATGTTAAATGTAAGGGGTCAGAATCAGAATATGCCTCAAGCTCCTATGCAAAATTTGAATGGACAGGTACAGAAATAAAATGTGAATATGGGTTTTCATACCAATGATCAAGTAAATCCAAATGTACAAGTGGCTTCACAATATTTATTACAGATGGATGACAGTGACTCAGACACTTCCCAATGACGGTGCCTGAGAGGGGAGGAGGAATGCGTGCTTGGCGCTTCCTTGGACATAGATCAGAATGGTCCCTATGTGGATGGCAAGGTAAATGGAACACCTATTTAATTCCTGATAGATACAGGTGCTACCCAATCCACTGTGAGAACTGTGGAAATTCCCACCCCTCTTGGGAGAAACAATCCAAGTAGTAGGAGTATGGAATCAATTAATTTCAACCCCAGTGACAGTACCAGTGCAAGTACAGATTGGAACATTGGAGGATATGCATACATTTGTGGTGTGTGACACTAGTCCAGTGAATCTGTTGGGACGAGATTTATTGAGCAAAATGAATTGCTCCATTTATTGTACACCTGAAGGAATGGAATTTCATACTAAAGATGAGGATGCAGTGTTTAAAATGGCTAGACAAAAGACAGAAGCAAAGAGTTTGTATCCCTTACTTACTGAAAATGACTTACCTCCTGTGTTGAGAGAGATGGTCTTCCCTGAAGTGTTTGATTTTTCATGAAAAGATATTGGATTGATGAAATGAGTAGCTCCAATTCAAATCACAGTAAAACCAAATGCAGAATACCAGAGAACTCCAGCATATAATCTTAGTCCAGAAAATATTGCTGGAATAACCCCATTGATTGAGACTCTGATTGAACAAGGAATTTTGAGAGAGATTTTGGGCAGTCCATGTAATTCACCTATCATGGGCATACGAAAACCAAATGGAAAATATAGAATAGTTCAGGATTTGAGAAAAATTAATCAGATTGTGATACCCTGTTGTCCAAAAGTAACAAATCCTGCTGTAATTCTATATCAGATTCCATGTGAAGCTGTATGGTTTTCGGTGATTGACTTGTGTCAAGCGTTTTTCTCCATTCCCTTGCATCCGGATAGCCAATATTTATTTGCATTCCAGTTTAGAAACCGTGTCTTGGCATGGTGCCGAGTTCCAGAAGGGTATACAGAAAGCCCCTCAATTTTCAATCAGATTTTGAAGAGAAATTTGGAGTTACTAGAAATGCCGAATCACTGTGCTAGTACAGTATATTGATGATTTATTAGCGGCATCTGGAACTAAAGAAGCATGTGTTTCAGATACTGTGGCCCTACTGAATCACTTGGCAGTGAGTGGGCATAAGGTGTCACCAGCAAAACTCCAGTTTTGCAAGAGAGAAGTTCTCTATGTGGGACATCACATTGAAAAAGGAGTCAGAAAAGTATCACAAGCTCGAATCACTACTATATTGCAGATGAATCCACCGAGTACACAAAAGGAAGTTCAAATGTTCTTGGAAATGGCTGGCTATTGCAGGCAGTGGACACCAAATTTTTCTTTGATAGCCAAGCCACTTCAGAGATTGACACACAAAGACGTGTCAGATCCTGTTCCATGGGATGAGGAATGCATGAGCTCTTTCCTTGAAGTGCAAGACAGTTTGTGTCGAGCTCCAGCATTGTGAATGCCCGACTTTAACAAAAGGTTTACCCTGTTTTGAAGTGAGCGCAAAGGTTGCGCACTATCAGTTCTAACGCAAATGCATGGAACTGTACGCAGACCTGTTGCATATTTTTCAGCTACATTGGATCCTGTGGCTGCTGCTTTACCTGGGGGTTTGAAAGCTGTTGCTGCAACATGTGTGAGTTTGGAGCAGTGTGAGAAAATTGTAATGGGACATCCATTGAAAGTGTATGTGCCACATTCAGTTGAGATTTTAACACAAACTCGAACACAGCATCTCACGAGTAGCTGTTTAACAAATTATGAGTAGGTGATCTTTGGTGCAGAGAATGTGACTGTGACGAGATGTACAAGTTTAAATCCTGCTACATTGATGCCGTTACCAGGACATGAAGTTGTTATGGAAGAAGCTGATCATGATTGCCTTGATGTCACTGAGATGTGTACCAAACTGCATTCTGACATACAAGGGGGACCTCTCTGCAACGCGAGGACACTGAAATTGACTGGAGCCCTGCCGGGTTGAGGATCGAGGTACACAGCACTTTGTTTGGATTCCCTGGAGGTGGGCGGCACCCATAAAACACCAGAGCAGGTCACGCAGCGCGGGGGACCTCTCTGCAAGGCGAGGACACTGAAATTGACTGGAGCCCTGCCGGGTTGAGGATCGAAGTACACAGCACTTTGTTAGGATTCCCTGGAGGTGGGCGGCACCTATAAAACACCCGAGCAGGTCACGCAGCGCGTGATGCCCGCGGGCTCGGCCCAGGCCAAGACGGGCCAAGACGGGCCCGTCATAGGCCGGAAGAGGCTGGGCTGGGCCACGGCATTTCGCTGTGCTGCGGAAGCCCCGAGGTCTCTTTCCAAGCGGACTCTTCTGATTAATTGCCTTGAACGCTAGTATACGAACTCGGTGAGTCCGTGACTTTGCACAGTCTTTTGTCTATTAACCTTATTTTCCATTTGAACATCGAACCTATCCTGTGGTATACACTGAAAATGGGGAAAAGGAAAATGCTGAGTGGCCCTAAAAAGCCCCATAAAGAGGGAGGAGGAGGATCCCGTCAGTCCCTTTTAAACTACTTAACTGAGGCAATGGGGGCGATAGAGCAACAAGTCACCTCGGTGGAAGAGGCCATAAACACTGACAGATCTGGCCTGGTTTTAGGTCCCACCATTGGTAATGAGGATCTAGGAACTCCTGCCCTTTCATCGGCCATTATTAAATCCCCGAAGAGTGGCGCAATTATCAACGGTAGCGCCGTGAATCTTTCGGACCACATTTCCGTTAGTGATCTGGACAGCGATTCTCAGCCCCCAACCAAACGACTAAGAAATACAACTAATTCCCTCCCCAGCTGTCCAGAGGCCACAGCAACTGTGAATGGACCGAGTCCACGTATAGTGGGTAGAAAAACGGCAATTAAGGACAAGCTATTGTCGGTTCCGAAACAAGGCCGCAAGGGAAATGCCATTAACGGCTCCAGATCTAATCCCCACAGTGATTTGGCGCTTCTAAATAGCAAATTTGATAGACTAGACTCCTATTGGTACCCACCATTAGAGCATGGAAAGCTCTAATGGTGGGTACCAATATATCATCAAAAGGTACCCACCATTAGAGCATGGAAAGCGGGCACTCCTAGATAGTAGTCAACGTCGGAGTTCAAGCTCCGACGTTGACGTTGACTACTCTTTAGCAGTGCCCGCTTTCCCTGCTCTAATGGTGGGTAAATTTTGATGATATATGAGCAATGGTTTTAGCCTTTCCCTTACTTGCCTCTTGGGTGTCGTTTGCCCTTTCCCTCCTCTCTGGCCTATTCTTTTGGCTATTAATTTCAAGGCTACACATGACTGCTGTTATCCCTATACTGGTCTCCTCTTATCATTGGCCGTCTACATGGGAGGAGATATTATGTCATCTTATATACTCTTTCTCAGATGTTTTCCGCAAATCTCTCTGCGATCTTCAATTATACAGTCCATATTTCATTACGTTGCTTTATATATGGCTCTTTATGTAAATAGTATGTGATGTGTATTTGTCTAGATGTTGTACATAAATGTCAATTTAGGTGGTTGGTTAGAAAAGAGAAGTTTGTTAAGTAGGTATGTGTTGTAAAATAAGTTGTTGTGTGTTTTAATTATAATATCAATGTTATTCTTGTATATAGCTGTCCTGTCTTTAAGGTCACATCCTTTGTACATAATTTGTACATATATATTGTTTGAATGTGATTGTACATATCGATGTTTGTGATGTCTTTGTATATATATATATTTATGTGTATATATATGTTTGTTAAATTTACAGCCCTGAAGAAGTCCGTTACTGGACGAAACGCGTCTGCTGTGGTCTTTTATCAAGAATATTTTGAGAATAAAGAAGACAGTATATGAAAAATACTATGGACACGGACTTGATGTTTTGTGATGTGTCTACTCTTTCTTGCTATTAAGTGATGCACCTTTGCAATTTAGTCATATTCACATATAGTCAATATGGTTTTGGGGTAGTGCATGATTTGGGGTATAGCTGTGGTCTCAATGTGGGTTTATGACCTCTTCGAGTTCACCTATCCGAAATGGAGAGTGTGTAAAAAACCTATTAATGCCACTACAACTGCCAGCTCAAATTGCAGTGGTGAGGTGTTCCACCCACCAAACTGGACATGATTATGTCACATTCGGCAATCGATATGCCGATGAGACTCGCGTTATTGTGCGCTAAATTCTTACGCATTCAATGGGGAATCTTTGAAGGAACACTCTGATGACAAGGAATGCAGATTGATGTTTTCAGTTGTTGAAACTTGTGAAGAAATCAGAGAATTAAAAGATTCAGTGCCACAGGCAGAAAGAGAAGGGTGGATTAAAACAGAATGTAATTGCAGACAAGAAGATGAGGTTTGGGTTTACACGGATGGGAGACCTGTGTTGCCAGATAGCCTACTGTCACTGATGGCAAGGATTTGCCATGGACCCGCACATGTGGGTAGAGATGCTATGCTACGTCTCTTTCATCAAACTTGGTACAACCCAAGATTTAGAGCCATTGCAGAGAGTCTGTGTCAAAGATGTGTGATCTGCCAACAACAAAATGCAGGAAGAAAGACAGTGGTCAGTATGAGTCACATTGGAAAATCAGGAGGTCCCTTTACCTGCATGCAGCTTGACTTCATTGAGATACCCCCTTGTTATGGATTGAAATATGTCCTTGTGATTGTGTGTTTGTTTTCTCTTTGGGTTGAGGCTTACCCACCAAGGTGCAATGACAGCTTAACTGTGGCTAAACTGGTTCTTAGAGAATTGATACCTAGATTTGGTTTTCCAGTCTCATTGGAATCGGATAGAGGAACTCACTTTAATAATGAAGTGATACGAATGCTTTGTGCTGCACTACAATGAGGGCAGCACAAAGCAGAGGCTACATTGTGCATATCACCCGGAGGCATCCGGCGTGGTTGAACAGGTGATTGGAACAATTAAGTCCAGACTAGCAAAGTTGTGTGTGTCCACATCCCTGAAATGGCCTGATGCGTTACCTTTGGTGTTGATGATTTTGTGAAGTATCCCAGACAGAAGAACTGGACTGTCCCCTCATGAGATAATAATGGGGAGGGCTCTGAGGCAGCCTACAGTCCCAACAAATCAGCTTGTGAATATTTCTGATGACTTGGTACTCGATTATTGTAAAGGATAGGCTGATGTGGCATTTTCTGTGTCTCACCAGGTTGGAGAAGTCACAACTACCATTCAACAGGAGCAGTGCCACAATTTGTGCCCAGGCGACTGAGTACTCGTTAAGAAGCACGTGCAAAAATCCTGTTTGGAACCTCATTGGCGTGGGCCTTATCAAGTGATTCTTGTAACCACAACTTCTGTTAAATGTGGTGGTCTACTTAATTGGGTGCATGCAGCCCACTCTCGTCGAGACCCATGTCCTCTTGAAAGTGTAGGGTCTGTGGTGGATGAACCGGTGGTAACAGAGAAATGTCCTGTTCAGACTGAGCACAGAGTAGAGAGGGCCCCAGCTACTTGGTCACGAGACACAGTTGTAAATGAGAGTCAAAGAGAGTTGATCCCAGTTGGTATTGAGGGTCAAAGTGAAGGGGATCCAACTAAAAGAAATGTTGACTCAAACGATGTGAATAGTGTACCAAAAAAAGAGTGTGAAAAGGAGGCTGTTGGCCCAGAAAATCTGAAAGATTGAAACACATACTGACTGCAGGAAGCATGCCTTCCACTGTGATTGAAGTCTCTAGTCAATCTGAGCAAAGTGACACAGATGGAGAAGAGCCTACAGTCCACAGAACAAAAAGAGCACGGACACCAAGTCAAATATATGCAGCTCCAGAGTGGACATATTTAGCTGCCGCAAACGACTGGGAAAAAGAGTTCTACGAGTTTTGCTCCAAAAATTACGACTCATACAAACTGCCATGAAAGAACTGTTGTAAAAAAGGAGAAACGAGGAACAAAAAAGGTCAGAAGAGAAACAAAAGAATAAGGGTGTGACTAGACGCTAACCAAAAGCTACCACACAAAGCCTATTGCTATAGACTAAGTTTATATATAAAAAAATGAATGCCTCTAATCCTGAGATGGAAAATTGAAATCTAGTTTCACTAAACCGTAAGTGTATGTATGTTTGCTTCTTAACTGCTTTCATTCTAATTGTTGTCCTGTTGTTCATAATACTAAATCTACCTTGTTAGAAATGGGGGTGTCTAGTTGGCAATGGTTTGCACCTTTGTCAAAGTAGGGACCCTTCTTCCTAGTCAGGGTAAGGGGGATACACTTCTAAAATAACCCCTGATCACCTCCTTTGTACTTTGGCACGAGCAGACAGGCTTATCTCAGAGGCAGTGTGTAAAGCATTTGTGCATGCATACAGTAACACAGTGAAAACACTACAAATGGGCACCACACCAGTTTAGAAAAATAAGCAATTCTTTATCTAAACCAAACAAGACCAAAAACGACAAAAATCCGCAATGCAGTTCTTAAAAATATGCAGTTTGCAAGAAAATCTTCAAATTGTGGAAACTATCCATAAAACACAGTACCTTTCTCGTTGCGGCCGACATGTGGGTGCGAGTCGGTCGGGGCAACCGTAGCGGTTGCGTTGCAAAAATAAAAGTGGTGCAGGGTGCTCTGCCCTCATGATGCGGTGCACGCAGTGGCTCGGTGATGATCGACCAGACGGCGTTGGTGAGACCAAGGCTTATGGTGCTGGGTGAGGCGGTGCTCGATGCAGTGCTGTCAGGTTGCGGTGCAGGCGAGGGAGCTGGTCGAAGTTCGGATCGGACAGTGACAGTGTCGTGACGTCCAGGCAAGGTGAGATGAGGTGGTGCGGAGTGCGGTGCCCACAGTAAGTGGTGCAAGCAGAGGCTCGGTGGTGATTGTCCAGACTGCATCGGTGAGACGAAGGATGCTGTGCAAAGTGCGGCAGTACCTTCTGCAGAACCTTCAGGACACGGAATCCTGCGACGGACTCAGTGATAGAGTCGGTTGCCCTCTTTTTCTGCGGTGACTGAAACCAGCAGTTCCAGAGACGGTGCCCAGAGGATGGTGAGGTCTTTGCTGTTCCTGAGACCTCTTGAACAGGGGGGCAAGCTCCACTTCCAATCCCTTGGAGATACTTTCTCAAGCAGGATACACACACAGTTCCTCTCCTTGGCAGAAACAGCTACTGCAGGCCAACCCCAGACAGCACACAGCAAAGGGGCAGTACTCCTCCTCCAGTTTCTTCCAGCTCTTCTCCTTGGCAGAGATTTCTATTGAAGTCCAAAAGTGATCTAAATGTCTGGGGTCTGGACCCCACTTTTTATAGCACAAATTCCTTTGTTCTCTGGTGGCAGAGAAGCTATTTGCCCAGCCAAAACCAGTTCTGTCCTCTCTGGTGCATCTGCCTGGCGGGAGGTGGAGACAGCATTGTCCAAGGCAGACCAGGCCCATTCAGGTGTGAAAGAAATCTCCTCCCCCTACTCTGAATGCAGGCCAGGTCTATACAGCCCAGCCCTGACTCACCCTGGAAAGGCAGGACACACCTCAACCCCCCAAGTGGCTGTCTGAACAGAATGCACATCCCCAGCCCCTGTCCCTCCAAAGCCAGACAGTCAATACACAAACTTAGCAGAGGCACACTGGATGGCTAAGCAAGAAAATACCTACTGTCCAAAAGTGGTATTTTCAAACCCAGATTGTAAAAATCATCCTTACTAAAAGATGCATTTTTAGATTCTGAGTTCAGGATACTAAACTCTATTTTCTTATCTTGTCCCAATGGGAAATTATATTGATAAGATGTTATAAATAAACTCCCAATCTATCCTATGGGACAGATAGCCTTTCAATAGTGAAAAATGAAACTGGCAGTATTTCACTATCAGGACATGCCACACACATCAGGCATGTCCTAGCTTTCACATACACTGCACACTGTCCACAGGGGTACCTTGGGCCTACCGTAAGGGTGACTCACATGTAAGAAAAGGGAAGGTTAGGGCCTGGCAAGTGGGTGCACTTGCAGTACATGACATGGCAGTACCAAACTGCGCACAGACACTGCAGTGGCAGGTCTGAGTTACATTTACAGGCTGCTCATGTGGGTGGCACAATCAGTGCTGCAGGCCCACTAGCAGCATATGATTTACAGGCCCTGGACACACACAGTGCACTGTACTAGGGACTTACAAGTAAATCAAATATGCCAGTCATGGAATCACCAATCTGAAGGAAGTGGGACGTTTAGGGTCACCCGGGTCACTCACGACCACCTATCAGCCTTCCATACCAAATGAAGAGTCGGTCAGGCAGTAGAGAATATAAACCAATATATGTTTATTCAGATACACTCGAGCGGAGCCCCGTCTGCCCAGTCTTCTAGGGGTGCTGCAGAGAGGACTGACGTCAGCAAACATGGAGATACATTATGTACAATTCAGAACCAATGAAGGCACGCCCATAAGGGAATTTTCCAGGCAGATGCAGTTAAACAAAGAAGTACAGAAGGATAGGGTTCGATTCTGAGGCCGGACACACACTATCTCCTACCCAAGGTCATTCTGTCCATGCCCGCCACTAGACTGGTGGGAGAAGGCCTCTATCCAGTGGAAAAGGTATGCGCTAATAAGAACAGTGTTTTCATTAGCAAATCAAGGCCCAACCTTGGAGAAATAAAACTTTCCACAACCCATTTTCTCGAAGAGGCAAGAAGCAGTCTCGAGCATGGTTCAAAATGGCGGCCAAACAGAAAATGGTGCAGCGAATGCTAACTTACATAGAATAATACGCAGACGAAATAATGAGAACATTTTCATTCCAACAGACCCTCCTTTTAGCATGAGCTAACAATTTTATAAAATGATCAAAGAAAATATAACATTTTCAAGGACAGAGGAACATCAGTATTAGGAGCAGGTCATATAGTCAGTATCAGGGATGGAGGCTGCAAGGAAAGACGTAGTCTCAAAAATACCTTCCTCAATCTGCATCAATTCTTCAATGTCTTGTTGTATCATAATTGCAGCATTAGTATCATGAATTGACATTTTCTGTTTGGGAGTGAGAATACTGACACAATAGGAGCAACAAGCTGGGAGACATTGTATACAGAGGCAACATGTAAAGATGATACCGGCAACCACAGCCAAGAAAATGAGGATCTTCCAATCCCAGGATGTTAGCATATTCCAGAACCAACCCGACAGAGTCCAAGTGCCTGTCTCTTGGTGTATCTCAGCTGATATTCTATGTAATTTTTGTATAGCTGAATAAACATTGGGAGCGTTATCAGGTATATAAACACAACAGCTACTTCCAATGACACGACAGGCCCCTCCTCTATCTGCAGGTATAACGTCTAACACCATCCTGTTCTGGAAAGTGACTAATCTCGTAGCCTGGAGCTCAGCAGTGATATTCGTCATTATCCCGGCAGTTGTATTGATAACCCCTTTTTTGATTAGCCAAGGGGCCCCAATAAGGTAGTAGGCCCTTCATAGCATCCCCAAATTGATGTGCGGTGGTTACAGTCTGTTCTATACCTTTCGTATCAACAACCCTGTTGACTCGAGACAGGAATGGACCCCTGCGTTGCAGTCGATGAGTTTGGTGATAGTTAGACGGAACAACATATACAGGGGGAAGAAGGAAAGAGAGATAACATGTACTTGACCATCCCCTCGGGAGCCAGACGTGAGCTTGTGACCCACAAACAAAATAGACATTATGGGGCAGGACCAAAGGCGGACTATTAGTCGTATTGAGCTTGTAAGTAAAATTACATTTACTCTCCCCCAACTTTATCTTCCCTGTCCCCTGGACACAAAATCTAGCTGGCGTATTGACCACTGACACAGGTATCGGCTTATCTTCAGTAAGATTTTGACCTCGGAAGGATTGGAAGTACTCAGAGGTGTTAAACCTTTGGAAGTCAGCCATTTCCATTCTAAACCAGGCCGTATCTTTCACCCTACGGTACGTTTCCCACATGACTTTGAGGACAGTGTCCCTAGAGTCCCTTGTCCTGCTGGTCCTAGAGGAGTAAACCCTTGATAGAAGCGTAAATATTAATTTGCAGTGTAAGAATCAGTGGATGTTATATCCAAAGTAGAAAGATGAAATTGGAAGTATAACAACCGAAACAGTTCATACCAACTCTCACAGCTGCCAATATATGACAGTGGCATAGACAACAGATAGTCACTCTTATGAGTGACCGAAGGGAGCCACCCACAAACCCAACAATTAGTTGTATTGGACACATTATGAGCATGATGCAACATTTGCAGAAACACATTGTCTGTATAGGACTGCCTATGCGCTTCTTTGTGTGGAGCTAGAGTAACAAAAATGTGCTCAGGGGGAGCGTGAGTAGTACCAACCAAGGAATGTACAGGAAACTTCTCCTCTAAAAACCAGGATATTCCTAGTATTGTTGCTAGTGCAATCACAACAATTAGTATGCAAACTATTTTGATATTTGTCGACCAACTCCTCATTGAACGCGGTGGCGCAATGGTTGTTCCTCCTCATCAATAGGCCGACCAAAGGGATGCATAATTAAGCAAGGAGAGAAATGCAACAAAAATTATAATAAAGGTAAGTGTTCCCAGTGTCCGTCAGAGCCTCACTGGTATTGTTCATCAAACGTTGGCGCTCTTGAGCACCGGGGGTGGAGCTCGCTTAGTCCTAAGCTTGTGATGTATCCCACGTTGATCAGGATAATGTACCCCCCTCCAAGTGAGCACGTTCAATTTATCCTGTCCAATGTCAAAAACAGTGCACAAATCTCACTCCACCCTAAACTAATTCCGTTGGTACTACAGCAAAGTACATCCTAACTTGCACAGTCCATCCCTGTCTAATCTGACTTCTCCATTTGTGCACTATTCCCCAGTTGGGGCCGCAAATTGTACCTGGCAGCCCCAGGCACCGTTGGATCAACAAACAGCGGCTCCTTAATAGCTCGTATTTCTGGGGGAACTGCTGCATTCAGCACTTCATCATTCTCCTTTTCCGTTTGGGTCCAAATCAGCCTTGCATCACTAAAGGGGACGAACTGGGGCACCTTCTTGCACTCAGAGTCCCCTACGCCGTCTCTCACCCACTGGTCATAGGGCAAAGGCAAAGGTATCCTGCGGCAGTGGGTGGCATGCACCCAGTTCTTTTGGCCGGCGACCTTCACAGCGGTACGGGTAGCCAGGAGGACCTGTTCTGGTCCTTTCCAGCTCGGCTCCAAACTCTTCTTCCGCTGGACTTTGCGCTCAAGGATCCAATCACCAGGTTGGATATCGTGTCCGGGCCCCTCTGGTATATCTGGCAGGGTTTCCTGTTGGTGAATAGAACGCAGATTTTCAGTTAACTGGCAAAGGTAATTGATCAATAATGGATACTCAATATCTGAAAGCCTACGAGGGCGCAGGACGCCCCAGACATTTGCCGGGTGTGCAAACACGACCTTGTGCGGTGACAATCCTGTCCTAGAATGTGCTGTTGTTCTTGTTGACAAAAGAGCTAATAGTAAAGCATCAGGCCACTGTAACCCTGTTGTCTCCTGAATCTTTGCCAATTTCAGTTTGAGAGTACCATTGTACTTCTCAACCAAACCTGCTGACTGTGGGTGGTTTGCAGCATGAAACTTCTGTTTTATGTGCAAACGATCGCAAATTAGCTGAATGACAGCTGTATTGTCTTTAGTGGGGTAAGCCTCAACCCATTTACTAAATGCACAGACAACCACCAACACATACTTCAAATTATTACACCTGTCTAGCTCTATGTAGTCCATCTGAAGGACCTCAAAGGGGAAAGTAGGTGGTGCAAAATTAACGGGTGGTGTAGGGGTACCCTTTCTGGGATTGTGCATCATACACACCATACAATATTTCACTAAATGTGCAGCTTTTTTTAGGAAGTTGTCATTCTGCCATACAGGGTCTAACAACTTGCAAATACCTTTAGCGCTGATATGGTCTGGGCCATGGGCCATCGTGACCACAGGGAGAACATATGCATCTGGCAACATCCATCTCTGTTTCCCTGACTTGTCAATCCAACATCCCTCATCGTTCAATTGCGCCATGCTTTCTTTCCATATTACTAATTCTTCTGTTGTAGCCTGGCTTTGTATTTCCTTCACATTCTCAAGCGTATCCTCAAACATAGTGACTTCAGGCACCCACTTAGCGAGACCTGCTACAAACATTTTCTTCATTTTAGTCTGTGCTGTTTCCTTAGCTGTCTGGTCAGCAAAAGCATTCCCCCTACCTACATCATCAGTAATTTTCCTATGGGCGCTACACTTCACTATTGCCAACTTTTTAGGGAGCGTCAAAGCAGACAAAAGCCTCAATATAAGGTGACCATGCTGGATCTTTGCGCCATGGGAAGTAAAGAACCCTCTCTCGGCCCAGAGTCGCCCAAAATTGTGGGCGACCCCGAAGGCATACTGGCTGTCAATATAAATATTGACAAATAGTCCCTCGCTCAATTCACAAGCTCGAATAAGGGCAGCTAACTCAGCTGCTTGGGCTGACTGATAAGGGACTCATGATGTCTCTACGACTGTACGCAATGTGGTGATAGCATAGGCAGCGGTTGTAGTGCCATCTGATAATTTGAAACTAGAGCCATCGATATATAGTTCCCCTTGTGGGTCAGATAAGGGAACATCAGTCAAGTCTACCCGTCCTTTCATCTCTTCTTCTGTCCGGAAGATACAATCATGTTTCTCATTTTCATCATTTTCAGAAGGGAGCGGCAGTAACGTGGCCGGGTTCAGAGTGGCACATCTTTTGATCGTAATATGTTTGGCAAACAAGGTCAATTCATAGCCAGTTAGACCTGCACTGGTGAGGTGCTCTGTCTTTGTTTTATTCAAAAGTGTATCCACAGCATAGGGTACCATGACCGTGAGATCAGTGTCAAGTATGAGTCCAGCAGATTGCCTTATTGAGACAGCCACAGCCACGACCGCTCTTAGACAACTCGGGAGGGCTTGTGCGACAGGGTCAAGCACAGCAGAGAAATAAGCACACAGCCATTGCTTATCTCCAAATTTTTGTGTTAAAACAGAAAGCGCACAACTAGCCATCTCATGGACGTACAACACGAATCACTTGCTATAGTTGGGTGTGCCAAGCACAGAAGCCGAACAAAGCGCAGCTTCTAATTGCTCAAAAGCCTGCTGACAGTCCGGCGTCCAAGGCAGGGGCTCAGGCACATCTTTAGTGATTAGTGCGAGCAAGGGTTTGGTTAGTAAGGAATAGTTAGGTATCCACTGACGACAGTAAGAAGTGATACCTATGAAAGCGTGCACTTCTTTCTGAGTTTGTGGAACGGGCATTTTAACAATGGTACTGATGCGCTCAGGAGTCAATCTCCTACCCTCCTTCGACAGTAGGTGACCTAAATAGGTGACCTCCTGTCGACAAAACTGAAATTTGGAAAGAGAAACTTTATGTCCGTGGTGTGCCAAATGCAACAACAACTTAACTGTACTGTCCCTACAACCTTGTTCTGTGTCAGAAGCGATGAGCAAGTCATCAACGTACTGTAGCAATACATTACCTGTGGGGAGCGACAAAGAATCCAATTGACCTTTCAATGCCTGACTATAGATACTCGGACTTTCTATATAGCCTTGAGGAGCGCGACAGAACCTAAAACTTCTACCAGCTAGGGTGAACCCAAACAGATATCTGCTATCAGGATGAATAGGAATACTGAAGAATGCATTTTTCAAATCAATGACAGAAAAGCATTTAGCAGAAGAGGGAATCATTGTCAAAAGAGTGGTGATGTCAGGAACCACCGGAAACTGGGGAATCACTATTTTATTAACTTCGCGCAAATCGATCACAAAATGATAAACATCTTCATGGTCATCAGAGGAACCTGGGGCGCCCTTTTAAGAATCGGAAGAATAGGGCTATTGCAAATATTAGCAGTCGTCTCCTGAACCACACCTTTCTCAATCAAATCCTGTACGATCTGCAATAAGGCTCACTCTCCTGCCTGCGGTATTTTATATTGAGGGATACAAGGTAAAATGTCACCATCCTTAACGCGCATAGAAACAGGCGATATCTGCAACAATCCCACGTCTGTGTCGCCGGTTGCCCACAGAGTGGGTGGCACATCTTTAAATTCAACAGGAAGGGGCGCATCTTTGGACAGACACTGTTTAGCGCACACCATATCCGGACCCATTGTCATATAGACACCTGCTGGGGAACAATAAATTGTGGCATGCAACTTTTTCAATAAATCCAAACCCATCAAATTCTCACCACAATTAGATGTCAGCAAAAATGGTGAATCCACAGTGAAAGGACCGATGGTCAATGCAAGAGGTTTTGAAATGGGGCTTACAACCGGTACACCAGAAAAACCTACTGAAACATTATTATGGCCAGACAGAGCCGCCCCAGGGACCAAAGAGCGCGAAATAGAACTGTTTGTTGCACCTGTATCCACCAACAATTCCTTAGCCGAGCCTTGTAAGTCTGCAGTAACAAAAAGACCACATTGATCTACAGGTATGGGAACTGGTCCCTCATTCCGTCCCTGGCTGTCCTAGCTGTAAGACATTCCTGTCACCTCATCTGTGTGATAGTCATGATGATTATACTGTCCACCCCGAGGGTCATCAAAGTATTTATTATCAGAACGGCCATGTGAGGCTTCAGCATTCTGAACCCTGTCTGCTCCTCCAGCTCCACGACCCCGTCCACGAGAACCTCGCCCTCTAGGGACCGCCACCTTCTGCAAAAGCACGGGACACTCGCTACGCCGATGTCCCTCCTCCTTACAGTACGCACACTGATTCGGCCCTAAAGGTGTAGTATTAGGCTACCTGCTAGTGCGTGGAAGCTGTCGGGCCAAACCACCACATCCCCTACCATACCCTCTAGAAGCCTGCTGCAACAACACCTTCATCTTTAAATCCTTATGCTTCTTCTCCGTCCTCTCCTTATCCTCATTTTCCCTGTGTTCATAATACTGGGCCATATTCAAAATAACAGAAGGGGAAGAGGTGGACCAAGTGCTCTCGGAAGCCTGCAATCGAGCCGCTATTTCAGAAAGCAAATTAGAAACAAATCTATTAACAAACAACCGAACACCTACCTCAATAAACAAATCCTGCCTACTATAATCCAGAAACACATCTTCAAACCGAGTTAAAAAATCAGACACACTCTCATCTTTCTTCTGGCGACAAGCCGTTAACTTGTCCCAATCAATCTTTCTCGGTGAATAAGAGAATGCATATATGTGATAATGCGGCCTGGAAAAGCAAGTATCTCTGCTTTAGGCTTCTCACTGGGCTTCCTCTCCTGATCCCATACTTTAATTTGATCCCATGTACCACCCAATTCCACCACATGATCTTGTGTGTGCCCTTGTCTCCAAATATCAACTGGAACCAGTAAACCAAAGAACATTTCAATATCTGCAAGTGTCATTACTGTTGAAGAGGCAGCTTCAGTCAATTCTTTATAATATGCAGTAGGATTTTTCCTAGGATCAGGTAACTGAGGGGCATATTAGCAAGACTGGCGATAAAATTATCGCCGTTTTAGCGGCAGGAAACTGCCGCTAAAACTGCGATAATTGGCTTGCTAATATGCGTTATAGAATTCCAATAGAAGCCCAGGTTAGATGTGCAGGACATCTAACCTGGGCTTCTATTGGAATTCTATAACGCATATTAGCAAGCCCATTATCGCCGTTTTAGCGGCAGTTTCCTGCCGCTAAAACGGCGATAATTTTATCGCCAGTCTTGCTAATATGCCCCTGAGTCTTAAGAGACAAACTTCACTCCTTTTCCATGCAGTATAAACCCATTGTTCTTGGAAACGGGCCGCCACACCTGGTCTAGTGACAATACCGTGCTCCGTTAACTCTGGTATTTTGGGGTGATATATAGGATTAACCTCCCGCATTGGAAGCTGAGATACTGGGGTGGGGCTCTTCTCAAGTAGCCTACCCCGGTAAGCAATCAATGTCGCAATACTGCCAAAAAACTTGATCAGGCCCCATATTAGTGACATTAGTGACATATACATAATCTTTAATACCATATAAAATCTGTGGTGCTGCATCTTTCAAACACTGCTCCCAAAGACTAATCAGAGTAGCAGACATATGCTTAAGAGCATGCTGTTGTACAAAAGGCTCATAATCTTTCATCACATTCCACACATCTTCCACACTGTAAATGGGATGACGAGCCCACTGGGCAGCCTGATTAGCTACTACCCTTTTCTCTTCATCTCCCACATCAGATCGTACTAACGGCCCCATACATTCCTCAAATTATGTTCAGTCTCTATCCTCAAATCCACGTACTGGTGTCCCACTACTCAGTAATGTCGGGGATGAAAAATCAGAGTGGGAGTAGCAACAGAAGTAACAGGCACTAACGTCGCTGCTGGCTGCATCGTAGGTGTAAGAGCTGGTGAAAGGGACGCTGAAACAATAGGTGTGGCAGGAGTACTAACAGTCATAGTTGCCACAGACGGCGAGGGCAAAGAGAGGATAGGAGGTGCCGTGGCCAAAGCAATCTGGTCAACAGTAGCAGAAGCAGAAACAGCAGAGACAGAAGGAGCGGGTGGCTGGGACTGCGAGGGAATAGTGGGATATATCCTCTGTGGGGCATATGGAGGTGGGGGTCGAGTATCTAATAACTATTCCACAAAAGTATCTTTTTCTTCTTGGGCCACATAAGATTTATCAATCTGTAATCGAAACCTCCTATCTTCACGTTCAATCCCTATCTCTTGTTTCTTTTTATCATGTGCTACAGCTTTCTGAGTCAATGTTTGCATTCTCCCTTTTCTCCCTCATTTTCCATCTTTAATCGTCTCTTCTTAGCCTCCTTTTCCCACATTCGAAGAGAATCAAACAAAGACTGCCTACTTCGTTTCGCAAACAATTTTTCCTGTAAAAAAACTATTTTCTGTTCATCGAAAGTGCCCGTCAACGGCCACTGCAACTTGGCATTGTCCCTCGTGTATTTGTGCCAAAATGTACTAAACATAATAGGGCCAAGACCATGTTTCACAAACATATCAAAATTAGGAGTGCCTTCTGGAGGCTCCGGCTGAGCTTCTTCCAATCGAGCATCTGCAGAGCAACAACGACAACAAGAAACCAAGAATCGACTAATCCCAGGCATTTTCAAAAGGGACCCAAATTCATTATGTTGACTGGCAAAGCAATTGCAAGTGCTTTAATCCCAAAGACGGTCCTTAGACTGTACCAAATACAAGTCAAAATGGTACCATGTCCACAAAGACCCAAAACAAACTCACCTTATATATGCAGGTCAAGCAAATTTATTCTCCACTGACGAGTCTTCAGACCAAACGGTCAGATCCAAGGGTTTCGCCGTTCAGGACCCCAGTCGGGATGGCCGCTGGGCGAGGCACCGTCCGGCAGGACAGAAGGGGCAGCTGCGAGTACAGGAACTCTCTCGTGCAGAGATCCCTGATCCGTCCGTCCGACCCGATGATGGCCTCGACCTCCTCACCCCTCCTCAGGAGGGGATGGACCACTCGTCTGATGGAGTCCCTGTTCAGGTGCCAACTGAAGGAAGTGGTCCGTTTAGGGTCACCCGGGTCACTCACGACCACCTCTCAGCCTTCCATACCAAATGAAGAGTCAGTCAGGCAGTAGAGAATACAAACCAATATATGTTTATTCAGATACACTCGAGCGGAGCCCCGTCTGCCCAGTCTCTTAGGGGTGCTGCAGAGAGGAATGACATCAGCAAACATGGAGATACATTATGTACAATTCAGAACCAATGAAGCACGCCCATAATGGAATTTTCCAGGCAGATGCAGTTAAACAAAGTACAGAAGGATAGGTTTTGATTCTGAGGCCGGGCACACACTATCTCCTACCCAAGGTCATTCTGTCCGTGCCCGCCACTAGACAGGTGGGAGAAGGCCTCTATCTAGTGGGAAAGGTATGCGCTAATAAGAACAGTGTATTCATTAGCAAAGCAAGGCCCAACCTTGGAAAAATGAAACTTTCCACAACCCCGTTTTCTGGAAGAGGCAAGAAGCAGTCTTGAGCATGGTTCAAAATGGAGGCCAAACATAAAATGGTGCCGTGAATGCTAACTTACATAGAATAATACGCAGATGAAATAACGAGAAAATTTTCATTCCAACAAATCCATAACAATGATTTACAGGGGGAGCACTTGCACTTTGGCACTGAACAGCAGTGGCAAAGTGCCCAAAGCATTTAGACCAGCAAACAATGAAGTCCAATACACAGCAAAATAATAGCAAGCAAAGGCAAAAATATAGGGGAAACCCACGCCAATGATGCCAGGTCTAACATACCTCATCATGTTTATTTAAGTACAAATGCTCATTTGCATGTGCCCAAAACTACTGAAGTGACTAAAATGCAAGAAAGAGTAGTAATAACTAAGGATCTAACAAGTGATGATTTACATCATTATTGTTCAATTAACGATTTTTCTTTAAATGTGTTTACTAAATTGCTTTACGAATATGCAAATACAAGGGATCCGAGAGATTGTTATGTGTGCATGCAATTACCAACTTCTGTGTCTGAAGGGGTGACATGCCCTCACCTTCCTTTAACATATAGTATATCTTGCAGTCTACTAACAAGTTTGTTTTATGGTAAAGGACAATTTCATTATTATTATTCTAATTATGACTTAATTTTCTCAGAAGTCCCGGTAAAGAAGAATTTGAATATAGTGCCTGATGCACGGTATGCTGAGATAATGGGAGAATTCTTTCATCCTATATCACCTAAAGATACTGTATATGCGCATCGACATAATTTAACCTGTGCTTTAGATAGTGCAGAAAAAGAATTGATAAATTCAGTAGAAGATTGTAGGGAGGAAATAAAAAACAAATCTGAAAAACAAATGAAAACAACTCCATGGGCTCATAGGGAGGGTGATTATAAAAAGGGAGACTCTAGATTGGCAACACAAAGGAATGCTTTACATATTAAGATGCAAAACAGAACATAATAATAAATTCATTGGTTCCAGTGAATGTGAACATACCTTCCTACTTATGGGAGGATGGGGACTATTTTGGCAGGATTAGATCCAGTATTTCCTGGATTGTATTTTGTGTATGGGAAAAATGCTTATTACAAATTACCCAAGCATTGGTATGGGTGCTGCTACATGGGAATAGTTTTTCAAAAGATTTACCATGTTGCTGAACACAATGGAATCAATGAAAGAAAACCTGTACGGTTTAGAAGAGGATTAAGTGCTGCTGAAATTATTGGGGATATCTTTGGAGCTATAATACCCTCAGTTGGGGTAATATTAAATTCGCACAAAATTCAAAAACTTTCAACAGTAGTAGATCGATTGTCAACAGATACTGCTGGTGGATTTTTTGTAATTGATACTGAAATGGTTGCTATTAAGTCTATGGTTTTGCAAAATGACTCGCTTTAGATCTACTTTTAGCAAAAGAAGGCGGAATCTGTCACATGCGGAAAGTTCAACAATTTTGCACTTATATCCCGGACAAAAGTAAAGATTTGAAGGGATATATAAGCAATATTACTAATTTAGGAAAAGAACTAACAGAATTAAAAGCAGATGGTGTGTGGAAGAAAATTGGGGAAGGGTTTTCCTCTGTGGGATATTGGTTTGCAGCACTGGGGAAAAGTTTAGTAGGGAAAATACTAACTCCATTAATAACAATTGCTATTGGCTTACTAATAATAATACTAATGTTTCGATATTGTAAAAATAAGAGAAGCTCTAAAGAAACTAGAGGGCAAATAAGAAATAGAGCAGAAATTGAATTAGAAGATAGAAAGAGTGATTTTTATGATGAGATGAAAAATTTTGAACAAATGAGACAAACAAATGAAGACAACTGCATTCTAATGTGACATCAGAATAAGATAAAAGATAAGATAAGATTGTGTGATGGCTTGATTCGCCATCAAAGGGGGAATTGATGGAGCATGAAAGTTTGATGACGATTGCCTCTATCAATTTTCACCATAATATGAGATTTACAACAATCATTTTTGATAAAAATGTTGAAGACGAAAAACATGAGATTTTCTACTGCATCGTAAAAGCATGCAGAAAAGTTTTGAAACGTGCAAATGCGAAAGAAGTAAATAAAGAGAGAGAAAAAGTTATTTGCCTCTGCAATGTAATCACATGTTTAAGAATATAAACATAGTTAACCTAGAAAATGTGTTGCTGATGATTACTAGATGTGACAAATGAAACTAATGCTTATGTAATGAAACACATGAAAACAATTAAAATGCTGAGTTTAAAGATGCTTGACAATATGAAAATTTGCAGTTTCATTTAGTATTGTGTGGTACAAATGTGTACATCAAAAGTGACACATATATTTATCTGTTTTGAAAATAAAAACGTGTGAAATATTTTTTTTGTAGTACCTAATATTGACATGTAACTTCTGAAGAAAAGAATAATGAGTGAATTAACTAAGAAAACTGATTTATTCATATTAATGTGTGTTTTATATAAATCATAATATTATAATGATTCAGCAAGTTTTTATGTAGGCCTCAAATGCTTCTTTTCCTCGTTCAAAAAGCAGAATCTAGCTGAAGTAGTCACTTTAGGACGCTGTGAGAACTTTTCATGAAATTTCTTTCTTATGCTTGCAAACAATAGACTCTCTTTTGATTCAGCAACACTTTTGACAGAAATGTATCAATACAATTGCCAACCCAGAGAGAGCATCTGGGAACAGACAGACAGTGAACAAAGTGAATTTTCTTACTTCCGAGGAAAGGATGGAATTATAAAGTTATTGAAATTGATGAATTTGCAAAAGGATTACTTAATGCTTCCAGATTTCTTAGTGAGGTATTGATCTGGCTATGAGCAGCCCACTGTGGACAACTAATGTGAACCAAATCGTATGATGGAAAGGATACTTTTTGGGTGATAACTGAGAACTTTTGGAAGTATAATTTCCCCCTTGGAGGAGGAGTCAGGGCTGGTTATCATTTTCAATTTCCTGCCTGGCATGCTGTCGGACTGAACTCTGATTTTATTTCCTATGCCAAACCCATTGGAACTGAACTTTCCGAACTAACTCAAACCTGTTATTTGCCTGCTGGTAAAGTGTGCAGGTATAACTCTTCAGCTGAAGAGTTTATGGACTCCTACCTGTAACTCATTGCACTTAACTCTGCATATTTTGGTTTGTATAACCTAAATGCTGAATCTTGACTTTTCCCATGTTTTCTCTCTCTTCTTTCCCTAGGAAACCAGCAAATGTTTATCTTATTGAATCTGTATGACATTGTGTGACTAATTGTACTAAATGATTTCTATTAAATTGAAACGTAAATATGATTTATGTTCTTTACCATTCAAATTGAGGCTTAGATAAATTGTTTATATGAGTAAACATATAATATTCGAGTCATTTTTGGGGTGAACCTTTTGTCGCAAATCTTACTACTATTAAAATCTTAAATTAATGGTTATATGATGTTAGCATGAATTTGGCATTTTCTTATTCCAGGTCCTCATAAGGATTTGCCTCACATTCTCTAATTATCCTAGTCCCTGTTAGCTGACATAAAATATTAATTGGAGGACCAATGACAGTTTAGTGTTATGTTATGGGCCCAGAGAGGAAATAGATAGAAGAAATTAAATAAATGATGTATGTATAAGAAGAAAGATTTTGCCCAGCTTTCCGCTGCATCATCTCTTAAGCAACCCACATTCAAGATGTAATGCTGACAGAAAGTACAATAAAATGTAGGTGCATGATTTAAACTGTATTGCAACTTATTAGATTGAGTTTGTAGTTGGGCAGATTAAACACACCCAGTTTGTACCCAAGATCAAAGGGTACCTTGAATTTACTTTGTAGAGGCAAGTCAGCATGGTTACTAAATCATAAATACTACCCTGCCTTTAGTGCATGATTCATTACTCTGTTTATTTGATAATGTGTTTAGTCAGAAACCAACTGTCTGCAGCGCTGAGCTTTTTTGCTAAAGTGCGAAAGTTCAGTGCAAAATAAAAGGTGCACACCTTTTATTTGTCAAACATGAATATTTTGGCAATCAAGGACTTTCCAACTTATTCGGACAGTCAGACATCACACCAGCTGTATTTCTTTTAATTGGTGTTTGGCCTTTCAGGAACAGGGAATACAGCCTAAAATAAGATGAATCACAGATCTGGAGATATGGAGGCCTCGTACACTGTTTTTCTAGGAATCAACTCAAGAAAACATCTTTCTACCATCTGAATGCAAGTGGATAACAATGGTAAACATGTTTCAAGGAAACTAATCAGGGCTCCATTCAAAACTATTTTTCTGTGAATAGGTGAGTCTTACTCTTGCCTTGCTCCTCAATTCACAGGAGCCAGTTATACCTGTTAATAAAAAACAGTTCTGTTCATCGGGTCCTGAATGCAATATTCATCTTTGAATGAATAGAATTAAAATTGATTCCTTCATTATGTGACATTGACAACATATCATCGAGTGGCGACAGTGAGTCTCAAGGTCAGTGGCAGAATCTAAATGACGAACAGAAAGTTCATATCTTCAGTTTACAGCCTTTGATGAATGATCACAACCTACTCTGAGGAGCCTGTGAGGATTGTGATTTTAGTTACTGCACATGTGGGTAAGTTCTGTCAAAATTGTGGATAAACAGGAAAAGCACTGAAGCAGTCTGTGTCATCTTTCAGAGGTCTACTGGACAAAATGACATTGCGTAACAATAACTGCTCTGTTCTGCACTGCATGTCTACCATTTGGGGGTGCATTAAAGTTTTAAGGGTTATTTTAACATTGGCTGGCCGCTCATAAGAAGATTGGCAATGCTTTAGATGTGGATTTATTTGTGTAGCTAACACAAAGTCACTGAACTATCTCATCATCCATTCTCTCAAGAAGATGGAGACTGTGAAGACATAAGCTCCCTCCACATAAGAGCTGAGCAATTAGGTGGATTGTGCTTTGATACCAGGGAGATTGGGAGCACCAATTGTACGTAGACCAAAGCTAAAATGACTGTAAATGTGCATGTGTTTTCCTCAAGTACTGGCACTGGCAGGACAGCCATTAAGAAAGCAGCCTGGCAGCAAAGATAAATTGTCAGCAGTGCAACAGTAACACATTTGCAGACATACACATTTTGCCTACCCTAGGGGACCCAATCGCCATCTCGATGTACCTTCTTTGTGGCAGTTATCCAAGAAGACCAGAATGCATGGCTAAAGTCCAGTGGCTCCCAGCAATAGGTTTTTGTTGGACGTGGTCCTCTCTTTATGGTCATCCCTAAACGTTTTGTCTTTACACTCATGTTTTCTGAACCTGATTTTGTTGGCTCTTAGAACTCTGCACAATGCACCATTGCTAACCAGTGCTAATGTGTTTGCTCTTTTAAACATGGTGAAATTGGCCTACATCCAATTGGCACATTTAATTTACTTTTAAGGCACTAGTAAAGTGGTATTACATGTACACAGGGCCTGTAAATTAAATGCTACTAGTGGGCCTGCAGCTCTCATTGTGCCACTCACTTAAATAGCCCTTTAAACCTGTCTCAGGCTTGTCATTGTCGCCTTTGTGTGCAGTTGTGTACTGCCATTTAAACCTGACAAAATAAACCTTTGACCAGGCCTACCACTTCCTTTTTAATACACATAAGTAACAACTATTCCCAAAACAGCCCATAGGGAAGGGTGCAGAGTAATTAAAAAGTTTGACATGTACTTTTAACTTTTACATGTCCGGGTAGTGAATAACTCTTAAATTAGTTTTTCACTACAAGGCCTGTCTCTTTGATGGGATAACATTCGGTTGCCTTATTGCATTTATTAAGTGATAACTTTCAATTGGAAGCAGGTAGGAATCTAGAGTTTGGTGTCTAAAGAATTATAATTTAAAACTTTAATGGTAAAGTCAGATTTAAAGTAAAAAATGCCACTTTTAGAAAGTTGCAAAAACAACAATTAATGGACAGAATGCAGAACAATGTCATACATTCACCCCAGTACAGAGATCTGGGCCTAAATCCATCGTTTTTTTGCTCACCATGCCATTCCAGTTTGGACCCAGCCATATGCAAATCAGTCTCGACCCTGTGCCCAATGGGAGCAGTCCAGCCTGAACTGCCAGGCCAGATCCTCCCTGGACTGGAAACAAGCATCCTAGGACCGGTTTCGGGCTTTCACCCCTCATCAGCCAGGATAGTTTGAGTCCAGTGGCATGGAGAGCACGGGACCCACGTCTGGGCATTCCCGTCCCACTCGGGGTGACAAATGCAAAAACAACAATTGATGGACAGAATGCAGAACAATGTCATACATTCACCCCAGTACAAAGATCTGGGCCTAAATCCATCGTTTTTTTGCTCACCATGCCATTCCAGATTGGACCCAGCCATATGCAAATCAGTCTCGACCCTGTGCCCAATGGGAACAGTCCAGCCCGAACTGCTAGGCCAGGTCTTCCCTGGACTAGAAACAAGCATCCTAGGACCAGTTTCGGGGTTTCACCCCTCATCAGCCAGGATAGCTTGACTCCAGTGGCATGGAGAGCACGAGACCCACGTCTGGGCATACCCGTCCCACTCGGGGTGACAAATGCAAAAACAACAATTGATGGACAGAATGCAGAACAACGTCATACATTCACCCCAGTACAGAGATCAGGGTCTAAATCCATCGTTTTTTTGCTCACCATGCCATTCCAGTATGGGCCCAGCCATATGCAAATCAGTCTTGACCCTGTGCCTAATGGGAACAGTCCAGCCTGAAGTGCCAGGCCAGGTCCTCCCTGGACTGGAAACAAGCATCCTAGGACCGGTTTCGGGGTTTCACCCCTCATCAGCCAGGATAGCTTGACTCCAGTGGCATGGAGAGCATGGGACCCACGTCTGGGCATACCTGTCCCACTCGGGGTGACAAATGGAAAAACAACAATTGATGGACAGAATTCAGAACAATGTCATACATTCACCCCAGTACAGAGATCTGGGACTAAATCCATCGTTTTTTTGCTCACCAAGTTGGCATTTTTTTGTCCCAACCATTGGTGTCTGCAGCCTGTCCTGGGGCACATGATTGGGAATAGCTGGCAGTTGGTCTTTAGTTATTGCTTCTCGAACAACAAGGAGGGGGGGGGGACTAGGAGCCAATAAAGGTCCAGTACACAGGCTTCGAAATCGTTAACAAAACAAACTAGGGAGGTACTGTTTCTATAAGGAAAGGAATGTAAGGTGGGACAAGAAGAAGGAATTATATAGATTACTTCTTGGTGCCCTCACACATCCCTGGGATGTCAAGCTTCATCATCGGGCATGCTCCTTGTAGGGCCGATGCTGCAATGCCCTATGGGCCCCACGAAGGGTCGCTTTAGCAGAGATCTTTTTATTGGTGTGCTGTATGATGAAAGGAACGTATGTGTGGGCATCAAGAGTATGTGGGGTGGAGTAAATGTGTGTATCTATGTGAGGGAAGTTAAAACTGGCTATGAGATACCTAATTAAGGTTAATATGGTGGCTCTCTTAGCAGGTTTAAAAAAAACATAAAGTTAGGGCTACTGTAGGCTCATGATGTACCCCAGTAGTCTAAAACAGTGAGTGTGGTCAGGTCGACATGTTTTGCGTCAAATGGCCGAAAAGGTTCCGCAGCGCTTCTTCAGGACCTAAAAGAAAGGGTATGTGAAGCCCTACCCAACATGTAGTGTAGCATAGTTATTCCCCTAGAAGATACATGATTTAAGTAGAGTGAAAAACTAACCATCCAACTTAAAAGACAAACCTAAGAAATACAAAATAAACAATATAAAATATGCAATTCATTTGGATCCATAGATCAATGCGTCACCATGATCACTTGTCCACCACACTCAATAGTGGTGTCTTCCAAGGTAGACATGTGCATGCTCGTCGTGGCGCTAATTAGTCATGACAGCGTGAAAAAAGTGAAGAAAACATACTGGTACACATAATGGCATGACAGACAAGTAGGCATATGTTGGACACACAACATAAATTAAATTGGTGTTGGTGTCACACTGCAAAGCACATAATAAGTTACAGTGTATCCATAGCTGTAAGTAAAAGGGTCTTACACTACGAATCGGCCAGGATTGCCCCATAGGTCAAGAGGCAGAGGTTAGCGCACAGCTGCTAACTAGAAATCAAGGTGGTAAATATCAAAGTTTAAAAGTGTCCAGGGGAACAAGTTATCCAACGGTAAGGAAACGATATGGAGATGCAGCTTTACTCATGTGTTGTTGGCACGGGGAGCACAACAAACCTGCTCTCCTCTGTGTGCCTGGATAGAGACTGAACAGTGGAGGTGGACAGTTATTAAAGGGATCAGTAACTCAGGAAATTGCTGCCAGGTGTGGCGTTACAATTGTCAAGTGTGGTGCGTCTTGCCCGCTGGTCGAGTAAGTGGCTGTATGGCCAATGGGAACACATGGGATGTGTATGTGTAATTGGTAGAAGCACCTTGCATACAACAGCCTCATAGTGGTGGCCATCTTGGAATGTGTTCCAGGTCATTGTATTTAAGGATAGAGTAGCGGCTGAATCAACCGATGGAGATAAAATAAAGTGGAAGTGGTGTCTGATCCCCAGTCTGGTTCTGACATAAGTCAGTGAGGTGGAGTTACATGGATAAAGAAAGGGAGTCCTACCATAATTAACTATGTGAGGAACAGTTGTATGCGGAGCTGGGTGATAGAGATGGAAATATCCACATATGCTCATAATATTAAAACATTTAAAATGCTGGATGTGTTGCATGTCCTGAATGTAAATTTAGAGGGTGTGTCAGGATACTCAGTGTGGTGACAGGGGCTTACGTGAAGCTCAGAGAGATTATATATCAGAAGAGATCCTGACCCTGTTATAGAATGCTAGCTCATATATCTAAGTAGTACTGGGGATTTATTAAAAGAAGAACGTTTTTAGGGTCATTCAAGGAAATGTTAGGGTCCAGTACATGAGAGCCCTGGTATTAGATTAGAGGTTCATACTTAGAGAGTTTTTTGTAATATGATAGTCTCCATCCCAAATCCCTGCAGGAGAACCTGCTGTATGGGAAGTTCCTCTGCAATAAGAGAAACTGCAGCTCTCTGAGCTGCAGTAGTCATGAAAAATCTATCTGCTCAGAATTATCCACCAAGGACCATTAAAAGAGCTGAGAAAAGGGCACGAAATAACCAACGAGTAGCTCTCCTAGAGACAAACGCGAGTCCCACTGAGAACCTAAACACCTTCACCCCGAGTTCCAACGGGATCAAACGTATCATCATCAAACATTGGGGTATCTTGAACACTGGATCTCTTGAGATCTCACGACCATGCTTCGCTTTCAGATGAACTCAAGACCTGATGGATTTCCTTGTACACACCAGACCCCGGATCCGACAATCCCAAACACAGAACTACCTGTGGGGACTACAAACAGTCATGGGACACCATCTGTGTGGGTCGTGAGGAGTGTGTCCTCTCACTCAGCAGTCCAGAGAGATCAGGTCAGGTCTAACCCTGGGCGTAGTTCGCGTAGTCGTGCTACGTGTAGCTACGCAAAGTGCAGTTCGCACTACGCGAGCTACGCGTAGCACTGCGCGAACTGCGTAGTTTGCTGTTCGCACTGTGCAATGCGAGAGAACGGCATCTCGCACAGTGCGAGCAGTCGTTTTCTGCTGCTCGAGTAGATTTTTACTCGAGCAGCAGTTTTCTCAACGCAAACTGGTAGTTTCTCATCGCGAGCGGTCGCGAGCATACGCGACCACTCGCAATGAGAAACCTGACCTCCCGCATTGAGATCCTCGCCGGAGGTTTATTTTCTCGCTCGCGATCGGCAACTTGATGTTGCTGATCGCGAACGAGAAAAGTCTCGCCGGGATGTCATTTTGCTTGCTCGCGGTCGCCAACTTGACATTGAGGACCGCGAGCAAGCAAAAAATGCCCTCTGCACTACGCTTCGCTGCGCTACGCGTGTTCGCACTGTGCTACGTGCAAATCGCGTAGTGCGAAGTTGCGCAAACTACGCAAACTTCGCGAGCGTAGCGTAGTGCTTTGCCCAGGCCTAGTCAGGTCCTCAATTCACCTGGACACTGAAGAGTCACACTAATTGCAACACATAAAACTCCATCTATATTATCATTTCGTTACGTGGGTATGACCACGAGGGCTGCAAAAACAAGAATAATGGATCACCGGAGCACCAAGATGTATACTAACGCCCATGACTTCCAGCACTCCTCAGGTGATTTCAGGTGGACCATTCTGGAAGCAAACTCGACATGGAACGAATATGCCACGTTACAACGCATGCGATACAGCGCATGCCATTACAATGCGGTCGTTACAACGAACACATTGTTACATCGCATACCATTACAACGCAAGTCGTTACAGTGACTTGCTGTAGGGGGCGCGCTGGACTTTGGAATACTATAATTTACTATTCCAACTCCAGTCTGTGCAACAGTAGGGAAGGTGTTGGATTTTAAATCCAACATCTTCTGCCCCTACAGCAAGTCGTTGTAACGACTTGCATTGTAATGGTTTGTGATGTAACAACGTGGTCGTTGTAACGACCGTGTTGTAATGGCATGCGATGTATCGCATGCGATGTAAACGATGTTTCCCCATGGAACAGTACCAACCTTTTTCAGAGGTAGCAACGGTGGAACTTTCTTCTTCTAATAAATCCCCAGTACTACTTTTGTTTACATCGATGTATCGCATGCGATGTAAACGATGTTTCCCCATGGAACAGTACCAACCTTTTTCAGAGGTAGCAATGGTGGAACTTTCTTCTTCTAATAAATCCCCAGTACTACTTAGATATATGATACAGCATGTATAACAGAGTCAGTATCTCTTCTGCTTTATAATCTATCTGAGCTTCACTTAAGCCCCTTTCATCACTCTGGGTATCCTGATATACCCTCTCAATTTACGTTCAGGACACGCAACACGTCCAGTGTTTTAAATGTTTTAATATTATGAACATATGAGGATATTACCATCTCTATCACCCAGCTCTGCATATGACTCTTCCTCACATAGTTAATTATGGTAGTACTGCCTTTCTTTATCTGTGTAACATCACCCTCACTGATCTATGTTAGGACCAGACTGGGGATCAGACGCCACTTCCACTTTATTTGATCTCCCCCAGTTGATTCAACTGTTTCTTTATCCTTAAATACAGGGACTCGTAACACATTCCAAGATGGCCACCACTGTGATACCATTGTATGCAAGGGGTTTCTACCACCTACATATACATGCTCCACACGTACCGATTGGCCTTACGCACCACACCTGACAATGGTAACGCCACACTTGGCAGCAATTTCCTAAGTTACCAATTCCTTTAATAACCGGCCACCCCCTCTGCTTAGTCACTATCCAGGCGAGAAGAGGAGGGTAGGTTCATTGCACTGCCCGCGCCGACACCATGTGAGTAAAGCTGCATCTCCGTAATGTTTACTTACCATTGGATAACTTGTTCCCCTGGGCACTTTACCTTTTACATTTTGATATTTAACACCTTGATTTATAGTTAACAACTGTTCGCTAACCTCTGCCACTTGACCTTTAGGGCAATCATGACAGATTCATAGGGTAAGACCCTTTCGTTGAAACCTATGGATACATTATTACTTATTACATTCTTTGCTGAGTGACACCAACTTCAATTGAATTTATGTTGTGTGTCCCACGTATGTCTACTTTCCTGTCATGCCATTATGTGTACCAGTCTGTTTTCTTAACTTTTTTCACGCTGTGGCGACTGATTAGCGCCACAACGAGAATGAACATGTCTACCTTGGGAGACACTACTATTGAACATGTTGGACAAGTGATCATTGATCCATGCATCCAAATGAATTGCATAATTTATATTGTTTATTTTGTATTTCTTATGTTTGTCTTTTAGGTTGGACGGTTAGTTTTTTGCTCTTCTTGAATCAGGTATCTTCAAGGGGAATACCTATGCTACACAATACGTGTTAGGTGTGGGGTAGGGCTACACACCGCCTTTCTTTTAGGTCCTGAAGAAGCGTCGCAAATACTTTTTGGCCATCAAACGCGAAACATGTCAACCTGACCACACTCACTGTTTCAAACTCCTTGGGTACATCATCAGCCTACAGTAGCCCTAACCTTATCATGGTTTATTAAACCTGCCAAGAGAGCCACCATATTAAACTTTAATTAGGTATCTCTTAGCTTGTTTTAACTTCCCTCATGTAACTACACACATTTACTCCACCGCACATACTCTTGATGCCCACACAAATGTTCCTTTCATCATACGGCAAACCAATAAAAAGATCTACGCTAAAGCAACCCTTCGTGGGCCCGTAGGGCATTGCAGCACTGACCCTATGAGGAGCACGCCCGATGATGAAGCATGATGTGTGAGGGCACCAAGAAGTAATCCCTATGATTCCTTCTTCTCCGGCCCACCTTACAGTCCTTTCCTGATACGAACAGTGCCTCCTAATTTGTTACTTTTTGTATTGCTCCTAGACAGTGAGACAAAGGGGGAATAGGTGTTGGCAGGATTGGCCATCTCTGACTTGATAGGGCGGAGGAGGTGTCACCTACCACATTGCACATCAACAAATCCTTACCTCAGCACACTCACAAAGCGTTTTCACACCAGTCTATTGTGACCCCCAAACAAGCTGGGGCCAGGGCAGGGAGGCATGAAATTCCAAACAGCTCTGGCAGTGGAAACCTCCAGAACCTTCTCCTACTTCAAAGCTGGCACCATGTATATATATATTGGACCCTTAGACCCAACTCAGAAGGGCTGCTGTGCTGCTCTGCAGCAAGAAGTACTGCTACTCTGCTGCTCTGCTGCCTGAGTGAGAAAGACTGGACCTGCATCTTGAACCCAGTACTACCAGAATGACTTCAAGAGCTAGTTGGCTGATCGATTCACTGATAGAATATCGATGTCACAAACATTGCTGTTCTAAATATCGAGTAAAAAATATCAACTGCAAAAATATCGACTCCCATACCTTAACAGGTAAGTACAAAAATATCGACTCAAAAATATCAAGGTAAAAAATATAGATGTAAAAATATCGATTTAAAAATATATATAAAATTTAAAAAATATATTAAATATATTAAATATTAATATTATTTTTAACAAAATGAATTACATTTAATATACATTTTAACTAAATATAACAAATAAACTTAATTAAAAAAATGTAAACACACAAACATAATAATGTATAGATATACATATATTTACTTAAAAATAATTTAACTATTATCTTTATTAAAATTTTAAACTTTAAAATTATATAAAAATAAAATATATATATATATATCAATAATTTAAAATAAAAAAACATTCCATTATAAATTAAAACATTAAACTATTAAAAAAATGTAAACTAACATTTCCCAATACAATAAGTGCAACAGTAGGGAAAGTGTTGGATAGCGGAATAATTCAATTTACTATTACAACTCCAGTGAGTGCAACAGTAGGGAAAGTGTTGGATAGCAGAGGGGTAAAAATTACTATTCCCACTCCAGTGAGTACAAAAGAAGGGTAAGTGTTGGATAGCGGAGGAATTAAATTTACTATTCCAACACCAGTGAGTGCAACAGTCGGGAAAATGTTGGATAGCGTAGGGGTAAAAATTACTATTCCCACTCCAGTAAGTGCAACAGTAGGGAAAGTGTTGGATAGCGGAGAGGTAAAAATTACTATTCCCACTCCAGTGAGTACAAAAGTAGGGTAAGTGTTGGATAGCGGAGGAATTAAATTTACTATTCCAACTCCAGTGAGTGCAACAGTCGGGAAAATGTTGGATAGCGGAGGGGTAAAAATTACTATTCCCACTCCAGTAAGTGCAACAGTAGGGAAAGTGTTGGATAGCGGAGGGCAAAAATTACTATTCCCAATACAAACAGTGCAACAGTCGGGAAAATGTTGGATAGCGGAGGGGTAAAAATTACTATTCCCACTCCAGTAAGTGCAACAGTAGGGAAAGTGTTGGATAGCGGAGGGCAAAAATTACTATTCCCAATACAAACAGTGCAACAATAGGGAAAGTGTTGGATAGTGGAGGGATAAAAATTACTATTCCCACTCCAGTGATTGCAAAAGTAGGGTAAGTGTTGGATAGCGGAGGGATTACATATACTATTCCAACTCCAGTGAGTGCAACAGTAGGGAAAATGTTGGATTGTGAAGGGGTAAAAATTACTATTCCCACTCCAAACAGTGCAACAGTAGGAAAAGTGTTGGATAGCAGAGGGGCAAAATTACTATTCCCACTCCAGTGAGTGCAATAGTAGGGAAAGTATTGGATAGTGGAGGGGTAAAAATTACTATTCCCACTCCAAAGAATGCAACAGTAGAGAAAGTGTTGGATAGCGGAGGGGATAAAATTACTATTCCCACTCCACTGAATACAACAGTAGGATAAGTGTTGGATAGCTGAGGGGTAAACATTTTTATTCCCACTCCAGTGAGTGCAACAGTAGGGAAAGTGTTGGATAGCGAAGGGGTAAAAATTACTATTCCCACTCCAGGGAGTGCAACAGTAGGGAAATTGCTGGATAGCGGAGGGGTAAAAATTACTATTCCCACTCCAGTGAGTGCAATATTAGGGAAAGTGTTGGATAGCAGAGAAACAAAAAATACTAATAACATTCAAACACTTGAAAAAACCCCAAACATATTACAAAATTTTAAAAAATCATTAAAAAAAAAACAATATTTGAAAAATATAACTTTAAATCTATTAAACATAAAAGGAACACATATTATTTACATATTAATTACATATAACAAAAACCTACAAATAATATAATTAATAAAATGTATAAATACATTTATAAACAATAATTATTTAAAAGTAGCAAATATTAACAAACAAAAAATTTATTTAAAACATAAATGTATTTATTTTATTTCATACCCTATAACACCACACCAATAGCAAAACACTTCAACATTTTTAATTGCATTTATTTCCATAATTAACATAATTAATAATAAATTTAAAAAAATCTTATTAATAAAAAGAAACATTAATTGAGTACACAAGCTTTAACACTCTAATATGCACAACACACACCTAAATTAAACTATAAAACAATCAAACACAATTATATATTATTTTTTATGTTATGTTAATAGGGCTTATTAAGCGCAAGTATACCCGGAGGTGTCTTGACGCTCAACCTGAACGTAAGCCCTGAGGAAAGAAAAAGAGGATATTAATTTGAGAATAGCCACGTTTTAAGGTCTTTTCTAAATGAGGCAAGCGAGTTGGCAGCTCTGATGTCCATGGGGAGCGTATTCCATAGTTTTGCCGTTCCAAGGCCTATGCTTCGGCCTCCCCAGCTCGAGGTTCGAAACCTTGGAACCATCATAAGCTTGGCATTAGTGGACCGTAGCTGTCTGCCAGGATGGTACCAGGAGAAGATGCTTTTCAGGAATACCGGCCCTGTGTTATTCAAGGCCTTATAGGCTAGACAAAGTGCCTTGAACTTTATACGTTGCACCACTGGAAGCCAGTGGAGCTTCCTGATGTCTTTAGATACTGACTCATACTTAGGCAGGTTCAGTAAAAGCCTGGCAGCTGCATTCTGCACCATCTGAAGTTTTTTCAGATGTTGCTTCTGCATGTAGATAGTAGATAGAGACCATTACAATAGTCTATCTTTGATAGTACCAGTGCGGTTACGACCGTCCTCCTGGAATCGAAGGGAATGTAGGGAAGAACCTTTTTCAGTTTCCTAATCAGATAGAAGGCGGCCGACACTGTTGCATTGGTGTGCTGAGAGAAAGTACGTTTATTGTCCATCAGGACCCCTAGCTTTTTTGCCTTTTCTACAGGTTCAGGTAACTCTCCGATCTCAACAGGCCACCAGAGTCCGTCCCATCTCGGTTGGAGATTACCGAAAATCACCACTTCGGTTTTGTCCGAGTTCAGTTTGACACAATGCTTGCCCATCCAGCTGCTAATTTCCCTCATGCAGTTTTGAAACTGCATAGCGGGGGAGGTTTGATCTTTATATGCATCAATTACAATCTGTGTGTCGTCGGCATACGATGTTAGGTTGAAACCAAACTGTTGGATTAGAGGGGCAAGTTCCGACACATAAATGTTGAACAAGGATGGGCTCAGCGACGAGCCCTGGGGGACCCCACAGGGGAGCACGTAAGGGGTAGATTTAAACTGGTCCAAGGTCACTGTCTGTCTTCTGTCCTTCAGAAAAGATGATAACAAAGACAGAGCCTGACCTTTTACCCCTAATTTTTCCAGACGCAGTAGCAGTATGTCATGATGGACGGTATCGAAGGCCGCCGACAGATCGAGGAGGATCAGGACAGCAGCACCTCCTTTGTCCATCACTGTCCTAATCTCCTCAGTGGCCTTAATCAGTGCTGTCTCTGTACTGTGCTCAGGGCGAATGCCAAATTGGGAGGAGTCAAGTAGTGGATTTTCTTGAATGAATTGCGTTAGCTGGTTATTCATGATTTTTTGCAGCTGACTTTGCTGGAAGTGGTAGCCTGGCAATTGGACGGTAATTACTAGTGTTAGAAGCGTCCAGACTCGCTTTTTTATTAATGGAATGATGGCTGCATCTTTCCAAATGTCAGGGAAGATGCCGGAGGTGAACATATTATTAAATATTTTAGTCAAGGTGGGACTCACTTCCTTCACTATGTCTTTCAAAACTGCAGGAGGGCAAGGGTCCAGAGGGGATCCAGATTTAATTTCCTTAATTAGTTTTTCCACAAGCTCGCTAGATACCTGTGAGAAATTCTGAAAGATATTCATTCTAATCTCAGTACTTGGAGCCTCCTCGACTGGCTCATGTATAGTGGCAGCTTCAAAGGAGTCAAAGATGTCATTGACTTTATTCCTAAAAGCACTGGCAATAGTGTCACAGAAATGTTGGCTACTCTTTGTGGTTTTATTACTAGGTAGGGCCGTGAGCTTCTCAACCACCCCAAAAAGTTCTTTGGTGGAGTTTTTAGCTCTCTCAATCTGCCTGGTGAAATAGGTCCCTTTTTCAGTGATCAATAAAGCTTTATATTTTGCTAGTGCATGTTTGTAGTTAAGTTTGTCTAGTGACTCGTATGTTGTTCTCCATCGTCTCTCCAGTCTGCGGCATTTTTGTTTCTCTTGTCGCAGAGCGTCCGAGAACCAGGGGGCCGAGGGAAGATTGCGATTGCCTGAGTTTTTCCATATTGGGACAGTGCCCTAAAAGCGTCTTTTAGCCAATCTGTGTATTCAATGGCTGCCTGATCTACTTAGAATGGGCTGGGTCCGCTCCAGTTGGAGTAGCAGCATATTCTTGTCCATCTTGTTCCATGCTTTATATGTGCTTTGCTGTGTTTTGGCAGCCCCAGTATCTAGTGCTTTTGGGATTGTATATTCAAATAAGATTAGGGAATGATCTGACCAGACCTGGGGATGGATGTCTTGAACTGTCGGGCCTGATACAGAGGAGAATATACCATCAAGCGTATATCCTGCTTCATGGGTAGGTTTAAGTACCAACTGAGATATTCCCAATGTACCAAACGTGTCCCGGAGCGTACTCGTGTCTTTCTCTGCCATGTCCTCCAGATATACATTGAAATCGCCCAAGATTGTGAACTCATTTGTAGAGAGGAAAGGTTCCAGCAGGGAGTCTAGGTTACTAACGAAGCCGACTCTGGAGCCGGGGGGTCGATATAAAAGAATGCCCTTGAAAGTATTTTTCGAACTTACTTCTAAGGTGAAGTACAGCCCTTCACAGTGGGGAGTAGGAACTGAGGAAAACATGGCTCCAAAATGCCCAAAGTATATAACCGCCAGCCCACCTCCTCTCTTGATGTGTCTGTCCATTCTAAAAGATAAACATCCGTGGGGGACTGCGACCACGAAATCAGGGTCAGACGCTGCGTCCGCCCATGTCTCAGTAAGAAATAGCACATCCAAGTTATATTGAGATATGATGTCCGCTATTTCATATTTATGTTTGGCTAGTGACCTGACTTTAACACTCTAATATCCACAGCACACACCTAAATTAAACTATAAAAAAATAAAACACAATTATATATTATTTTTAAAGAAAAACTATCACTATTAACAACTAATAATTAAATAACAACATTTTATTTAATACCCACCCTTTACCCCTTTAAAAGTAAAAACAAAACACAAAAAAATAAACATTTACCCAAAATAGAAAATCAAATAATTAACATTAATTAACAACTATAAATTAATTAAACACAAATTACTTCCCACCCTTTACTCCTATAAACACCACAACACACACATAAAATTAATTACACAATTACCATAATTAATTACCAATGAATTAATTAAAATTAATTAACAACTAATTATTAATTCATCAATTAAAAATATTGTACTTCCCTCCATTCCCACCCTTTACACCTATAAAAACTACCACACACAAATATAATTAATTACACAATTACCAAAATTATTTACAAATTAATTAATTAAAATTAATTAGCAACCAATTTGTAATTCATAAATTGAAAATAAATTTCTTCCCACCATTTACACCTATAAACACCACAACACACACCTAAAATTAATTACACAATTACCATAATTAATTTCCAATTAATTAATTAAAATTAATTAACAATCAATTATATAATTAACAATAAATTAATTTACACATGTAACACTATAACATTTAAATTAAACAAATATTAATAAATAAAAATTAATCAATAAATTAAATATAATTAAATTACTTCCCACCCTATCCCCCTATAAACCCACAACCCGCTATAGAACTAAAATTGCAAAAAATAAAATAAAAAATAATACATTTAATATAATTAAATGACTTCCCACCCTATTCCCCTATAAGCCCACAGCCCACTACAGAACTAAAAACACAAAACTCAAATAAAAAAATTAATACATTTAATATAATTAAATTACTACCCACCCTATTCCCCTATAGACCCACAACCCGCTACAGGACTAAAAATGCAAAATTCAAATTAAAAAATGAATAGCTACTAAAAATTTAACACATATATCAAAAATACAAACAAATCTTATACAAAAAAACATACATCACATACATGTAAAATATATACCAAAATACATAATAATAAAAAATGATATTTTTGACAACTATATTTTTGCAAACGATATTTAACACTTCGATATTTTTAAAAACGGTATTTCTTACCTTCAGTCGATATTCTTGACCACGATATTCTTGCTGTCAATATTCCTGACCCACGATATTAATGACTAGATATTTGTGCAACTCGATATTTTGTACTCGATATTCTGTCTCTGCACCGGCTGTTCTCTTGATCAGAGCCTCAGGGACAGAACAGGCTCCAACCACCTTGTACTCAGCACTTGGACTCTGTCTGCTGTGAGTCTTGCCCCCCAAGTGGTACTGCACCACTCCCGGATCCTTGGAAGTCAGCCTGAAGGTGCTTTCCAGCCCAGCTGTGGTCTTTTGGTCAGAACCAACGCAGTGAGATGCATCTTCTTGCTGCTCCGCATCGTCACCACCACTGCATGATGCATCTCAGAAGCAGGGCATCGCATCCTGCAGCTCCTCAGAACTGCTGCTGTGCAATGCGTTCCCGAGTGCACATCGCAAGCCTTAGTCAACGGCATCTTTGACGGCGACTCAGGACCTTGCATCAAAAGGCCGGTTGATGGCTTCATCAGAACCAACGACGTGCGACACATCTCTGACATAGGACCTCTAGCCGCAGTCCACAGCCTCCTCAGAACAGCCGCTGCATGACGCATCCTCGACGCAGGATCTCGCAAGTTACGCAACCAGGATTAAAGGTACTTGGTAAAGCGGACCTAACTTGATCCCTGTATTTGGCCCGCGCTCCATCACAGTCGTCCTGAACTTGTGACTTTGTCCTGGTCTGGCGCAACCAGACAATCACAGTTGACGCTTTGACTCTCTAGGCACTATTTTTATCCAAACCTTTAAAATTGTAGATGTCCGGTTTTACTAATTGAATTTTTGTTGTTTTGGTGTCAAATAATGTACTACATTTCACTCTTTTTTTCTAAACTTGTGTGGGATTTTTCTTGTGTTGTTTTTTCACTTTATTACTGTTTGAAGTACGGCATAACTACTTTATACATTGCCTCTAAATTAGGCCTTACTGCTTTTGTGCCAAGCTACCAGAGAGTTAAGCAAAGTTTAATTTGGGGTTTGATTGTGTTTCACCCATAGAGAAATTGTGGCTATTACTTTAATAGGGTTTAACCCCCCCCCCCCTCCTCGGCCATTAAACCAGTCTCCTACAATTTCCATCTTACAACCCACAACTTGTTGTGGTCATTCTGCAGCACACAGAGAAATTGGAAAATGCCTCCATGGATTGTTTTTGTGCATTGGCACTAGACACCAATTTGTGCATTGGCGCAGGCTGACAGGCCAGGAATGGGCCATATTTCATTTATACGGCGCATTCCTGCCCTTTCTTTTTAACGCAGGGCAGCGCTGCAAGGAGACTTGCGGTGCTGCCCTATGCCACAAAGTAGTAAACGATGCTTAAAATCATGATGATAGCCACACCACAGGAGCTCTTTGGGTACCCCATTACATGCTTTGGTGGACTGCCATTTGCATAACAATGCAGGTAAGACAGTACCCACTGGCCAGCTACACCACTTAAGTGAACAAAATGGTTACTGAATCCACACACAGCTACATGTGTTTAATTTGATTTAAGGAGATGAGCATCACCAGGTATGACAATGATTACACAAGTAGGCTTGTAAATGAAATAGTGAACAGTTCATATGCCATTTCTCAGGGCAGTGCTGCAGTGTGCTTAAATCTCCTTTATTGAAACGGAAGGCATAGCTGGTTCATCCAATCCTGTTTTGTTCTTTGCATTCTAGCACTTGTTGTTTTGCTTTAAATATTGTGGTGGAAAAATTTAAAGTTATGAAATGGCAAGAAACAAACATGACTGGATCAGGTATCCTTGTTCGACGTTGGTAAACTCTACTGAATGCTCTCCCACACTGTTTAAATAACAATACATAATGTTTCAGATATTTGGGTTCTGTCATTTCTGTACCTGTTGGGTGCAGGTGCTACTGATGTATATATGCTCCTCTGGGAGTGTTGTTATGACCATTTTAGTTTATTATACAAATACATTGGAAGATTTTCATTAAATGCGACTATCAAAGGCAACTAAGAGTGAGTCAAAATGCACTTTTTATAGTTTTAATAAAACATATTTGAAGTGGCAAACCCTGCTTACTTTAGTAGCTCAGATGCTGCACTTGCTTGCGTTGAGGTGGTGAGTGCTTCAGCGAATGCAGCCTTAGTTGCAGTGCACAGAGACTCTTTATTTCTGCACACAGAGGAACAAAATTTGAAGGCACATTGGCTGTGGCTGAAAATAATGAAAGCATCTGGCAATAGCATTGTCGAGGCTCTGTTACAACCCCACACCCTCTACACTGTGCCAAGGGCCAATGTGCTGCACCAGAAGACTGTCCAAAACCATACTCCTAGTTATTCTCCCACGAGCGCCTGAATACCCTCCTTCTGCTAAATTATGTACAGTGACCATTCTTCTTTATATTGTGTGATAAGCTTAAAGTGCTTTCTTTTCTGCAAATCAAAGTGCTGGTTAGACAAGAAGGTATTAAAATACGACATTGACAAATAATAAACACAGTCTCCTGAGGTTAGGTCTCTAGTGTTTCATAGTCGGGCCCCTGAGACCCACTCCCCTCAAGCTATTGGAAGTGGTTATTCCCCTTTTACGATAGGTGACATTCAGGTTAAGCCCTACTAGAAGTCCGAGACTCCATATTAAAGTCAAAAATATTGCAGCGCCTCAGAATTATCTGGCGAGCAACTTCCCCTTGGGCTGTCTGTCTCTTTCCTGAGATATGTCAGGTCCCCTTAATTGTGACCTCTCTCTGAATCAAAGAGCACTCTTTGAAGTGTACTAGAGAGACTGGCTCTCCCTTCCTCCAGTGTATCTCACCCAGCATACAGAAATGCATCAATACACAAATCTGTCTGTGGGGATTCCTCTACCTCTAATCCTCATGTTTCTCTATTCAGCCCTGAATCTCTCATAATGGAGCCCAGAGTCTTCCATGCATTGTATCCTTCACAGGCATACATACACCGAGCACATGAATATAGCATACATGCACTGCACAGCACTACACACTTCATCTACTGTACCATTTGCAGTACTCATGCACCCAGCACATAATACACACACACTGCACAGCACTACATCCTTTATGTATTGTCCAACTCACAGGTAGACATACACCCAGCACATACAGACAATATACAAGCACTGCACAGAACTGCATTATCCCTGTATTGTACCACACAGGCACACATACACCCACCACATGGAAACCACATATGCACTGCACAGCACTACATACTAAGCCGATGTAGACCAAGGGTGTTAAGCACACAGCGACAGAACTTTAAATGAGTGAGACCGTAGGCCTCACTCCAGTGACACAGGTAAAAAGGGCCTGTTGACTCCTACTGATGACTACATGGTAGGCTGCCACCACCAGGCTCATACTTTTTAACTCCTGGTAAAGGCATTAGCCTTTCACTACTAGGAGGGAAGCGCTTTGGGTGCCTCTCCAGGTCCAACAAGACTGTAATCCATTAGACAGGCCTATGTTGTGCCACATATGCATAATCTGAGTTTGCCTATGACAGCAAAAATAAAAATTAGGGATCCAGGCATCAATATAGTTGGTGCACTCGGGGCAGGGGTGGGTGCATGTCCATCACCATGCAAGTGACATTTCTGCCCCAAAAGGGATCCTCTAGACTCTGCACCAGCCACACCCTCTGGCATGCCCATGAGGGCACATTTGTACAAAGTATGAACAGCCCAATTTGAAATAAGCATCTCATTTTGCGTGATCACTGAATGTGCCATTTTCAAATCTTGATCTATGCTAGCACAGATCTGGAAGATAGTTGTACCCCTTGCTCCAACAGTAGCATGCTTTTCTATTTGCAAAAAGGCAGAAGAAAGCAACCAGGGCCATATTATAGAGCACACTGTCCTGTTTAAGCCACAGTGCACCTTTAACTATGTGTGCCAGGCGCAAACAGGGACAGTGCACCATATAACGCATAATGACTGACCCAGGGCAGATTCAAACTTGTGCTGCCATTGGCAACACATTAGCAAAAGGCAGACCTGCTGCTTAAAGCAGCCACTGCCGCCCGTCTTTCTCTGAATGCACAGACCTGCAGTGGGTTATCTGGGGGGCCTTGGGCCCCGTATATTCCCACATAGGACTGTCCTTCAGGGGGCACACTGACTGCGCATCACCATTTTGTAGTGCACTGTCAGTCTGCCCCTGACGACCTCTTTGCCTTTGCGCCTGCGTCCATAATACAACGTCGGCGCAGAGGCCAAGTGATTACCTCATTTGCAAGGGTGCCATACTAATGAGGGAACACCCTTTTAATATAGCTTGTGTGCTATATGTGCACCTGTGCTACATATGTGCTGAAGCTATCAGTATTACAGAAATGGCGCACAAGCATCTGTGGTCCTTTCTGTAACACAACAGTGCCTCGGGTTGCAAAAAATAGACGCACATACCCTTTGTGCCCCCAGGGCACTCTCTGTAATGCTGTGTCAGGTTGCTAACATTTCTGGCATCGCAAAGGGGGGTATTTGAAAGCGACCTCCTACAACAGTGGTACATGGACTTAGTTTCCAGGAGGTTATTGTCTTTTGCAGGCTTACATGCCCACCTTATTGTGCAATGATTTGCTTTCTAGTGCACTGTCTAAGTGAGTCCTGACATCTTCCTATTAAGCATTAAATGTACATTTCATGATATTGTTAAAGTCATATAGGTAGCATTAGTATTTTAAGAATATATCTATGGTAGGTCACGAGTATTTCATTACAAAGAAAATCTATGCAGGGGTCACCTTTGTATATATTATTTTCCATCTTTGAACAGTTGACTAGAACTGCTTTAGGAGGGTTACTACTGTTTCTCAATTCTACAAAACAATTCAAAATATGCCCTGAGGTATCACAACAAAGTTGGTCCAGGTGTCCACACCAGAATGCAAACCGGTGTGAAAAATAATGTGAAAAGGCTCTTACGGGTTGGCAGAGATCTATTCACAACAAGTATAATGTAGTTGTTGAACATTTTTGTGGCGAGTCAGTCAGCGAACATTATAATATGTACACACAAATGATGAATGTATTGTTTGATTACATTTCTAAAGTTAGTGATGGCGGTTCCTTAAACCCTTACAGAAAATCTTAAAGATTAAACAGCACTTATGTTTGTATTACGAATTTTTATTGTGTACGTTTCCGCAGAGAAGACTTCCTGAACCTGAGGAAATGGAGACTGTTAAGTGCAAACAAAAGATTATGTGTAGCTTTATGTAACATATGCTTTATAACTTTGCTTTGTGTATCGTTTACCATGTTTATATAGCAGTACAATTCAAAAGTAACGTTTCTTCCCAAAATACATGATATATCATTTTTTACACATCAGCATTTTTGAAATTGCATCACATAAGCTATTTGCAAAATCCTGAATGGCCATGAGTATTACTAAGATTAGTTCATGCTGAAAAGAACCTTCGTGTTGGCGCAAATGCATTTTTCACGCTTAAGAAGTGAGATAGGTTATCTTAATCCTGCACATGGTATGGCCAATAGATTTTAAAGGATGTGGAAAACAACACAGTAGTGGCTGCTACTGGACGGGGGTGGTGGGGCGGTTAATTAATAAATAAAAAAAAACCTACCTTAGAATGGCCGGCTGGCCGGCCGCCGACTCCCTTGCATTTGCTTCCTTCTTTCTCTGCAGTCAGGCCGGCAGCAGAAAGCACTGGGCACACAGGCTCCCCTGAGCCAATCACAATGCTGCAATGATTGGTGATTGTGATTGGTCTGAGCGCCGTGGATCGGTGATCAGACTCGAACAGGGAGCCTGTGCATGTTCCTGACCAGGCTATGTAATGCAGCCTGGTAGGAACATGCAAAATGCGCATGAACTGTTTGGTTGGCCCAAGAGGGCCGGCCAATCAGTTCATGCGCACTTTGGGAGTGCAAACCACTCCTCCCCTGGCCAGCCCCGCCTCACACTGCACACAGACTGCATGCGCAGTGGGGCAACGCTCCTCCGCCTTAGCGGAGGAGCGGAGGAGTGGACACTGGAAAATCATCGAGGAGGCTACTTTGTTTCTCCCACAGAAACATCGGGTCCCTGTCCTGACAGAGGAAAGTTGCCAAAGAGATGTATAATAGGGTCACTTTACTTATAATAAATATTTGTTCAGTGTACTAGAAAGTGAACTTTGAGACAACAAAACCAGTTTAAACTGATTTCAAGGGAAGAAATGTATGTTAGTGAAGATGTCGCCTAGCTTAAGCAAGTGTCACCCCATGGGAAAAAGCCACTTATATTTTGCATATATTATTAGTCACTGACTCGCAAAATAGCGTTGGCGACTCTCGAAATTAGGAAGGGGTGTACCTTCATAATAGCAAGACTCACTGCCATGTACTATTGTTTTGTGACCACATTTGCGGCTGCAAAACACTCACAGTTTACCACCTACTTCAAGTAGGTGGTAAAAAACTCGCAAACTGGAAGGGTTCCCCTTTGTGAGTGTGTGAGACAATATTTTTTAAGAACAGGCAGTGGTCCCGGGGACCACTGCCTGCCCTTAAAAAATGAAAGAGAAAACTTTCATTTTTCTTTTTTTAAATGCCTCCCGTTTTCCTTTAAGGAAAACGGGCTGCATTTAAAAAAAACTGCTTAATTTAAAAAGCAGTCCCAGACATGGTGGTCTGCTGACCCCAGCAGGCCACCATCCCTGGGAGTGCTAGCCATTTCCAATGGGGTCGGAAATTGCGCTTGCCTCATGAATATTGATGAGGCAGGCAAATTGCGACCCCTTTGGGAATCGCTAACAGTGTCTGTGACACTGTTGTACATTGCATTTTGCGACTCTCAAAATGTAAGGGTCGTACATCTGTCCCTTAGGTACTTCATCTTTGCCCACAGAGCACATCTCGACATGGGCCTTCAAAAGTAGGGAGGAGCAAGGGATAGGGCTACGAGGCTAGCCACAGGAGCAGGAAATGGCCAGGGTAAATTATAGGCCCACCATCTTTAACCGCTCTTTGTCAAGTGCATAAACACATTTTTCTCCTTTTTTTCTCAGTTTCTTTCCTTAACCTACATTTTCTCCCTTTCTCTCCTGATCTCGCATTCTCCACTCTCCTGGCCTTCACCTTCGCCAGTTCCAGTTGCTTATTCTAGAAGTCAATCATATCCGGTGACCAGGGTGTCACAGAGATGGGATGAGAATCCTTAGTGGGGGCATAAAAGTACTGGGTTTTGGATCTGTCTCAAGAAGTATCCCCTGCTGCGTACCGCCTGGCACCTTTCTAGAAATGCAAGCTTGTTTACGGTTGGTTATAAGTGTTTCCACTTGTACTGCTCTTTCAGGTCCTCAGTGCTAAGACTTCAGCTCATTCTCCTTGATGTCCACAATCTTATACAATTTCTCTATAGGAAATATTAACAGCTAAACTTTATTGTGCAATAATAGTGTACTCGAAGAGGCCCAGAATCAGCGCCCATGCAAGACACCAATGGTTGGCTTTATACCAGCATGTTCTGAGAGCTACTAAAGGTGAGAGTGGCAGCCGTCCCTACTAACTAGTAGTCCAGATCATCAGTCTACAAGGGATCATTGGCCTCCTAAGCCTCCTGGACTCTCTGGGTAGATGTGGATGATCTGTTTAGGTCCAGCTCATTGGCGAGAGTGTAGGGGAGTTGAAGTACAATAACAAACAATTATGACAGCTGTAAAAAAATATCAATGTCTAGCCAGAGTTGTGGGAAAACAACACTTTATTATTATAATATATAAAACTATTCACTGTAAAAGTGGGAGACAAATAGTAAAAAGCAAACAAAGTACAATCTACAATAGCATGTTACTGCAACACAATGACATGATAACGAGAGGACCACAGGTTATCAATGTTATAATCGGTATTGGTAATTGATAACACAGCGAAGCACCCTTAGAAACAAAACCATTACATACTAGCAAATGCAAATAGTAGAATTACAGAATGGGGCGATCAATGTTTGCAAGAGTGCTGTTTTCCATAACTACCCAATCATAATGTCCTGCCAGAATGAAATTACTTTCTATCAGGTTTGCTAAGAGACAGGAGAATGAAGAAATATTTCTGAGGTGCGAATTCCAGGCAAGGGAACTCTAATTGTCATCCGTGTGAATTTCTCTTCCAAAGAGAAACAAGGGATGCCCTCAAAAAGGTGAACTTCGAAGGAGGTTTGGGGAATGTCTTTTTATGAGGAACAAATAAAGGCTTGCATTTCTCACCGGAGATAAAAAGTAGCAAGCAGTTAGCACTTACAAACTTTTTTTCTAAAAGGGGAAAATATTTGCAGCTCTGAAGAAAAACATTCCACTGCACTCACTCCAGTTTTGGGAGTTGTACCGTGCAACTCTGGAAAGGGATTTACATCGGCTCTTGATAAAATCCCATTTCTAGGCGTTTTCACAATGGGAAAGAGTTGGAAAAGTGTTTGTGAACAACCACTAAGGTGTAATTTCCAGGGAATTCCATCCCAGACCAGTCACTCAATAGGGGGAATCTTTGTACTTGTCCAAAATGACTTTTGCCATTTAAAATACGGTTCTGCAAGCTTTGTGAATTGTGCCCTGTGTTCAATTCTCCAGGCTGCTAGGCCAGAAGCCCCAAATGTGTAAACAAATTAACAGTGCTTTACAGACCAACTCATAACCTAAGATTCTTTACTGCTGATAAAATTACATTACTGATTGGCACTCAGGAGAGTTGTAGGTCTGAAACGTACAGAACTTTGGGTCTAATGTACTAGTCTTAAGGTGCATTGCAAATTAATTTTCTTTGCAGCATCTGCAGTGCTGGGATTGATATACTCTAATCACTCACAGCACCAAACCTTGGTAGGATTCCTCCAAATGCCCCGAAAATCCAGGGATGGTGGCCTGTGATGGACATCAGACCTCCGTCCCTGCATTCACAGTTGCATGGCAATATGGCAGCTTTTGTCAGTGTGTTGCCATATGCAGAGAAAGTGGCATCCTATTAGAAATTTAGGGATCTACAGAACCATTGCCTGCTCAGCCCTATGCCCTCAGCTATGATTTGCAAATTGGAAACTGTCCATCACAGGCAGCTTTCACTATGTGAATTTTGTTCACCTTTTTTACAACCTGTCGCAGGCTTTGTACCTGCAGAAAAACCTATGTATATTGGATTCCTGACTCACTAACATGGAACAAGCAACCTTTGCAGTCAGAACAGAACAACTTCAGGTTGGGAAAAGAGCTGAAATGTGAACTTAGGAGTTTATTTCTAACTCCATTCATTTGAGAACTAACTCCTGAATGGGCACAACCAATAAGTTACTTTTCTATATACTAAACCCTAATGTACTCTGTAATTGCATTTTCATGCAGATCGTCGGCTTGCTTTTCTCAGTCTCCCCCATCCTTTCCCCCATTGGAGTTGGAATGCAGACTGTACATGTGTTATGCCTCTCCAAATGTGAAACACATGTTTGCAGACCATGTTGAACGTGTACCACAACCTTGAATCCTTCCAGACTAAACTCAATTGCTCTGAGCACCAGGATCATTGAATCCAGCATGGCTTTTAGAAACAGTGTTAAAAAACACAAGGCTTTGAGAAAAAGAGGTATACTTACTTGTAGGTGAAACTCCTACTTCTTGAGGTTGCACTTCTTTGAACAAATGGAAAGGGAATGAAATTTACAAGAAGAATATTTATAAGGTCTCAGACGCCTAGTGGGAAGGGGACACAACATTCTCAGAAACAGGAGGCATAGGGTTATTTGTTCTATGTGCTTTGCAAACACAAGATGCTGATATTATGTTTCCTGGGTCTTTGGAAGAGGTATATTCAAACACCAAAGGAGAAGATAGAACATCACATATGAGAAAAGCTCACTCCTGATATTACATAGGGATATTGCCAAAGACAATACCTCCCAGGAAGCCCTTTGGGCCTAAAGAACTGAATAGTTACTCTAACTACAATTTAAACTCATATTGTTTATTTAGGATCCAGTGAAAACCGACTAGAGAATGTGCCAGCACACAACAAAATTGTAATGGGCCCCTAAAATCTGCTTGTATAGAAATAGAGAGATTAATATATATGAGCCTAAATTATAGTTGGAGTAAATATTCAGATCTTTAAGCCTTAAGGGCTACTGGATATTAAAATGTGGTATCAGAAGTGAGATTCTCTCACATATGATTTTCTACCTTCTCCTTTAGTGCTTGAATTTATAACTATAACTGGAGGATGTATTTAGCTAGTACCACTAACTGTTCTTGTACATTCCCTGGAAGAGGAGTCAACAGTGGTTTACTACATAAGGGCTCAAAGTATTATCCTCTGTGCATCTCAAAATTCGAGGAATGTCTTTGTCATGTACTTAACCCACGTCACCTCATTCCCTTGTTTCCAGTATCTGTGTTCTCGTTTGAATTATTGCGTTAGGAATTTTGATGAGACCTTTCTTTCTAAGTTCTCTTTAGAATTCTTGTGTTTGAAGTCCAAAAGACAGACATGATCAGAATCCTCTGCCATCTGTAACCTCTCTGCAGCGTGATTATGAAAACAACAAATGCAATAGCGAGATTGGGGTATAGCAGGAAAAGAAGTAAGGTTAGAAGAAAATCAGTACTGAATTCCTCATGTGGAATTGTCTCAGTGCTGTGAGCAAGTCCCTTTTCAGGATTCCTCATGTGGCAAGAAGATTAGGCAAACCTACTAAAGAAAAGGAGGGAGTAACAGTTAGGAAGGAGGTCACAATGTAGAAAAGGTATATGTAGCCAGGAGTAGAGAAAGAAAGGCTTGCCCGTTTCTCTGGTGGATGGTGCAGCAATGAGCCCTTGACAGACCAGGATCCCAGGCAAGGACTCCAGGGCGATAGAGAAAATGGCAGGTAATCTGGGAAAGAATCATAACTAAAGGATCAATAAAGTGCAAGGATGATAAAAACACAGGGCTGAGGGGACAAAAATTCCAAACCGGGGAAAACAACTAAGGTGCAGGACAAATATGGGTGCAAACGTGCAAGAGAGCCTTAGGAGCAATGCAACATGTTGCATGGCACCCTGGTCATTCCCACATACTGTAAATCACAAGCGCATACAATCATGTAAACACAATTTTTAGTGTTACAGTTCGTATGTTTGTATAGATGCCATTTACTACCTGGACCAACCTCCACCTCCTTAGTATGTATGGTTAGATGCCAAACATTGCAGTGATCACAAGGATGGTGTCCCTCCACTGGTGTGATACTCCAGCTCCGAGTTATGCTGTTTTCATTGAGTGTGCTTAGTGGGTTAGTATGCTGTTACAATGAAGAATGATACTCAGGCAGGTCTTGTATAAAAGGTTGTAGATTTATTCTTGAGATTACTTCTTAGGTTACAGGATGATAGTCAGATCCATATATGTGCCCCACCAGGAGCAGCCTCCTCGCTGCTCAGCCCTTCCACACCAACTGATTCTCCCTTCAACACAAACACACTGAACATTCCGATGACCTCACCATTGGCTGAGCAGCAAGGCAGAGAACCTCAATAGGGAGGATGCATTAAGTAACAAGTACATTATAACACATCTCCCCCCTTATAATGATCATAAACAATCAAATGTATGAAGAATGTAAAACACACATATGACAGCAAAGGAGGATGCATAAAACAACAAAAATATTACAACACATCTCTCCCCTTATAGTGATCTTAAACAAACAAATGAATGCAAGATGATAAGACACATTCTTTAAAACAGTGGATGCTAATCCACCATAACTCACACTAGAAACTACGGGTACCACACCACCACACAACAAAAAGTACCCATCTCACCTCACACTAAGGCACAACACTGCGGCAGGACCAGGGATTCTCAACCCTCTACTGCACATACTAATGGCAGGACCTGGGACTCTCATCCCTCTACTGCACTACATACAGGGTATAATTACAACCCTAAAACAGTGGATACTAAACACCACCATGCCTCAAATTCAAGGCACAATACTAATGGCAGGACAGGTCTAACCTCAAAGAAAAAGGATAAGACTCAACCCATACCAAAACAGGGTACCTCAAAACCCAAAACACTCTTGAAACATACAATGGGTATCTATAAACCCAAAACAAATTCAGGGTATCTTTAAACCCAAAACACTCTCGAAACATACAACGGGTATCTTTAAACCCAAAACAAATTTAGGGTATCCTTAAACCCAAAACACTCTCGAAACATACTATGGGTATCTTTAAACCCAAAACAAATTCAGGGTATCCTTAAACCACAAAACACTCTCGAAACATACAATGGGTATCTATAAACCCAAAACAAATTCAGGGTATCCTTAAAGTCAAAACACTCTCGAAACATACAATGGGTATATTTAAACCCAAAACAAATTCAGGGTATCCTTAAACCCAAAACACTCTCAAGATATACTCAGGGTATCTTTAACCCAAAACATACTCAGGCAAAAAAAACAACATACACAACTTCACAAAATACAAACATGGAGGTTCACTCACTGAAAAGAACAACATGGCAATCTCCCCATAAAAACACTGGTGTGCCAACGAAGAAAGTACAACCCCATAGGAATAAGTGAAGATGTTAAAATTGCCCACAAACCCCAAACAGGAGAATATTTTGTTGCACTTGAAGTGAAGCTCGTTTGTTCATAGTTATGAGAAATCAGCACAAGTCACGTAAATATCTTCTTCAGAATATATGCACCGATGATGAAGTGGCTCACTAGAACACAACTTGCAGGCACACAGAAACAGAAACCTCTTCAAGAACAGCTCTCAGGAAATGCCCAAACAGTTACTCATCTGATGCAGCAATATCGTGGGCAGATTGCATTTAAAGTTGAAGAGTACTCGAAACGTCGTGACCGCTATAAAAGTCAAAGGAATTCTTCCCAAAGAGCAAAAATGGCCGCCCGTGCGTCGTTTTGCGTCACTTTCAAAGGAGATTAGGCCTTGAATCCAATGTGACGTCACATACAGCTTGCACAGATCGTCTCGCACTAGGAATGGGTAGAGGAGCATCTTTTGAAACTGGTAAGACACGCACACATTAGCGCAACCATGCATTCTCAACTGCGCAACACATTGGAAATGCGCAGCAAAAAAAAAACAAAGTACTCACAGTTAGTGATAAATGCATCGCCAGCAGTCCTTCCCATCCCAAACAAACACATTGGCTCACCAGGGGTGTAGTTTTCCCTGCCATGAAGTCGCCCTTAGTAATTCCTCCGTGAAGGTGATGAGCACCAAAACACACCAAACCATGCAATGAAGATGAATGAAAAACAAACACATCAGCGGGGCTCTTCAGAAGCCGACAATAATACGAACTCCGGGGCTGCTCACGGCTGGTGTTCCAATTAGCATAGACACAGGAAACACTTGAGGCCAAACATAACTCCATGATCCGAACTGCGGACCCCTCACACGATGCTCCTCTTGATGACACGAACAAAGGGACTGCACTGCCGGTTATTGCGGTTAATACATACAGTTGCCATTGTTAAATCCACACCGGGAGTCTGGAGACTAGTAACTCATTAAGAGGCAGGACGCAGGTCACACAGCAGACTCTTTCAGGAGACACTGTCCCAAGGCAGCAGGACACGGACACCTCTTCCAAGTTACAGCAGGCAGGAAGAGGGAAAGTCCAACAGGAAATAGCACTTAATTGTTAGGGCGACCGATGGAGTGGTCACTGGTGGGGCTCAGGGTGCCAGGTTCCTCAAATACGCACTTGTATTTTCTCATGAAGTTCTATTTCCTTGCAGTTTCTTTAGGCTTCATAGACTTTAATCCATACAAGTAGCATAACGCAGGTTCTTTAAGTATCGTCGCCAGTGTTACAATGAAGAATGATGCGCAGGCAGGTCTTGTATAAAAGGTTGTAGATTTATTCTTGAGATTACTTCTTAGGTTACAGGTTACAGGATGATAGTCAGATCCATATATGTGCCCATGGGGTGCCTGCCACAGGATGAAAGGTTTTCCCCAACCACCCCTTTCCTCTATGGGAGCCTGTGTTCTCTTTCGGAACACAGGCTCCCATTGAAGTTAATGGGAGTCCGACTGAACAGTGTTCGGACTAGGCCTGGGCGGAGTTCGCAGAGTTTCACTCCGTGGAATTACACGGAGTTACAGAAAAACTCTTCCAAATTCTGCGGAGTTCTGCAAGCAGGCAGAGTATTGGTCAGCCACCCCTAATCACAGGGAGAGGCATTTTTGCATCTGTCCTTGCGATAGTCATGTCAGACTCATAAGGCTATGACTCAGCTTCCGCTGCCCGCAAACCGCCATCGACTTAGTAAAACGTGCGTGCCACAGCTGCTTGGTTTGAAGAGCAGAGCCATCCATTTTCACTATTGCCCGATAAAGTGGGGCGTAAATAATGAAAAATAAACCTTCCACAAAGTAAGCTGCTGCTGAAATGTGGCTTCCAATTAAAATACACTCCGGACAGCACCGCAAAGTGTTTAGCTTCATGGACTACGATTCATTGTTTCTTTTATAAATTACTAGCTTCCATTATGAAATGCGGCTCGAAAATGTCGCATCAACATGATGAAAGCATTTGTGTGTGCACATTCACCGACAGAGCTATGCCGTGTTCTATACACAATGGGACGTTTTGTCACGTTGTGTTTCTGCGTTTATGGTCCTGCAGTTCAGTATGTGATACTGCTATGACACGCCTGTGCAAGCCAGCGAATTACCCCTCCATGCACATTTAAGAGTACATCACAAGGCAATGCAGATTTGAAAGTGTAGGATAATACGACAATAGGTCATGGATGGTGAGAGTACAGGGGCAGTGAAAGTGGCGGTAATCGAAAAACAGAATATAAGAGAAGTTGTAGCATCTCCTTACCTTCTGCTGCTGCTCCTCATTGTAGCAGGGCTAGACTGTGCCACTCGGCTGCAGGTCTTCCTCATCCATGATTTGAGCCTGTCCCAGGAGTGTTTCCAAACCTAATTCACTGCCTTTGAGCTTTTGAGCCAACAGTGGCAGGGGCTCCATCCTGTCACAGGGCACACGCAAAGAGCGCTGAAAACTACCATGACAGCCAGACTCCAGAGAGTGATTGGCAGAGAGTCCTCCTGAAGTCTAATAGGGTGTGCAGATTTAAAGGGGTACTTTGTAAGAGGCACCTCCCTCAGGAGGGTGCGCTGTCTAAGGTGTGTGGGAAGCCACAGATGGGTAGCCCTATCTCAGAGGAATGAAGTCCGCGGCCGTGCCTGGGCACATCGGCAGCACACTGTGTTCCTTTCTAGTCTAAGGGGAGGGCCAGCCTCAGACGCGTGGGTACTTCAGGGCATGGACCATTCATTAAACGCTGGTGTCAGCACTCAGCCTGCACAGCCAATATAGTTGTTTTGCCTACATCTCCCAGAATGTCTTGAGCTCCCCATGTGACTTTAGTCAGTTTCACATGACGGCTGCTGCTTGCTCGACTGCTTTCGGAGACGGACAGAGTGGTCGGAAGCTTGAAGGCAGCTTTAAGCCGCTACGCTAGTGCAAGCAGGAAAGATGGATATGGCTGTAAGTACTCCTCTCTACCCTACCCTCATCCAGTGTCTCTGCAGCAATCACCTTCCACAATTATTCAGACCCCTCCCCTCAGCACTGGCAGGAAGTGGTGGGTGGGACTAGGAAGAACTGAACAGAACTCGCAGGCTCCGCTATTGTGTTGTCTTCAAAAGCGCAGAGTGCAACTGAACCTTAGACTGCAGCAGGCAGCTGTCTGGGGGCACTGCACTCTGTTCTTCTGAACTACACCCTGAGCTGCTGACATCCTTTAACAATGCACAGCACTGTTTGTTTAGGACCTCGGACATCCCTCTCGCAGCTTTGCATGCATATACGTGACTATTGACTGCCAATCTCTTGCGTACATTAGCCCTGAGCCTCTGTAATAGACATGAACATATTTATTTATCTGGAGTGCACCTCTGAAACGAGCCCCTCTGATTTATAGCTGCCAAATGCGTGATGCGGTCCAGTGGCTAAGCTGCCAACTTTGCAAACTAGAGGTCTAGGTTGAGTCCCGGCCGTGGCACCGGTAAACTCCGCTCCGCCAGCGTTTGGCGGAGTTGCTGTACTCCACGCTCAAAGCAGAGTGTGTAGAGATGAAAACTCCATAAACTCCACCGGCGGAGCGGAGTTTACCGCACACCCTTAGTTCGGACACACCGTAATCGGTCGGTTGAACTCCCCGAACCCGAGTCGTTCGGAAAGCATTCCCAAACTGATTCTGTTGGACTGCTTTCCGGACAACATCGTAATCGGGCCGTATGTCGGAGACAGTGAGGAGATACCATAGAGAACTGCAATGAGCGCAAGCCTCTTATTTTTAAATTAGAATCAATGATGCTGTTAATTTCCGTAGAGAATGTTTAAAATCACAAAGTCCTTTTTGGAATCGACCACCAAAGTTCCTGCCTCTGAACCTTCTAAGGACAGGTACAATGCCTAGGTTTCTTCCTTCAACATCAAAATCCTGGACATTTATCGATTGTTTCAAAAGGTCAAGGAAAGCGACAGTCCCATCCCGTTGAATAATAGTACCTACCTTGTCCCAATTCCCTCCCCTCTTCCTGGATGAGTTAACTGCCCTTTCTTTAGGAAAATCAAATCCAGATCTCCTCTGGTTCCGGCACCTCTGAGAGCCCCTGCTCTTGAGCCTGACATAATTTTCCTTATTCTATTAGAAATGGTCAACCTCTCTCTGGAGACTGGTATGGTGCCCCCACCCTGGAAACAGGCAATGGTCAGAGCTGACTTAAAGAAACCTAGTGTTGAACCAACCTCTTTGGGGAACTTTAGCCCAAGCTCCCTGCTCCCAGGCATAAGCAAAGTGGCAGAGAAATATATCTATCAGACTTCTTGGAAGCTTACTCCATCTTGCACCACACGCAAACTGGATAGGGCCAAAGCATAGTACAGAGACTGCCCTTCTGGGTGTGGTGGAAGAGGCTAAAAGGAAATTGGACCAAGGGGCTATGGTGGCCATAGTACTATTGGATCTTAGTGCAGCTTTTGATACAGTTGACCACTCTACACTTTTAGGCAGGATAGCTAAAACTGGCGTCTCAGGGAAAGCCTTAGATTGGGTGGCTTCCTTTCTTAAAGAACGAATATTGCAGTTCTTTTACGAAGACTGCTCATCAGAAATGTTGCCTGTCACATGTGGGGTCCCACAGTATTTAACATATTCTTGCCGACATTATAGCTCCCTTTGGGATCTGTATAGTGTCCTATGCAGATAACGCCCAGCTGGTTGTTTCTTTTAGCCAAGACTCAGAATCCTTAACATCCACCCTTGGACCTTGCCTGGAGCAGGTAGCCAGTTGGATAAATAAGTCCTGTCTTAAGCTCAATGGAGCTAAAACAAAATTAATGATTCTGGGGTAAAACTCTTCTATCCAACAAGACCTGGGCTGCCCATTGTCCTCACACCACCCCTACCCCAGCCCCTAAGGCTGTGATAGATAGCTTGTGGATGTGGCTCGAAGATACCTTGACAATGGAAGCCCAAGCCACCAAATTTTTGGCCAGTTGTTTTGGATTGTTGCAGGTGTTATATAAGATTTTGCCCTTGCTCCCCCAGACCTTGAGACGGATGGTGGTCAGGCCCTCGTTCTATCCCGTTTGGATTATGGCAATTCACTGTACCTGGGGTCTCCTAAAGGTGTCGCCCAGAAACTACAAGTTGTGCAAAAGGTGGCTGGACACACATTACTTGGAATTCCTAGATCTCAGTCAGTGAAGCAGGATTGAGATATCTTCACTGGCTCCCCATTGCCCAAAGAATAGAAGTCAAGGCATTTTGCATCTCCCACCAGGCGATACAGGGGCAAGGCCTGTCTATCCTATGTCAGTTTGTTACCCCCTGCATCCCCAAGAGATCACTTCGAACCTCCACCTAGCCTCTGTCTCCACTATTAAAAGAGCTAGAAGTGGTTGACAGTCCTTTAGTTTCAAAGCAGCTAAGCTTTGGAACTCTCTTTCCCTGGCCATCTGAGTAATGGACAATGAGTTCCATTTTCGGAAAGCTCATAAAACCTGGTTCTTCAAATAGACTCAGTCTCTGAGGATTCTGCCTTGTTCTGTTATGGTAGAACCTCTCCATAACTAGCACTGGGATGCCTCCGGGTAGCCATGCGCTTTACAAATCTTATATTATAGTATGCCTTCTGTACCTAGAGCAAACTAACACAATAAGCTATCACTTTTAGAGAACCCTATACTTTTTAAGAAAATCCAACTCTGTGCTTCCACCTACATGAAATTGTATATTTTTCAGAACTTTTGCGGGTCACTCTCATCTTCCCAACATTAGCACCTTATTAATTATCACAGCTCTTCTAAGTTACATTCCTCTTCGTCATTTAAATAAGGCAGTTCTCATTAAATCTTCGATTGTGACACCACTCATCCCTTTCACTAGGAGGAATACTATTGTGTCCACATAACACCACATGTCCTCAAAAAAAAAGTGAAGTGACAACCAGCTATCACTGTGTGCATATGCCCCACTGCACTGCCACATACTGGAATAATGCATACGATCATTCACACGAGTATGGAGAAAATCCATCATTGTTTCTTAAGCATTATTTTTGTGACCATGTCACTTTGTTTCTAGTTCAGGAAGATCTTCTACAGAATTACCCACTTCAACTGTTTGTCCGTTTGTCCTTATCCACACAGTGCTGGTCAACAGGTGCATATTATGTTTTCATATGAAAATGAAATGAAATTTGTACTTGTAAAGCGCACTGTTACCTTAGGGTGTCCTGGCGCTGTACGCATACCGCTGTGGAACCCTTCCTGTCTTTTCCCTGTGAAATGTCCACTCCTGGGCACCCCCAAGGTGAAGCCAGGCATCCCAGCGCTGGTGGGGCCGTTGTGGAGATTAAGCAAGCTATTGCCCAGAGTTGCAGAGTGGGACCCATGATTAAAATAGGCACCGAGGCGAGAATTATCAGGTCCGAGGAAATTGAGCCCAAGACCCGCCAAGGCGGGAATTGAACCCTGGTCCCGGGCCAGATCTCTGCATCAGGGTCTGCCGCTCTAACCATTGAGCCACACTTCTCCACATATGCACAGTATCTTGTTCTAAACTCTCTTCCTTTACAGATCCTCTGCCGCAAGGGTAAGTTATAAAGTGGACCACATTTTTCATTCAACTATTTGCCATATCGTTCAGGGTGTATATATAGTTTGAGTGTGTCTAAACACCTTTGTAACTTCTACTGCGTCCTACACTGAAGAGACTGCTTTTTTATAATTAAATGTAGAGTTCGGTTCTCTCTAACAATGTACGAACTTCCTTCTAATGTTGCTGTTCCGACTTAAACAGAGTTTGTTTAAATGCCCTAGGGCTAATTCTTGAGGAATATTCTTTGTAGAGAGCTTTGATATGCAACGTGGCCCCATCATTTGGTGTCACAGATGAGTTTCGAGCCCTCCAATCTCTCAATCATCTCCAAGGTATCCTACCGAGAGAAGGACGTAGAGCCCCCTTGTGCTGTTATGAAAATATCAGTTTACTTTGTGGTTCCATGAAGAAACTAACATTCGCTAAAATAATGAGTTGGTTGTTACACTTCTGGTCAAGCTCCTTTGGGTCAACACATTTGAACGCGACTCATTTGCTTTCCTCCTAGTTAATGTGGGGAAAGGTTTGGGCCTTTCTCCTCCACTGCTTCATCATGGCTTCCATTTGCTTGAAGGCTGGTGGCTGTTGGGACTGGGCACTTGACATTCAGGTTATTCATCTTCCCTCCTCCCCCCCATATCTCCCTCCCCACACCACAGTCGGGTTCACAGGTGAAGTGTCACCCATCTTCCATTTTGCTTCATTCCTTTTGAGATTGCACACATGAATCAGTTTGTCTCTGTCAATCAGGCTGTGTTGCTGAGGCTTTTAATTTTAGTTTCGTTTTGAGAGGATCTATTCTAATTAATCCTGCCTTTTCCCAAATAAAACGTATAGGATGGCTGATCATTTTGCTGAGGTATATATCTGCTTTGATATCATTTAAAATAGTGGCTTACAGTGGGCTGTTCACTCAAACATTGCCATGCTCTGGTTTATTTATCTCATGGTTGCTTTTATAATTCTTCTTCTGAGAGCACTAAGGAGACTAGGGGGCCTGTTTATGAAAAAGTCACACAGTGCAGAGCAGCAAGTCCCTGCGCGACAGGTGAAGGACAGGAATGCACCGTATTTAAGGCAATACGGCATATTCCTGCCTTTACGTCTGCTCTGGTGCCCTTTTGGCAGCCGAGTGCCAATGCAGGCATGCCTGCGTTGCATGCAGGATTCTTTTAGTGCAGGAAGGGACACCTTCCTGCACAAAAACAATCCTGAGAGGCATATTCCTCTATCCATGTGAGAACGAGGATGTGACAAAGAGAAATAAAGATATTTCTCCTTGTGATGCCTCTCCTGGGAGGGCATATCTTTTTGACGCATTCCCAAGTTTACTAGTTCTGGTAAATCTGGGAATGAATCACAAACTATGGGAGTTGCGTGGGAACACCCACATGATGCTCAAGGAACGCCTTCCCAGGGCAGAGTAAGGTAACACAGTGAGTTGCGCTGCGTTGCTTTACTCCAGATTTATGGAGCCACTCGAGGCCACGCAAAGTGGCCTTGCGTGGCTTCATAAATTTGACTGGTGGTGCAAGAGCGACACAAACCTGCTCGTAAATAGGCCCCCAAGATTCCATCCTTAACAGCAGGCTTATCGTGAGGGGCACAGACAGGACCTTGCTGCACTGCCCTATGACAAAGTGAAAGGGCAGAAATGCACAGTATTTATGCAATACGGTGCATTACTGTCCTTTCGTCCTGAACTGGACACCTTCCTGCATAAAACAAAGAAAAAACGAGGAGAAATAGAGATATTTCTCCTCGTTATACCTCACCTCGGGAGGCGTACAGATGTGGCACTTTACCAGGTTTCATGATTCTGTAAATTTGGGGCAGCATCGAAATCCATGGGAACGCCTCCCGGGAGCAGAGAAAGGTGATGAACGATTTGCTCTGCGTTGCCTTACTCAAGTTTAATGAGGCCACTCAAATTCACGGAGGGTGGCTTGGTGTGGCTTCATAAATCGGATTGAGAGCCCTGTGCTACTTTGCGAGGTGCAAAAGTGATGTAGGGCTCTCATAAATAAGCCCCTAAAGTTATGAAAGTGCAGAGTGGCTTCAAACAATTCTTTCTCAGACTGCAAAGAGTGGGGGGATGGCTGGGGGCGATATTCCGTAGAAAGGACAAGAGGTGCTTTGGGCTAAGCTGCAAGTAAGTGACTGTTCAAAATGGGCCCCAGTCAGCAACAGATGGTGCTGTGCTCTGCATACATGATCCCATTAGACGCTCCGTAGCCATCCTTTCTTTGACAGTAGTATTGCTTATTTGCATATTGTCCTCGTGACGAGGGGAAGACTGATCATGGGCCCTGTAGACACCACCACTGACAGTCAGGCGATAAAAGTGAGGAAAAATAGAAACATTTCTGTGAGGCGCCTCATTTTGAGCGCACACAACCCTTTGCAATAATTAGTGACTTTCAGAAAAATAGGGTTAAGTTTCTATTTCTCTTATTTGCGGGATAGTTTCTAATGTCAGATGCTTGAAGAGTTTGGATTGCCCTTTATGTTAACTGAATGTAAACACTGGTCCAATAGTGCCCTCTGCTGTTTAAATTTGAGACAATCATGGAAAGTTCTCACAACTATCTATCTAAATAAAGTAAGACTGAGGCCAAAAAGATTCTTTTATACAGAAAACCGAAATGAATTTAAATATTTTAAAGTAAACCCAGTGAGAAGGGTATCCTTTTGATCGACTGTGCAATATTTGAAACATAAATAAGCATAAAACGTTTTGTTTTAATTTATATCTCGTTAGTTTCGAAAGACAATGCTGGAAATGTGACCTATTTAAATGACACTGCTGATGTAAAACGTTCGTTCTCGACATGTAGGGATGCGTACAACAGAAGAGCAGACACTACCTTGGCATAAATACAACCATGTAGCCTTCACAGTACTTATTTCGTGCAAGACCATGGCACACCGCACAATGTATATATGTATTTACGGGCTGAAGTTCTTTTAAGCAATATTATCCGAGGGTGAGGGTGTGTGTGTGTGGGGGGGGGGGGATCCGGGCGGGGGCATTATAATGTGGAATGAAATTTACAAAGTTGCAAAGTTGTTTGTTATTTGGTGTGTTTTTCATGGGACTATTAGGTGGGAGCATATCTGTTGGATTTTTTGGTGTGATTTTGAGGGTCACAAAAAGGGGTGTAGAGAAAGAGATACTACATTTTAGTCTTAATGGCATATCAATTGTTAATGGTTTCATATTCATTTTATAAATAGTGGTGAGTTCTAATGCGATTTCACTCTGTGAAAAATGCTCATCCTCTACTGGGATTGATGAGGGATTCTCTCATGATATTCTCATGAAAATTATGGTAAGTGACACACGAGATAAAATTGAGTAAAATATTTACAGCCAACAGTAGTAACTGTCTGTCAGTTGATTTCTCATTGTTCTACTGAAGCTTCACCACAGTGTTGCAATGAACAACAAGAGCGCTAACATTCTTTATTCACGATAGACACCTGAATGCTAATTTGTTGGAACAGTATTAATATAATTTTTATTATTTCCAATAGAAGAGATTGAAATAAATTAACGAGAGTTAGAGCTATTGGTGTTGTAAATGACAATGTGTTTTATCTATGTGTTTTGGTTTGGAGTGTAGTGGATGTACGTGGTGTGGAGCGGAATTATGTTGGTTTGTTTTGGAATTATTGTGGAATTGTGTGGTGTGGAGTGTATTTGTGTAGTGGAATTATGTGGCATGGTGAATAAAGAGGAATGAGAGCTGCACAGAATGGATAGAAGGGAAGATAGAGATGGGTAGGTAGTTTTTGCAGGAAGTGGAGAATGAACTTGAGACAGGGAAACAGAAAGAGTGTGTGAGAAAGAGAGAAAGAAGAGGAGAGCAGGCCACAGATGCATAGAGAGGGAGAGCATGTGTACACAGAAGACACCTTTAGAAGAGGAGGAGAGCTTGGGTTTGAGGGACAGAAACCTTGACAAGGCACAGGAAATAACCTATGCTTGAAGATCTGAAGTCAATCACATAAGAGAGGCAGGAAGAGTGCATGAGACAGCGAAAGAGAGGGGTGAGAGAGAGTACAAGACAGAGAGGCGCACCAAGAGGGGTGGTGGGAGGTCAATAGGTGGACCAGTGCACAGTGTGAGGAGGTTCAGAAAGGTAGCATGTGTGAGAAGACAGTATAGAGAGGGCACAGGGAGTGTGAGGGAGGGATGAGAGGGGGCAGGGGGATTGTGAGATGAGAAGGGTTAGTGGCAGTGTGAGGGAAAGATGAGCGGGGCAGTGGGTGTGTGGAGGAGAGTTAACAAGATTGATGGAAGGGGAGATGTATTGGATTGGAATTGTTCAGCCTGGAATTCTGTCCTAAGACTGCAGGTAGTTGCTAAGTATGTTTCGAAAAACATTCTCAAAATTCTCTCGATCATTAATTGCATAGAAGTATCTCAGTAACTCCCTCATGAATCATTTGCTGGTAGACACAGGGGTGCAGGTGCTGTGTTGCTGTTCAGTGACTGGCAACCTGCGGTGGTGGCCTGGCCAGCTCCTTGTGCCCCCTCAAAGAAGTAGCTGCTCCTTAACTCCAAATTTTAAATAGAATTTTTAAAGTTTAGTAGAAAGCATTCTAGGGACTACAAATGAAGTAATGGGGTTATCGGCATTCTTTACATCTAGGGAGCAGGAGAAAGTATCCTGGGTGTTGTTTGTGCAGTATCCAGGAGTAGGTAGACAGTAGACTGTATCCAGGCTACCAGTTTCTGTAGTATGTGTGTGTGGGGATGAGGCAGTAAAGGGTGTTCTGAGGTACAGAGTATTGTTTTTTAGGGGACCCTGGGGTTTGTTCTTCATGGGAAGTATGTAGTATCATGGATACTGTGCATGAAGCACTGGGGTTAGGGGGCAGTCTTGTCTTTTAGGGAGCAGGAGACAGTATCCTGGGTGCTGTCCATGCAGTATCCAAGAGTAGGTAGGCAGTAGACTGTATCCAGGGTTCTAGTGCATGTAGTATGTGTGTGTGGAGGGGGTAGTAGAGGGTGTTCTGAGGTACAGAGTATTGATTCCTAGGGGTCACTTGGGTTTGTTCTTCATGGGCAGTATGTAGTATCATGGATACTGTGCATGCAGCACTGGGGTTAGGGGGCAGTCTTGTCTTCAAGAGAGCAGGAGACAGTATCTTGTGTGCTCTGCATGCAGCATCGAGGAGTAGGGGGACAGTATACTGTATCCAGGGTTCTAGTGCATGTAGTATGTGTATAAGGGGCAGTAGAGAGTGCTCAGGGGGTGTAGTGTAGTGTTTTCTCAGGGTCCTAGGGGCACAGTCGTCTGGGGGCTGTAGGCAGTATACTGGGTGATGTGCATGCAGCATTGAGGAGTAGGGAGGGGGCAGGAGTCTGTGTTCAGGGCACCAGTGCATATAGTATGTGTGTAGGAGGGTACTGCAGTGCAGTATAGTGTTTCCTCAGGGTCCCTCGGTCACAGAATTCTGAGTGCTGTAGGCAGTATCCTGGCTTGTGGAGGGGGGTGCATGATGTATTGTGAAGCAGGGGACAGCGTGCTACCTCCTGCGCACACTGTAAGTTCTTCTAGGGTGGCAGTGGGCTGGGTATAGAGATCACAGTATCTAATGTTGGTGGGAGGGGGATAGTGTTTTGTGGAGCAGGGTACTGTGCCTTGAAGACATCCTACACCAGCCGGGGGTGTCATGCCCCCAGAGGGTGCCCCAGGCATGCCTTACCCTGCCAGCCCCCCTAAGAGGAACTTGATGGCCTGGGGGGTGGTCTGGGGCTTTACACTCTCTGCTGGAGAGCTCATGGCGATGCAGGACAGCGGGAGTTATGGAAAGGAGAGAGCGACTATGGACTGGGGCCAAGTCCGCTTTAGAGCCCCACCGCTTCAGCTTCCGACGTCCACCTGCCATCTTTCAATGGACGCCCTTCCCACCACACAGAACCGAAGCGTAAAGAAAGCAAGGATCATTTCAATTCTTTATCAAATGCACCATTTATAGCCGTACAGTTTAGAAAACTTTTTTATTTACTTAATGTAAAAAATAGTGTTCTATGTATTAATTGTTAAAATGTAATCAATTAATATCCTTACTTTCACAGCGTTCTATGTATACATGCATACTTAATTTTGAAGCTATTTCAGACATGCCTCTGCTGACAAGTAAAATCTCTTCTAGTTTGTTCTTCACAAGGAGACATCGTAGGCACATTTCGGCGAGGGCCACTCAGGATCGTCCTTCCTCTGAGGTAAGCGGTTTAGTGAATGCGTGCACCTCAGAGGTCATATGGGACTACACCATGGAGGGCAAAGGTCTAAATGGAAAGAGAATGAGTCTCGACATCAGCTTCAACATCCTGTGATGTTGCGCAAATCATGTAATTTCCCTGTGCCTACAAAAGCGGGCGCATGCAGAAAATAAGAAAGGCGCGCGGCCTCAGAAGCCACTGACATGCTTAGCAAGGAGGGCTGGGAGGGGCTACAATGCCTCATGCCTCCACGGAAAGAAAATGTAAAAGAAAACAAGTAGAACAACAGAAGGTAGGTGGGGAAAAAAGATAAAGCGAGGCAGATGTGAAGTGTGCGCCGTGCTGAGCACGAGGAACACACACAAAAAAGATAAACCACGGTGGATGTGAAGCGTGCGCCGTGCTGAGGCAGGGAAACACCAGAAGAAGGAAAAGTAATCCCCAAAGGAACACATAAACACCTAAAGCATAAGGATACAGTACTTGGCTGATGCTCCATGGGGGAAACAAAAAAAAAAGGAGGGACAAAGAGGAAGGATTGCCCATTATCAAACAAGGGTTTTGAAAGGATACTGACATAGACAAATGAAAAGCAATGGTAAGCAATGGGCAAAGTTGAACCCCACAAAGCATATACAACAGGTCGCTAAGCGATAGCGCAATCGCTGTCTAGGTTTGACCTAACAAAATAAGGAGCTTCATTTTATTCGAGAAATATGGTTAGTACTCTAGAAAGCTACAGTGCGGACACATTTTCTATAAATTCCAATTACCATTCTCATCAATATCAGAAAAGCACATGCCATGCAGAGTGAGACGTACTTCCAACACAAGCAGAAATGTTTCATTTCATTCCTTAGGTTTTTACTGAAGTTCTAATGAATAACTAGAGTGCTAGTATTCCATATTTAAGGCAAAAAAGGCACTCCTGAATATCATTTTGATGGAACAAGAGGTGTTGAATTTAAAGCCTTTCCTATGGAGCAGACTAAATTTAAATGAGCATTGAAAAGTCATTACCGATATGTAGCCAGCTAGTTAAAAATGTAATATAGAGTATACACTTTTAGGCATTTATATATATTTTAAAGGGCTAAAAATAGTAAACAAGAGATATTGCTTCCCTTTCCCTCATCTGTTTCTTCATACTATCCATCTTCTCAGTAGATTAATATCTTCTTAATTTTAAAATAGTACCATTTGTTAAAGACAGATTTTTTAAATCTTGAATTTAAATGTATGACATGCGATTTATTTGAGAGGTTAAACAAGCTGTTTGCAGCCCGATCTCATATTTAAAATTAATATGAATGTGTTCTTATCAGTAATGTGACCCTTTGAATGAGTTGTTCTTTCGCATTTCATTTTTCTTTTAGCTTTTTCAGACTTTCTTTTGCCAGTAAAAGGATCTCGCGTCAGGAATGTGCTCCGACTTGAAAATATTTATTTTGTCTTAACTATTAGGAAATATTAAAAACACATTTAGAATATATGTCTATTGTCTATAAAAATATAACTTTGCAGAACTTATAAACAAATACATTCTTCATATTTTACAATAAGTACCATTGTAAATCAGGCAGAACAACAAGGCTGCTATTTTAAATCACAGTCAAAGCAATCATGGACTACACCATTTTTACAGACCTGCAGCTCTGCAAATATATAATATAAACAAACAGAAAGGCATATTTTTGGGGACACATTGATTGCAGAAACTTGCAGCAGCAGAGATAAAAACTATTTTCATATGCACATTCGGGGCCAGATGTACGACCTTTCAAATTTACGAGTCGCAAATTGCGCAGTTTTGCGACTCGCAAAATGAAATCTACGTACCAAATAGGTACCACGATTGTGAGTTGCTAATGACTCGCATTGCAATTTAGCATTGAGGCTATTTGTGAGTCGGTAAGGGCATGCAAATGTTTATGTTTATGTTTATGGTTTTGTAACGTGCACAGCTACTCAAGAGTGTCCCGGCGCGAGCCCAAGAGACAGCAGAAGGAAAGGGAAAAAAATAAAAAAAATAAAAGCCAATAACACAAAAACCAGATCATTGAAAAAGGAAGGTTTTTAGTTTCTTCCTAAATTGGGTAGAATTCTGCAGACTACGCAGGTCAAGAGGGAGCGAGTTCCAAGCCATGGCCGCCAAGTAGGCCAGAGAGCTACCGCCCTTTCTCTTCAAGCGGAATCTGGGGACAGAAGCCAGGAGCATGTTAGAAGAATGCAAGTGTCTGCTTGGGGAGTAGAACTGAAAACGTTTCCTGAGGTAGAGGGGCCGTATTCATAAAGTGCGGCATGGATAGTTACCAGGGCTTTATACGTGACCCTTGCCTTCACCAGTAGCCAGTGCAGGTTGCGCAGGTGTTGCCTGACGCTAGTGCGTTTGGGGAGGTCAAGAAGCAGACGAGCAGCGGCATTTTGGACAACCTGAAGTTTGTCAATAAGATAGGCGGGAAGGCCCACGTATAGTGCATTTGCATAATCGATGCGGGAGGTAACAAATAGCATACGCGGGTGAAAAGGACCTTTGGCGTACCCATTTAGCAAACACAAATAGAGACCGCAATTAAAAAAAAGGCTAAAACACTTCCTGGGAGAGCGAAGGACCCCAAAACAGGAAGTGGAATCGCTGGAAATTCCTGATCAAAATTGTAGGCACATGGTTATGTCCAGCAGCACAGATCAACACTGAAGGCAGGCTCTCTGAAAAAAACAACATGTCCAGCAAAGCCATTAATAAGGCAGGAAAGGTGCGTCTGCAGAAGCTAAACTTTTCTGAAAAGGAAATTGATATCATAATTGAGGAATTCTGCAACAACCATGAGCAGCTGTTTGGAAGGGCATCTCACACTGTCCCGGAAGCAGACAAACGCAAAATATGGCGAGAGATACAGCAGCTCATTAATGCCTTGGGTGTGACACACAAGTCCCTGTACAACATTACAAAAAGGTGGTATGACCTGCACTCCAGGGCCAAGGAGAGGGCGGCAGCACATCTGCAAGAAGTCCAAGAGACAGGAGGAGGTCCATTCAACGTATCGGTACCATCTACAGCAGAAGCTATGGTGGAGAGTACCCTGGAGAGGGAGGCAGTGATTGGATTTGGGACCCTCGATTCATCTCAGCTTCCAACAAACCCTGGTAAGTGTGAAATGTTTTAGTTATTTTCAGTTCACCCCAAAGTCTGCTCTCTGCATGCATGTAACACATCCACATCCAAATGGTCCATCAACACAAAAACAAAAATCACAGGTGGTGCATTATGGGAAACTTAGTCAGTGACATAAACAGTGTAGGTATGGACTGACATGAGCTGAAAAACATTGCAACACCGCTGACATAGTGACTCACATAATTTATTTTGTCATTTACACATTTGTCAAATAGATACATCTCTGGGAGGAAAGCAAAGTGCAGATGACACCAAAGAAATCCTGGATCAGGTCCAGATGGAGGAAGGGCAGGATGGGGTACCATCCAGTGGGCCTAGTTGTTCTGAAGTCCTGGCTACTGCTGCATCCACCTCAACACAGGCTCCTGCTAGTGAAATACCAGCATCACAACAGCCAGCACCATCACGATGCACTCCCGTCACCAGGGTGGGCTGGTGTGTCCAACCCAGCAGTCAAGAAGGAGGATGCAAGCAAGTCTGCACACTCCCCCCCAATGCTGGAGCAGTCAATCAGGTGGTGTTTAGTGGCCTGGAACAGGCTATGCTCAGGATTCAGCACCTGCAACAAAAACAAGTCAGGCTGATGAACCTCAAGTTGACCCAGGAATTCACTAACATAACCCAATAGTTGGCTGAGAACCAGGGCCGCATTTTTTTTTTTTCTTCAGAGTTTTATATAGCGCGAACTTGACCCGAATCGGGTATCAGAGCACTTTACATAGCACCAGTTGCATTACATGAGGACACATTCATTTTTTTGTTAGGCACGGGGAGATTACGTTATTTGCCCAGAATCACAGGATGTTCAGCGTCATTGCCGAGACTCGAACCCAGTTCCCCAGATTCGAGGTCGACCGCCCTAGCCGTTAGGCCAACTCCTCTCCCCTAACTGAGCAAAAATGTGATGCCCTTACAGGGGCTATTGGGGAGCTAGGCAAAGAATTGTCTGAGGAGAGAGGGCAGCAAAGACGTTTTGAATGCAGCCTGGGACACAGGATGGATGATCTGACCAGGGCAATCGGGAGGCTAGCGCAGGCAATCACCCAACACACTAAGCGCACCCTGGGTCTTAAGGTAGAGATGGGCCACTACAGTGGTGATGTGGCAAGAGGGCTGCAAGAGATCACAGCAGCAGGGAGACCATGCAAACTAACATGTTTGCCAGTGGGGGAGCAACAGAGAGCGCAGATAGCGAGGTATCCAGTTGCAGTAGTATGTCTGCTGTGGACACACCAATGCAGTGGAGAAGCAGCAACCACCAGGCTGGAATTCCAACTGACAGCTCCACCCATGCTGGACGTAGAGGCAGGAAGTGACTTGTAAGCACTAACATGACATTCAGATGCCCCACTTCTTTGCTAATTTTGTGGTGCTGTAACTACATAACAGTTATACTTTTGTTCAGTTCTGCGATTGGAGATGGACAGGTTGTCCAAATTTTGCTTTTGCAAGCTTGCACAATAAAGCTAAAGATTCACAGTTGAAATCACATTTTGTATTGTCATTTGTAGAGGGTAGTGTGTCATTGGTTTGGACATACCTTGCAAAATAATTGTTGACTATCTGGTCCCTGCGCCTTCTCCCCTCTGCTGCAGAGCTTCCCTCCCTTTGCTGCTGGGCAGGTGGTCCTGTGTCATCATACTCAGAATCTGAATCAGACACATCCATGGGCAAGCCACCCCTGCAGGTTATGTTGTGGAGCATGTTGCACTATTTTGCAGTCAGTCTCAGGTGCATACTGCAAGGCTCCGCCACTCTTGTGAAGGCACCGGAAGCGTGATTTTTAGAATGCCAAAGGTGCGCTCAATCACAGACCTGGTGCGCCTATGTGACATGTTGTACCGCCTCTCATTTGGGCTGTTGGGCGACAGGTACAGAGTGAGTATCCATGGCTGCAGGGCATACGCACTGTCACCTGGTAAGGCAAATATGATGGTGAGACAACATGCAGACAGACATGAAAGTGCCAATACATTTCCATGTGGACATGAAATATGAGTACCTAGTAGGTATCCTTCATCAAAGTCACCTCTTACTAATTTATGGTGTATGCCACTGTGTCTGAAGATGTATGAGTCATGCGTGCTCCCTCGATACTTGGCCACAATGTCCATGATGATGATGTTTGCGTCACAGACAACTTGAATGTTGAGGGAATGTGTGCTTTTACTATTACGGAATATGTATTCAATGCGAGATGGGTGACATATGGGCACATGGGTACCATCTATGCACCCAATGACCTGTGGAAACCTTGCTATTCTGTAGAATTGCAATTTTGTATTTTCTAGTTCCACATCATCCCTGGGCAGGTAGATGTGTTGATGTATGTGGTGGAGCATGGCATCTAGGAAATTGTGGAAGAAATGCAAAAGTGCACTCTGCGACACACCTCCAGCCACTGCAATGACATCTTGGTAGCTACCAGTGGCCAATAGGTGGAGGGAGCACAACACCTGCACATGAGTGGAGATTGCATTGCTGCACTGGGTTCTGCTTTCCAGCTGTGCCTTCAAGGTGTCTATTAGATCTAGGATGACACTGCTCCTCATCCTATACTGCTCATATATCTCTTCCTCTGTCTTATCAAACAAGGTTAGCCTAACTCTGAATATCCTCTCCTGTCTCGAACTCCTCTGCTGAGCAGCCAGTATCCGCATCGTCCTCGCTGTCACGTACAGGGCAGCCATTGTGGAAACATTTCTGATGCATTCCTTGCCTGCTTTTATAGGTTGGACCTCTTTAACACCTCTTTTTGATTCATGGTAAATTGCATGCGGAAACGGGCCATTTTGCGCATGGTCTCTATTTGCGACTGGTCTGTACATTGTGATTAGCGACTCGCAATTTGCGATTCGCTAATTTGGAAACGCAAATACTGGTCGCTTTTATTGCAGGTCGGTATTCAGTTGCATTGCAAAATTTTGTTTTGCGAGTGACTGTCGTACATTGCGTATGGCCGATTTTGCATGCACAAATCGGTTTGCGACCGATTTTGCACTCGCAAATTGGTCATACATCTGGCCCTCGGTCTTCTGCACAACAAAGTGAAATATTGAAAGGCTGTCTCTTCCAGCAGCATTTTCTCTCTGTAAAAGCACATTGTGTAAGAACATTCTAGTTCATTATTGGTACTTTATTATATTGACAACCAGTGATTTTAGGAAGAAGTAGATATAAACGGGCTGCTGCTGTTATGAGGCTTGTCTAAGGTACCTTTTACGATTCTCCAACCATATGAAAATTAGCCTTGGTCTTCCTCCAGAAGCAAAAGTCCAGCATGTACTGAAAGGCCACATCCCCACTGAATAAAAACACAAGCAACCCCAGACTTGCTCGGCATCATCAGAGAAGTGCAGCTTGAGTTCTCTCACACAGTGCGATAGGGACACAACTACTGCCTGAACAACATGGTACAAAGTGTGCCACCCCTCTGGGTTTGGACTTTGTGTGAATTTGGGAAGTTCTGAATTCCTAGTATGCGATCTCATTCTGAAGACCCTGAGCTGACACAATGATCTGAGGGTGTGATTACTGAGATTTAAGAGGTGCAGTTTCACAAAGGGAGCCTGAAGCTTAAGGCTGTAGGTGCCCGCAAAGTACAAGGAAGCCTGATAGGCCTCATGAAAGACTCTTAATTAACTAATTATGAACAGAAAAGTTGATTGAGGGTATGAGGGGATGCTTGCATGGCCCTCAGGGAAAATATTTGGAGACTCAGGTGGGCTAATTAGCCATGCATAGGCACACGGAACCCTAAGCTCTAAGAGGAGGGGCATGATGGTTTACCAGTAGTGTCACCTTAAGTATTGATACCCAGAGGATTGACCCAACAGCAGCTGTCCGTCCTCCTGTCACAGCTGATGTGGTGATGGGTCCTAGTTTAAAGGCTCTGTTGTTGAAGTCACAGCCCAGTTACTGGCCTGAGTTTGGTCTGCAGATAAGGAGTTGATTTGCCCATGGACAAGTTAACTTGTGGAAAAAATTCCTGATAAAGTTCAAGTAAGCATGGAACAGACAAGTGCCACAGGAAATTCAATGGAATATCCATGTCATTTCACCATTGTAGAAAAATAGCTATTGAAATAGTTAACTTTTGTCTGCTTTCATCTGAGAAGGCTGGAGTAGGAAAAAACACTATTCTTAGGTGCCTTTGTATGTATGATTTTCATGAACCGGAAATCCTGATATTTTTATCTTTGGCAAATGAGGAGCTGTCAAACATCTTTCACAGCATGGGTCTTTTCTTAAAACTATGGCACTGTGAAAAACTACCCCTTTCTTGTGGTCACCTCCATATTTTGCTGACTTGTATTGCTGGTTTTTATACTCTGCACACTGGGGGCCAGTGCCCCCAGTGTATGGCTTTTGAGCCGTAAAACATGAAAACATGTACAAATTGGCGAATCCCTGATTGGCATATTTAACTGTCCTGTAAGGCCATAGTATATGGTGTAGAAATTACATCTATGACATGGAAAGTTGAATGTCACATATGGAAAAAAGTATGTGTTGTGCCTTCCACTAATGAAACAAGTGAAAACATGGGTTCAGGCCTACCATGTGTAGCCTGACAGCAGCAGCTTTAACCCTGATATATAGACATGCCAAAATCACCCTTTTGAAAGGTAGGACAACTTGATTTAAAAAAATGTAATAAGTCACCCTAAATACACATTGCAGTGCACATGGTAGGATGCATCATTATTAAGAGTGAACCTTGTGTGACATTGGAAATTGCATGCTGACCCTGTGACTTGGCTCAAAATGACACTGTCACATAGGAAAAATCAAAGTAAAGATTACACTTCAGTGTGTAACTTTGGACTTCTGCTAGCTGCAGACTCGATTCAGTTTGATTGTTGTTATATATATGGCACATGTGACTTTCAAAAAGTTACTTTTAACCTTTCTGAAGCTGCTGGAGGCTAATTTGCATTAGCTCTCCTACCACTGCCCAGCCTGTACTTGGTCTGAACTAGTTGTAGAAGAGGTGCGCAAATTGCTCCCAGAGTAGGTACAATGGCATGGAAGTGGGGAGGCGTTTGCTTCCCCTGGCAGCAAGACCAGTTAAGGTAGGTCCAGGAACTTAATTCACTTCAACAGGGCCTTCCCTGACACAAGCAAATGTTAGGTGACATCTGGAAAAATCCCAGCCTTTGTCCTCATAGTAAGGTTTTTGGGAGACAAGGGTACCCGGATATATGACCCTGGGGTGATAATCGATTTTTGAGAACAATGGTTCAGGTGTGGCCTAAAGAGGTCCATAAACAAGAAGGGTGACCCAGAGGGGGGCACTGTTTTTTTCAAAAATGAAGTTAATTAAATAGGGAGCAAGAAAAGGAGTCTGTACAGGGTCATGTAGGTCACAGGATGACATATATTTATTCGCCCAAAATTTTTTTGTTTTTGTTTTTGGGTGCTCACACAATAAGTGAAAGAAAGCGTGCTGTGAAATGGTGAAAGTGAATTTTAAAAAGACATCGCATTGACAACAATATAGTAGAACTCCCTAAATGATTTATACAAGTTATGAGGAGTTCATGTTGTAGAATGGTCGACGGCGTTTCGAACCCAATTATTGGGGTTCATCTTCAGGACAATGGTGAGCTAGCTGAAATGGAAAGGGGGTGGAGGGAAACGGGAACACATTTATTATAGACCCTGTATATGTGCATTCAAACATAATATTAAATACATTTAAGTAGGAGGAAAATTAGCTACCTATACGGAAATAATTAATTTTTCATATGACTGGTATATTAATCAAGGAGTACAAGGAAGAACATCATTTTAAAGTCAAGAAAGGGAATTGAGTGGAAATTAAAGAACCGGATGGTAGAGAAATTATTCACAGTAGGAATTTATAAAAAGAACTGTAATAGTTTAAGGAACGGGCGAAAAAATTACTGAAGTTGCTTAGTACTTGAGTAAGCAGCTAGGGGAGAGCGCCAATGAAGGGGTATATTAAGCAGGCTGAGGGCGGTTATAAATATTCGCCGGTGCTGAGAGCATACACGCTAGGCGGCAGAAGAGGTCTGCATGAGTTAGCATAATGTGAAACATACTTAGATATCGTAGTTACTGGCACTGAGTCAAGGGAAAGAAGGAACTTGGTCCGAAGCAATCTGCCGAACGGGAAAGAAAGGAAGGAATACACATTGAGACTTATTTTCGGGACAAGGGAAGTGTCTGAGGACACGGCAGGGGGCAAGGCACTTACTTGGGTTTAAAGAAAATGACCCATGATTAGCTGGGTAGTTCCCGAAAATAAGTACTACCCAGAAAAAGAAGGGGAGCAATAAGTCTCAAAAAGAAAACTTCTTAGGGTCCAAACAGCGGAAAAGGGGAAGAGTCTCAATGCACTCCAAACCAAAGGAAAGTAAATCCTTTGAGAGGGGTAGGCGCCTTGACCGACTGCAGCCAGGGCACAAAAATGGAGATTCCTCTTGCCCCAAGAGGAAGGGAAGCACTAGTAGGCAAGCCACAGGGGTGACTAGTGTAGCTTTGGGGAGGACTGTAATCAGCCAGACCTTGTGCTGTGCTTTCATTAGCTGAAGAACTCACTTTTAAAGAGCACCTACACATAAGGAGACAGCATGGCGGCTTCATTCACAGCTGCCTCACATTGAGTCAGGCTCTGGATTGTGCACTTCTATAGAAAATGAAAATATCTAACAGTGTTTGATCATACAATCAATCAATCAGTATTTGATTAGCAATCCTAATCACCCATTAGGGTATCCAGGCGCTGGGTAGAGGTGCTCAGTCAAAAAGCAAGGTCTTGAGTCTCTTCCTGAAATCTGCCAGCATGGGTGATGTCCAGAGGTGGAGGGGAAGGCTGATCCAGGACTTGGCAGCGAGGTAGGAGAAGGAACGGCCACTACTGTGGCTTCGGCAGATGTGCAGTATCTGCCCTAGGGCAGCGGATTGAGGTTTTCTGGATGGTTGGTGGCAGTTCAGTCGGTGGTTGATGTGTGCTGGTCCTAGGTCATGGAGGCTTTGTAGGCATGTGTCAATATCTTGAATTGGTATCTTTTCTGGATGGAAAGCCAGTGGAGGGTCCTAAGGTGTGGCGTGATGTGGGTCCATTTGGGCAGGTTGAGGATGAGTCTAGGCACTTAGGGCCGGATGTACGATGGATTTTTGAATGCGCAAATGGGTTTTAGACCCGTTTGCGCATGCAAAAAACCAGTGGGCCATGTACTAACCCTATTTGGCAAGTCGCTAATTAAATAGCGACTCGCAAAATAGGTTAGCGACTCGCTATTAGGAAGGGGCGTTCCGAGGACATCCCTTCCTAATAGCAAGTCTGAACCCTATGTAATAATGTTTTGCAACCGCAATTGCGGTCGCATAACACTCGCAATTTACCACCCTTTTCAATAGGGTGGTAAATCATTCGCAAACGGGACGGGGTCCCCATGGGACCCCTTCCCCTTTGTGAATGGGTGCGCAATCATTTTTTCAGAGCAGGCAGTGGTCCCAGGGACCACTACCTGCTCTTAAAAAAAGAAACAATAACGTTTCATTTTTTTTTTTTTAAATGCATCCTGTTTTCTTTTAAGGAAAACGGGCTGCATTTAAAAAAAAAAACCTGCTTTATTTAAAATCAGTCCCAGACATGGTGGTCTGCTGACCCCAGCAGGCCACCTTCCCTAGGAGTGCCAGCCATTGCCAATGGGGTCGCAAATTGCGACAGCCTCATTAATATGCATGAGGCATGCAATTTGCAACCCCATTGGGAATCGCAAAAAGTGTCCCAGACACTGTTGTACATTGGCAATTGCGACTGGTGCAATTTGCGAGTCGCAATTGCCAATGGTCGTACATCTGGCCCTTAGTTCTGTATCGTCTGTAGTCTCCTCATGAGTTCGGTGGTGGTTCCTGCATACATTGCATTGCCATAGTCCAGCCGGCTAGTGACTATGGCTTGAGTGACAGTTTTCCTAGTGCCTATGGGGAGCCATTTGAAGACTCTTCAGAGCATGCAGGGAGTGTGGAAGCAGGTGGAGGAGACTGCTTTGATCTGTCTCTTTATAGTGAGCTTGCTGAAGAGGATGATGCTGAGGTTGTGGGCATGGTCTGTCAGTGTGGGGGTGGGTCCGAGTCCTGCAGGCCACCAGATGTCGTTGTTGCCAAAGAACAGCACTTCGGTCTTGTCAGTGTTGAGCTTCAGACAGTTAGTCTTCATCCAGTCTGCAATGTCCTTCATGCAGATGTGGAAGTTGGTCTTCATGCTTGCAGGGTCTGCTGAGAGAGAGAGGATGAGCTGTGTGTCATCGGCGTAGGATGTTGAGGCCGTGGGTTCTGACGATGTCGGCTAGAGGTGTCATGTAGATTTTTAAGAGGGTGGGGCTGAGGGATGAACCTTGAGGGACGCTGCAGATGGTGCTTTTGGGTTCTGAGGTGAAGGGAGGTAGGCAGATTCACTCTGTTCACCCTGTGAGAACCGATGCTATCCACCTGAGGGCTTCTCCCTGAATACGATGTGGTGCAGTCTTTTGATAAGTGTGTGGTGGGATACAGTGTTGCATGCTGCAGAGAGGTCAAGGAGGATCAGGGCCGCCAATTCTCCTCTGTCGAGGAGGGTGCGGATATCATCTGTGGTGGCAATCACGGTGGTCTCGGTAGTGTGGTTGGGGCGGAAACCAGATTTTGACTGCATGAGTAGGTTGTTTCTCTCCAAGGTTTCGGGTAGCTGCTGATTGATGGCCTTCTTGAGGACTTTGGCGAGGAAAGAAAGCAGCAAGATGGGGTGGTAGTTCTGGAGTGCTTTGGTGGGCACCTAATGAAACTAATGAATAACCAACAACGAGACAGTAGAACAACAGATCTTCTTTGACTCTCCGTTGCAGGAAGGAGAGTAAACAAAACTTTACTTGACATTACAGAAGGTGAAAATTAGCAGCCCAATTAAGTCCTCCGACAAAAAAATGACTCTAAGTCTAGCTGTTAGATCAGAGAGAGCTCTAATTCCTTCAACTAGCTTAATGATCATGGAGCCTAGTCACAAACTGCATTTTATAATATGTTTTGTAATAATACAACAAATGTACTACCAAATGTTATTCAACGATGTACACGTGGAGGTTGCCCTTCTGTCTCTCCTATCATTTTCTCTCCTGACTGCAGTCTCTGCATATGAAGGTATGCATTTTAGCAGTAAATGTGGGAGGGACACGGGTCAGTAGCTGGAAAATGGGACAGAGAATACTTATGACTGAATGGGAGGGAATTAGGGAGGAGTACTGACTAGTCTAGTGAAGATAAGATTAGGGAGAGGTGTAGTTAGGAGGGTGCACCCACCCACAAAAGAGTAAGCCCATTTTTATTCCCAAAGTTCACTTCTAAAGTCACTACAGCCAAAAAGGGACCCAAACATTTGTAAATTAGAGCTGAAAGGTGAAGTAAGTCCAGCACAACACATGGCCCGCCACTGATACTGCAACACCCTTTGACAGTAAATAATAGAGGCATGGACTTAAAATAAAAACACACAGAAAATAATTTTAAATAAAACTAAATTATTTAAAACTTTTAAAAATATAAATAAACATAATTTAATGTTAAAAAATATTTAACAATAAAACATTTATTTATAAAATACTTTAACAACTCTTGTGAATTTAAACTTAATGTAAGGTTAACTTTTAATACAATATTATTAAAATACCTGAATTTAATTCCATAAACCATTTTTATTTAAACTTCAGAAAAAAACTGTGATTTAATTGAATATATTTCAATTAAATAAAGATTTAAATCAAATTACTTTCATAGTGCTGTAACATTTTTATGTTGATCTACATTTAGAATAAATACATAAAATTAATTCACAATAATATTTAACATAAAAATATGTTTATAATATTTTAGTTAATTTTTGTGTTTGCTTTATTTACATTTAGTTAAATAATGTTTTTTAGTTTTCCTGACATTTTACCATAGGGAGATTCTACAGTCAGCCCACAGAGGTATTTCCCCCTCACCAGCCTCCACGTATACGAATAGCGCAGTATATATATGACTCCACTTATGGAGTCCAACCAATTGTGATGCATGGACTTTGAAGTGTGGACTATAAGCCTATGAACATCAGCTCAAGTGCTTCAAAGTTCAGGCCATCCTGAAAGAATGCTTCTATGTTAAAAACAACACAATGTGCTTGATAATTAAACACTTACTTGCAGTATGATTTAGACAAGTATGTCCATGCACTAGAATTCTTGTTGTATTATTTTTCAATGAACTAATTGTTTTCAATGTGAAAGAAAAATACCTTAAAAGTACAAACAAAATGTTTGTATTCATATATAAAACCTGAAAAGTATTATTGGGTATGTACATACTTTCCTTGATCATTGTTCAAGTCAGCATATGTTTATTTTCTTTGCACTTTATTTTAATGTGGAAAGATATGGAACTATTCAGTCCAGTAATCCAAAGGTTTGCTTGCTGCAGTTTGCTCTCCTACCCTTTTTGTGGGGTTGAGTATGACACTTCCTGCATGGCAGTAGACAGACGGTAAAAAAGGGAAGTGCTCTGTCACTTTCTTTTTTAAGAGGGACAGCATTCACAAATATCTTCAGTTGGATGAGATAAAAGCACTGATCAGCTGGTAATCAGCAGTGGGTGCAGTCAGGGCCGGACTGGCTACCGGGCGTTTTGACATGCTGCCGAGCTGGGGGCTGATGCCACTGCGGTGGGGACTAATTTCGTTGATGGAGACCTGCGTGTGCTTCGAAATAAACAAAGCAAAACGAATTTCGTTCAGCACACGCAGGTCCCCATCAACTAAATCTGCCCCCAGCTCGGCAGCATGCCAAAACGCCCGGTAGCCAGTCCGGCCCTGGGTGCAGTCTGCCTGACTTTAAGTTGGCTGGCTCTTCTGCCTTGCAAATCACCACATGCCTATATATTCTTTGAATGGTGGCACTGTCATTCATTGCCACACTGCATGACATCTCTCCCTTTAACTATGACGGAAAACCCAATTGGGTTATTATCTTCCCAGTAAGGCCATTGTACATTAATTGCATGGAGGTCATATATGGACTACAGGGTGTGTTTACACTGCTCAGAAATAGGACAATTTTGTTTGGATACAGAGTGAACCATTGTGCTCTGTCTAGGCTGCAGATTAAATGCACTGGATTGTCACATGACAAGGAAAAGTGCCTTTGTCATTTAGGAAAGCATACTTCTATATATTAGCTAAGTCACCTCCTAATTGTGCCTTATACGCCTAGGGCTATGTATTTAATACATATAAATGCAGCATAGCAGACATTGAGAAAAGTGTGTCCTCATTGTGAGCAATTACAACAAGCATTGGCAATGCCAATAAATCTCTCTTATAACTGAAAGTGCCTGGATGCTTTTAACCTTGTAGTCACTAACCCTCTAAAAGTGGAATTTTCAGAATTGTGACTTAAAATCCAACTTTAATATTAAAGAGGATTTTAGATTACAATTTCACAGACACCAAATATGACTTGCCTACCTACTCCCAATCAAATGTTGTCATTTAATAAATGCAATAAGGTAACCCGATGTCATCCTATAGGAGATGTAGGTTTTGAAATAGTGAAAGCTGTGTTTAAATTCATTAAATTCTAAAATGAATTTAAGAGTTTTTCACTACCACGGCATGTAAAACATAAAAATTCATATCCAACTTTTTAAATACATTACACCCTGCCATGGGCTATTTACCCTATGGTGATTTATGGATATTAAAAAGGAAGGTTTAGGCCTGGCAAAAGTTTTATTTTGCCAGGTCGAAATGGCAATTTAAAACTGCACACACAGGCACAATGGCAGGCCTGAGACATGTTTAAAGGGCTACCTAAGTGGGTGGCACAATGAGTGCTGCAGGCCCACTAGTAGCATTTAATTTACAATCCCAGGGTACATGTTGTACCACTTTAGTAGGGACTTATAAGTAAATTAAATGTGCCATTTGGGTATAAGCCCCTTCTACCATGCTTAGGGGAGAGAGCACAAGAACTTTAGTACTGGTTAGCTCTGGTTAAGTGCACAGAGTCCTAAAAACCAACAGACATGGGTTCAGAAAACAGGAGGGTAAAAGCAAAATGTTTGGGGATGACCCCACAGAGAGGGCCAAGTAAAATACCCACCCATCCACAATTCCATGCATACAAAGACAACAATCACTGAAGAGTCACTTTCAGTTATAAGCCACATCTATTGGGTTTGAAGCTACTCTGTGACAGATGCAAGAGTTCTTTTTCTAATGTCTGAGCCCAAAAAAGTAAACCAAGTTATTCATGTTTTAATTGCTTTTATAATAAAGCTCCTCCCATACAGCTGACAACATTAAGACTGTGTGTGCAATTTATCAAATTACTCAGGACAAGTGTCCAACTTGCTGAGGTGCATGTTTCTATCATAATTTATTTTACTTTTATCACATTATTTGATTGCGAATAATGAGATTCAGAGTGCATAAGCAGCCCGTAACGTATGACTAACGTGGACTAAGGCACAAGCAGTACAGTTCCAAAACAGTGGATGTCCATCTTAGGGTGGTAAACTAAAAGTAAATGTTAGAAATTGAAATAAATTAGATGAGGAAAGGTGGGGGAAGCTATGGACAAGCAGGGAGGTTAGGGAACGACAGGCAAGCAAGTAAATGACACTAAGCAAAATGGACCAGCATAACAGATATCAAGGAAAGTCAGGGGAGCAACAAAGAAGTCAGAGGTGTGAGGGAATTGAACATTTTTAAAAAAAAGCAAAAATTAACATGACCAGAACTGAGGGGAGAGGGGTGAGTCTAGCAATGGGCAACATAGGATGGGGCAAAACAGAGAGTATGGGTGGGTATGAGTAGAAAAATTAACACAAGAAATAGATTATCAAAACACATGCACACCCCTGGAGTGCTGATAGAAAATGAAAAAGTAGAGGTCTGATATTCAAAACACTGATTGCAAAATATTGGTCCCAATTTGCAACCAGCATTGTTATGACCAGTGTGGAATTTTTGCTTACTGACTTATGTACTAATAGGTCAGTTCACAGAATTCCTATTTGGAGTGTTTCACAATCCGACCTACCTCATAAATATTAATAAGGTAGTTAGCAAATTATTCTGATTGGATGACATCACAGGGTGGGTGGTCTGGTGGGGTAAGCAGACAACCATGCCTGTGATTGCATTCAGATAAAGTAAACTTTTTGTTATGTACAGCCCATTTAACTTAAAAGAACAGGGCTACATTTAAAGAACTATGTACTTTTTTAAAAAGGTTTTTTGAGTTGGCAGTGGTCCCATAAATCACTGCCTACCCTTGAACAATTTTTTTTATACTCACAAAGGGTCTCTTAAGTGCACCTTTACTTTTGAAGATGGATTAAAACTTCAACTCGGGTAATGGTACATTTTCTAAGTTTTGAGACCAGATGTCGCCACTAAACTTTAATGCTTCTCTAAAAGAATAGCTATTTCGAATGAATGCCTACAACACACACACCCCAAATAGAGATTCCTTATGGAGTCGCAAACACAATTCAGAAACCAATAATAATTTATCAACTCTTAAAATCAGTTTTGTGCATATTAACATTTTTTTTAAAGCCACAGTCAGAATTGCTGTTTGCAATCATAAACATTTTATAAATTAAGCCCTAGTTCCCTGAATGTCAACTCTGGAAGGATATCAGTTATCCAATGAAAGGATGGCTAATAGGTTATGCTTCATGGGAGGGTCAAGTACAAGAAGAGAAATGAAAGCCATAAAATACGACTCACAAAATTAGATTAACAAGAAAGTCAACCATTGATAACAATTAACTGGATAAAGCCCTCGCTAAAAGTACTGGTATTGCACACAATAGGAGACTGTATAAAAAGCACAATTTCCAATTCTTAACTAGTGAGTAATACCGATTCACTATTTAGAAATCACAAAATGTTATGTACAGTGAGCCCAGTGTCCTAAATAGTGATTGCTTGTGATTCTCTATTTAAAAATACCACGCCTCGTGAATGAAGAATGCATTTGGTAAAAGGGGTCACAAATTGTGAACAGACTTTTACCAATTGCATATGTACTTTGCAAACCGACCTATGTACTAACAGGCCGATTCACAAAATACAGAATTAATATGCATAAGGTAGGTCACATATTGTGACCCACTACAATTGGCTACAATCAGGGATGGTAGCCTGCTGTGGTAAGCAGACCACTGTGTCTGTGATTGCATTTCAATAAATGGAAAACAGGATGGTAAAAAAAATGTAACATTTTCCAACTATTTTATATGAGGAAGCAGAGGTCCCATGAAGCACTGCCTACTCCTTGGGGATCCCTTCCTGTATGTGAAGTATTGCCACCTCCTTTAAGTTGGTAGTAAAATATAAATGTTTTGCTACCAGATTTTGATCCAAAAACATTAATACATACCATAAGGATTTAGAAGGGATGCCCTTAACATGACCCTTCCGAATAGAGATTCCAAAAGGTTTCCTAAACCAATTTAAGGATTTGGAAAGACTTTCCGGAATTTTAAATGAGTTTAGTACATTTAAACAAGGATTTCAGAATTTGCCATACCTTTGTACATGTGGCCCTAAGTTTCTCATGACAGCTGAAACATTCCTGTAGACAAAACCTAAAAGATTTAGGGGCATATTCACAAGGAGCTATCGCCGAATTAACGGCACTTTATCGCAGCCAAAGTCGTGATAAATTTACCTTCCCATTCACAAGCCGGTGTTAACAGCCCACAGCACCAGTTTACCCACGATAGCAGCCGCAAAAAACATCGCCACAGAGGACCCCCGCAAATATCGCTAATGAGATGCAGAGTAGGCGTTCCCGTGCCAAAAGCCGAGACAACATCTCAACATTCACAACGACCAGCCACATCGGCGATAAGAACACAAAACATGCGATAAGGCGTGTTAGCACCAGGAAATTTACACCTGCTCCGACCTCGTGTAAAGTCGGACGGCAGCCAGCACCACAAAAGGGAGCACAGCCCAGGGCCACATCCGAAGGGCAACAGATGCCATGGAGCCACTCATCATGCGGCCCGGACACCCAAGAGGGCCACAACACCCACCGCCACCACCCCAGGACCCCAACCCACACCCGGAACACCCCCCCGGACCACCACAGACGCAGCGCAGACAAAGACAGCGGACCCTCAGGAAGCGTACCAGCCGCACAGACCCAACATCTGACAATGTCACCATCCACTACAGGCTGAAAGTGACAAACATCCTACGCATCCTGACCATCATCGCCTAACAGGCCTACGGCACCAACACAGCGGACAATCAACATCCCACCCCACACAAAGCTGCTGGCTTGGCTGCACCTGTTGGCCCCTGGTACCCCCCAACCAACACCCGCCAGAGTCGGAGGAGTCTCACAGCCAGCCACATCCAAGTCCCCCACACCTGTCCTGGACATCACCATCCACAGGTACCCCAGTCCCCATACGTACAACACAATGCGCAGGATCCGCTGGAGACCAAGCAAGGACCATACGTCCTAGCAGGATGCACGCACGTGTTGGGGGCAATACACAGCACACATGTACTACCTGTGCCCCCTGGTGACACAGCACACAATCACCGCAACAGGAAGCACACGTCTCACATCAATGTGCAGGCAACAACAGAACACCGTGGAACCCCCAACAATGTCGCCTTCAAATACACAGCCAGTGTGCATGATACCTTCATCCTCTGACAGTCCATCATCAACCAGCGTTCCCAGGATGGCAACAAGGGAAATGCACAGCCCCTTGGCAATATCAAATGAACACCCCACACACCTCAACTCCACAACCATGCAACTCTCAACTCTGGCAATGCACACATCACAAAATCACATACAACAGGCACAACAACATGCCCACCCACCAGACACGACAGAACAACTTACAATGTTCACATGGGCAAGCCCTGAACATGAGCCACAATGGCATGGCACCTCAGCCACATAATAGCCGAATGTGGGGAGAGGTGGCAACCAGGCATGTGTGAAGGATGCAGTAGAACCATGACTGGGAAAGTACACAATGCCAAGAGTGGCGGAGATGTGCTGGACACACCGCAGTGTGCAGAACACACCCATATCCATGGTGACATACACCGCTGGTGTATGGAGTGTAGTGGGCAGTGTACGCCACCATGTCACCCCAGCCAGTGGGGGACCTCGCGGAAATGTTGCCTGTTACGCCCCCCCCCTAAGCGTCACCAGAGTGGGATGGCCCAGCGTACGGCACGCCAGCGTAGGGGTGTGAATAAAAAGCACGTAGGCCTGGGCGTGGTCCTCTTCCAGAAAGACCCACGTCTCTGCCAGGGTGGCGCGAGTTGCCTGCGATGCTGTGCACCTGCTGGACCCTGGCACGCTGGACCATGTACCCGTCAGGCCCGCCACTGCGCAGCCAGGCCACACTGATCACCTGCCGACACCAGCGTGTGTCAAGGAGGGCCCACCACATGCCGGCGCAAGCTCCAAGCCTGAGGCCCGCGACCTTGGCAGCCTCCTCAGACCATCACGGCCTCCACAACACAGGCCCGCCTTACTCCTTTCTCATTGATGCACTCTAATGCCACCTTCGGCCCACTCGTCTGACCAGTAGGTCCCATGTGTGAAACTGTGTCCTGAGTCATGAATGGCAGTGACCCCAAATCCGGGCCAGCGGCCACAGCACCAGACCCCCCCCGAACTGTGAGGCATAGTTCCATATGGGCATCTTGCGACACATGGTGCCACTAACCCTGTTCAACGCCAGCTGGCAACACGTGGTGCCACTAACCCTGTTCAATGCCAGCCGGCGACACGTGGTGCCACTAACCCTGTTCAAGGCCAGCCGGCGACACGTGGTGCCACTAACCCTGTTCAACGACAGCCGGCGACACGTGGTGCCACTAACCCTGTTCAATGCCAGCCAGCAACACGTGGATCAGGGACCAGGACTACCCTGCGGACCAGTAGGTCACACATCCAGCACCTAGTCGCAAAGCACGAATGGCAGAGTCCACACCAGTGGTCGTACGGAGAGGTGTAAGAGGAAGATGCGGCTCAGTCCGGACGAATGCCGGGTCACATACACGGAGGTGACCGAACACGTGGTGCCACTGAACCTGAACTACGCAGGCCGGTGGGGCCATCCAACCTATGCCGGCGACACTCTGTGAATGGGCCGTGCTGACCGCTGCCTCAGGCCTACACCACGGTCAGGTAGGTCACACATTTGGAACTGAGTCTTGATTACACCATGGCAGTGAACATTATTTAAGGCAGAGAACAATTCACTATACACCCTTCGAAGTGGTGGCAACAAGTCTGTGCATGGCATCACAACCACACGTGTCTGTGGGCCTACGCGGACTACTGCCCTCGGCCTACGCTGCGCACGAGTGGGATCACAGATTTGGAACTGAACATCGGTAATTCAAAAGGCAGAATACATTTCATTGCATGCACGGAGAGGCGTAAGAGGATGACGCGTTGCAGTCCGGAGGGAACAGGATCATCGTTACAGAGGTGATTGAACACTACCGACAACTGCCACTGTGTCACTAACTCTGTGCCTTGCGAGCCAACGACACGTGGCTGTGGGCCACTGCTGACCGCTGCCTCCGGCCTACACTGCGGTCCAGTAGGTCACAGAGTCTTGATTTGGCAATGTTGGATTTCACATCTGTGTACCGGCATCATCGCAGACTGCATCCCCTCTCAGCACCTGTGCCACTAAGTGTGTTCCCCGACATTCATGGACACTCACTGGTCGTACATTGGTGGCGTGTGAGTCTATGGAATAGGGGCTAGTTTTCATCCTCATGTAGCTGATACCGAATTGTTGGTGAAAACGAGGGATGCGCTTTCCACTCCTGCATTTTCTGCTTCCAGATAACATCAGACCTTCCGCATCATGCCCTGGAGGGCACCTTCCACTGTCCCCCGCAACCCTCCGCAACATACACCTCGGACATTGATGGGGACCCGCTCAGGTCGCATGGCCCATCTGACTGCACCGCAAGTCACCGTCCTGTGGCTGGGTGCCTGTGCCGGCCGCAGTGCATCCGGGGCCACTAACTCTGTGCTGCTCAGGCCTGGGACCCCTTCTTCTGAGACATTGAATGGCCTCTATAGCGATGGTCTTGGGGTCATCAACGCCATGTGTCTGTGGCCCTGCGCTGTCCGCATCCTCCGGCCTCAACTGTGGGCCACCAGGGCCCACACATAGCATCGAGTCTTGACCGGCCCGGACGTCGCATCACCACAGGAGGCACACGCCACCACCGCAAGGACCACCTCCAACCGCCATCTGCCAGAGTCGAAACGGTGGTCCTGACAGACCTACGGAGTTGCTCAGACCTGTCGTGGATGCCATCATCGGCCTGATACCCTGCTCAGCACTCCAGGTGCCAGTGACTCAGTGCACCGCAAGCCATTGTCCGTTACTGATTGAGTTTTATGCTGTTGTGAGGTTGCGCAATGTCACCTCATGCAGTGGGGAAGACCTGGGACTATGATGAGGAAGATGTGTCAAGTGTGCGGATGGGAGAAGGCACAGACAATGGGAGGGCAGGAGGCAACAGCCCCAAGGCAGGAATGCAGACTGGTGGTGGTAGTCAAGCTACACACCCGGATCTATTACTGGGTATTGAGCTGTGGACGGCGGACTCAACTGTCACCTCAGGCAGTGTGGGAGACCTGGGACGTTGATGAGGAAGTTGATGCAGGTGTAACACACCCCACTGCATCTGCATCAGGACTAACCCGAAGGGACACAATCCTAGCAATTTCTGCACATGCGCTCTTCTCTAGTGCCCCTACCTCAGTGCACTGCAACTCACGGAACCTCCTGACTGAATATTGGGTGACCTCTGTCCTTACTCCGGATCCCTCCATGTTGCTCTGCAGTTGACTCTGTTATGCTGGTGTTTTCTGTTTCCATTACACTGGTGTCCACTGTTCAGGTTGTTGCCAGCACCAAGCACTCCGTGCGGGCTGGCTTATACTCACCCCACACACATCCAGCACAGGCGTCACTGTACATGTGGCCCTGCCAATAAAGGGCCGGGCGCACGTGCCCGTAGCCAGTTCAACATGATATGTGCATGTGTCCCTGTGGTCTTGTTGTATGCATGGGGGCCCTGGGCCCTACGACATTACATTGTGCTGTGTACAGCGGATGCAGACATGTCACCGCAGGCAGCAGGCTAGAACCTGGACATGTAGCTTTGTCGTCACCCACTCAATTCGTAAGGGGAGTGGACTGTGCCGTCGTACGCAGAGCCAACGTGGGTGTGTGACTGATATGTGCGTGCCCCTGGGCGTGGTTCTGTACTGGGTATGTGCATCTGTATGTGTCTCTATGGCAGTGTGGGTCTCCTTTGTGGGGTGTAGGTGGTCCCTGAAGGGTATTGGACACCCACGTATGTGTTCTAGTTCACATTCCATGGGTTCAGCAACACCCGCACCTGTTGGGCCACCTCCTTTTGGCGTTCTGACACCTGGCATTGGGGTGCCATGTGTGGGTCGGTGAAGTGTTGTGAGCCAGCCGTTATTGCGGGTGCTTCATGCTGTGTGATCTGTTGCAGGGGATGGGTTCTCCTCTGAGTAGCTTGTCTGCCCTGGTCCTGGTGGTGGGTTGTGTGGGATGTCCATGGGCTGTTGTGGGGCGTCGGTGTCGAAGGTGTCGAAGGTGTGGTGTTCGTCTCCGGCATCACTGATGGGTTGTCTGTTCTGACATGCTGGAGGTGTTGTTTGTCCCTCTGCATTGTGAAGGGGAGATGCATGTTGGCATTGTGTTGGCGCCTTGTTCTTGTCGACATGCAGACTGTGTGACAATGTACATTGTGACTGTTTGGGCGGTGGTGGCTATTTGAGTTGGGACAGTGGACATTTGGCCTACATGGCTGATGTGGGGTTGTAGCCGTAGATATGCATCTCACAGTTCCCTGCTCTGTCCAATGTGATTGTTCTGTTTCTGCGCCTGGGCGGACCCAGTTGTGTCCCCTGTTCTGCAGTGTGGGTATTGCACTTTGTGCCACATTGTCATGGTATGTGCTGTGATTGCTATGTGTGTGCTGCAGTGTGCCACGGGGATGGGGGACATGTCCCTGGGTAATTGTGGGTGTGCAGTGTGCTACACCTCGTTGTGCATGTGTGCCATTGTGCCCATCACCCCCTTCCCCCCAGTCCCTGTTGGATCCTCACCCTGTTGTTGTTGTGTCGGGTCCTGTCAAGCTGTGACTGTACTCCCACCTCCTTGCACCGTCTCCACACTGATGACTGTGGCCTGGGTTTCCTCCAGCTCCTCCTGTGGCGCTGGACTGCCACCTCCTGTCGCCGTTGCTGCCTTCCTGTTGGCAGCGGTGCTGTGCCTGGTTTAGGTTGTCACATCCTGGCGGTGCCTCTTGGCCTCCTGGATTGGCCTCCTCGGGACTCCGACTGCATTCCAGGTGGTCTGCTTGTGGGTCAGTTGCTTGTAGTGTTCTGTGACTCCGTGGCGCTGGTCTTGTTTTTCTGCGGTCTGCACCCCGTCTTCCCCTCCTTTTCTCCTTGGCCTTCCCCGACCCCGTTGTTCCTTGCTGGTGGTCTGTGGGGGTTGTGGGGTTTGCGTTGACCTCTGCGCTGGGTCAGGGTGCATCCATGTTGCTACGTGCTTTGGCTTGTTTCTGGTGTGTTGTTTCTGTGGTTTTTATGGTGCAATTTCCCGCCAGACGCGTGGGATTTGCAGGCCTGTGGCTGCTTTTCGCTACTTTTTGTACCGCGATTGGCCTCATCGCATGATTTCTCGCGTTCGCGTCTCGCATTTTTCCGGCGTGGCGTTGATTTTCACGCTGACATTTGACGCGTTATCTGGTGACTATCGCATGCTACCGCCTTGTTGTGAATTCCACGTTGACACTGGGTTATTTTCCTGCGATACGCTGAGATATTGAAAGTTGCGTTACGCTACTCTTGCGGTAGTTATCGCACGTTCTTGTGAATATACCCCTTACTGTATCCGTTATTGGAGATGGTGCATGTTGGACCTCCAATTCCTGCACTCTTTTAAGCTAGGTGAGACAAAGACATTTTCAAACAAAACTTAATTCTTTTACTTGTCAAGTGGCAATACATAATTTACATGTCACTGCAATTAATAACAAACTAGAAAGCATTTTAGTGCAAATATAGAAGATGTAAAATATAAAGCATCCAGCAATAAAAATAAAAGTTCAGAACATCAGCCTGCCAATTGACAACTAAAATAGTAAGTACCATTAGATAACCTGAAAGGGAACTACAGTGATAGGCTCGTCAGTGGCATGTGGAGTGTCAGTCCCTACTGCAGCCCCATGCAGTATGCAAAATGTGAATGCCCCTCGAATAGACACTCCTTCCGCTTTCACAGCGAAAGGGCTTTACCCTGCTCCCTTTTCTGAATGGGTACCATGCATGCTATGTGGGGCCAGCATCAGACACCATTTTGTGTCCTGAAACTGCATGGGAGACCCATTGTCTGCTTTATTTAATAACTTAGTAAGAAGGTTCTAATTTTGGATAAGTTGCTGTTCCATAGTGCTCCTCTGGAACCCCCTTGAATGTGTTAAGCAAAAGAAGGCTGTAGGAGAAAGAATTTCCCTTTCAATAACTGAAATATGCAGCCTGTTTGTCAGTTTTTTGCCACCTAAAGTCAGTCTGTGCTCTGTGAACTGATTGGAAAACTGCATCACAACAGCTTGGTACCAGAACTTAATTAAAGAATTCAAAATATCACTTCTTCCTGTTTCCAGAGAGATACACAGAATGAAAACAATTTGTTCCCACCTGGGCTTATTTTTCCTCAACACAAAGTAGGTCTTCTTTCTTGACAGTCAGTGCTGTTAATCCAGGCCAATGGTCGTACACAGTCATAGCACAGGGAGTTATAATGAACAAGCATTGCCAAAGCCAGTAGGTTTTACTTATGCAAGATCTACTGCCGTTTTCAATATTTTTAAGAAATGTTGCACAGCAGCATGGGCTGCTGTGCAATATGGTTTAAAGTAACGAACAAACTGGCTATGATGTTGTCAGCGCTGACAGCGACATAGCACCTTTTTTGTCTTTAAACCATGCTGCACAACAGCCCACACTGCTATGCAACATGTCTAAAAAAAAGTGTTGGGTAGTGGGAGGAGGGAGGAAACAGAAACAATGGACTGCAGGTGGTTGACACTGGCAATGTTCTTCACCCTCTTGGTCGGCGGAGGCAAGGAGCGGGATAGATTTCAGCAGGCTATCCCCAAGCAACATCAGAGAGGTGCATGGGAGGAGGGAGCAGCAACAGACAGCAGGAGTAGGAAATGGGGGACAACAGGAGCAAGCTGCTGGGGAGGAAGAAGCAACAGTGAAGAGTGGGAGGAGGGAACGGGTGGAGACAGTACAGTGCCAGGCACTCTTCTAGAGTGTGATGCAGCGTAAAAGCTGATCTTGCCTTGCACGGCACTTAAAACCTATCTCGACAATAAAACATAAATGTGCACTTTGCACACATCTAGAAAGACGACACAGCTTGCGTGAAAAGTACCAGCACTGTAAAAGCGCGCCTGACTAGGTAGAAACAGTAGGATTAATCAACTAGTGAATTTAAGATTGTTTAAGTAACTGATTACCTTCTATTCATTAATAGAGATGTCATAAAATTTGATGATAACTGTAGGAAGCCGGCTCTGTATGTACGGTTCAAGGAAACTACTTTTCACGTTCAAAAATAGACAGCGCAATATTCAAATAGTTCAAGATTCCTGAGGCGGAAATCAAGTGAGGGGTGTATCAAGTGAGCATACAACTTACAGTTTCAGTCCTCAGGTGGTTAGACCCACACGGACTGCAGGGTCAGTCGTGGGGGACTAGAGCGCATGTACGGTGCGGATTTCGGTACCTTTGCCGAGGGGGTCTATACTGGCAATGTTCTTCGCCCTCGCGGTCGGCAGAGGCAAGGATTGGGATAGATTTCAGAAGGCGGCCAACACAGTTACTGTTGTGGTCGATGGCTGTAGTTCGAAAGGGTTTCCACCATCTTCGGATCATCTTGGAGAGATCGCGGTCGGCTCAGCAGTGCAGGAGGTGACTGGCAGGGCCACTAGCAGGAGTGTACATGCTCTCTGGCCTGGATCTGTGGGCAGCTCGGGTCGTGGGGTGAGAGGATCCCTAGAGGTCATGGAGGTCATCCAGTTGCAGGTGTTCTGTGGGCAGGGCAGAGTCGTGTCGACATAAGTGCCAGTCCTCTACCACTGCGATCTTTGGTAGCAGTGAGTCGCATCAACACCAGTTTCGATCCTCAACTGCGGTGGTTCTTGTAGTTCTTGTGCAGCAGGGAGTCACGTCGACCGGGGTCGGTCCTCCCTGTTCTTGGAGTTTGGTTCTTCTTGGACAGGTCCACTGTCCTCGGAGATTGGAGTCTTTATTGAAGGCAACAGTCCTCCCAGGGGTTTTGGAGGTTGTGCAGGATCGTCGAAGTTGGAGACAGGCCGGTAGTCCTGGGGCCAAGGCAATTGTCGTCTTCTAGCTTCAGCTGCAGGGTGTCTTCTTGCTTCTTAGGTCATCGCAGATCTGGGGTCCAGGTGTGGGGGAGCCACCTAAATACTAAATTTAGGAGATGTTTTAGGTGAGTAAAGGGGCACTTTACCTGGGGTGGCTACACCATCTAATGGGAGAGGACAATGGCCTAGCCCTAATTGGAGGGGTCCCCCCATCCTCAAGCTGGCAGGGACTGAAAGTATGCTTCACCTTGCTTCCCTCCCCACCTGAGGGGTGGGGTTTGTAGAGGTGGGTACACCTCCTATCTTTTTGTATTTTCCCACTGGTTTTCCAGCCCAAAGTGGGGGTGTAAACTAGGGGCTGCCAACCTGCCGCTAGCAGCAGAGGCTGGGGGTCACACTACAAAGGCAGCAGGCCTTTGAAACTTTCCTTCTTCCAGCACTGGCCCATCCTGGGAGAGGAAGCATGGCACCTCTGCCCAGGATGTGCATTGTTTCTGGTCCCAGAGAGCAGGGGTTCTCTACCCAGTGGTCCAGAAACCTGTCTGGTGGTGGCTGGCTGCCTACAGTGGGTCAGAGACCACACCAGGGTTGGTAGGGATTCAGGGGGCACCTTTGAGGTGCTCTCTGTGTACATGGCACAATAAATCCCAGACTGGCATCAGTGTGGGCTTATTGAAAGGATTATTTTGGTACCAAACACTCCTGTATTCAGTGAAGCCATCATGAGGCCTTGGAACTTGAGTTGTCGAGTTCTCAGCCATGTAATCTCTCTGGCTTCACTGGCACTTAAAATATTAGAAAATGGTGCCTAATATTATTGCCCTCACCTGTAGTATAGTGCACCCTGCCTTTGGGCTGAGAGGCCTGCTAGAGGGGTGACTTACCTATGCTGCCAGGCAGTATTAGCTGGCATGGCACCCAGACAGGGTGCCATATCAACTCTGTTGTTGTCTCCTCACAGGGACATGCAGGCTGCAAGGGTAGTGGCATGGTCCACACTGAGGGGGATCCCAAGGGACCCTCTTCAGCTCTCAGGCTACCAGTTACTAGAGACTTACAGTGAGTAGAAGTACCAATTGGGAGTTTGTTTTAGGGAAATAACACTGGTACTGGGAACCTAGAGAGCAGGGACCCAGTACTCTACAGTCAAAGTTGCATTAAAATCCAGGCAAAAGTGTGGGGGGGGGGTGTACTGCAACAGAACCCCATTTTCTCACAATAACTTAACATTGCTAATGACTTCATTGCAGAGTGTCCTAACAAACTTGACTTTGGCGCAATTCCTAAATGAAATGTGTCACATGTCTGAAACTATCAGTATAACTGCTTAATATGTTAAAGAATATTTGCGTTCAAGAACGATTTTATTTTAATGATTTTTAGAATGAACTTACATGTTGCTACTTTTCGAAATAGTGGCAGTAGGCCACACTTGAAGTTGAACATTTTTGTGTAATCATTACTGACAACATTTCAAAATGTTTATATATGAGACGCTTTTTCTCCTTAGGCTGCATTTCATAGCCTGGTGCAATGGACTTTAATATGTTTCTTAAATGTTGCTTTATTTTTTCTTGGTTTATGCAACATTCCTTTCAACAACAAAGACCATTTCTCTTTACCTATTTATGTGTGAATGGTGGGAAAATGACTTTTCCCCTATATCCATGGAAAGTAGCAAGAAGAACAAGCTCTCTGTCAACTAACCTGTGAGGATGAAAGACAGTTGTTTCTCATTATATGTGTGAGAAAATATGCCAGAGTAACAATTTGTACCTGGAAAGATGGAAGGATGATCACAGACAAACCTGATACTCTTTTTCCATGCTTCCAACCAGCCTGCTGGACCATCTTTGTTATGCCCCTTTGCCTATTGCCCTTGCTGATTAACTAGCCCGTCGGACAATTTGGAGCAGTTTTGTGAGAAATCAGACTTGGATTTTCCTGACTTAATGCTCCATTCCTCTTACCCATTTCCATGGACTTTTTCCCTTAGTGGACTTTAACTTGATTCCCTTGCCTATGCTAAGAGAACTTTTGAGAATCAACTTATTGCTTTGTCGGTGACAGAAATTGTGTCATTTACTAAAAACCATCCTCTTATGGATTCCTTTATATAGGGCTAGATTATTTTGATTAAATGTGTGGTTTTATGTTTCAAACTGTTAGATTTATGACTGAGCTTCTTAAAATGTTACTTATATGCATTGATTTTGGATCTTTAATGCAATAACCAAATTCCCTAAAGTTGCCAGAGTCGTATTGTGTCTGATGTTCTTTCCATAGGAACTATACTGATTTTCGATGTTTAACAAAGATAGTCACAGATTATTTTCAGAACATCGGGTAATTTTGCTCTTGATCTGTATAGCCACAGCAGAGCTTTGGTTTGCATGATTCTTGCTAGACTAGACCTCTTTAGGAGATACAGTCTACCAATTGCAATACTTTATTTCTATAGCATGGTTTTAAAAGTAATTTACCTGAACCTGATCACCAATTTCTAAGTTGGCTACCAATTAATGGTCCTCATTGGGTAGCTTACAGTTGGACATCCTGTTTCCCCACCCCTCACTACGACAGAGAAAGGTCCATCGGAGGACCATTATCTCTGAGATGAAGTAATGAACCTGAGTAGAAATCCTACCCGTATAGGCCAAGTAGGAGTGTTAAAGTTGTGTTCGAAATTGTATTTGGCTTCCGCTGCACCAAGTGCAAAGCAAAAAGTTTAAAAAAGTTCTGGAGCAGCACACGGCCAGTGGAAGGATACTGACCGCTAACAGGAAGCTGTGACACGTCCACGCTCCATCACAGAGACAGAAGCCCCAGGAAGAAAGCAGGAGGAGTGAGCAGCAATGGGGGAAGCAGGAGGCGTGACCAATAAGAAGCAAGGAAACGAGAGTGACGTGGAAGTCAACCAATGATAAGTATTGGTAAGTAATAGGCAGACTCTAATCCTGTTTTTAAACTTCTTAATTTTATTAACAATAGAGTGTCCTGTTCAGGCAAAACCTAACGAGGAGGAGAGAGGTTGAATTACAATTCATAAATAGGTTTTCGTAACAACAAATATCAAGGGTCCTATCATGACACACTTTCCTGGCACAGAGTCAGGGGCTTGTTTTAAGTGCCTGCAGTGTGTAAAGTGAATTCATTTAACTCAAAAATGTAGTACTGCTTGGACACAGTGAGCAAGATTTGCCATGTTCTGTTTCTGAGCTGTGCTGCCTGAAAATAAAGCACTAACTCTGAGAAATATTAGGTTAAAAGAATTCACTTTACAACTTGCAGGCACATAAAATAGGTGCTAGGCTCTGCCCGGTACCAGAAAAGCCCATTATGGTCATGTTATCATTCTCAGGTAAGAGCAATGTCGAACTTTAATTGGCTGCTTTTAGCACTAAATTCTGACCGTTATTTAAGTGTCAGTAAGCATTTTAAATTCATTTGAAAATTCATTTTTGCTCACAACACAAAATAAACATAGGTAATACTGAGAAATAAAACAATCAGAAAAGTCAAACAAACTGTAGGCGGCTGGCTTAGAATATGGTGACACTTATTAAAGTGATGCACCTTGCACTAAACCAGGCAACACTTATGGTGATTTTAGTGGTCTTTGATAGTCATAGAAAGCTCTCAAAGTAGTAGCTGTGGAGAGTACCCTTCAGGCTAATCCTGAAGGAGAGTTAAGCAGGTTGTTTTACCGAGTTTAATAATGTAGTGTATGTTAAACAAAAAAAAATCACACAGTGTGTACATAAAAATATATCTATTTATTACACAACACTCACTAACACATTGGTATATCTCCTACCCGGAGATATCAACACAAATACACAACAATCCTTCAATTGTAATGAGATAAGTAGCACAAAATAAAGTGGTCTCCAGGGGAAGACAAACCATATACTAAAAAAGTGGAATGCGAACTGCGACCAGAGTTGGGACTTGGACCAGGAGACTCAGAGAAGCTGGAGACACAAGTAACCACCCAAGGTAAGTACCCAGGAACACCAAGGAGGCTGTGTGCTGAGTAGAAACACAGCCACCTGCCTAATAGAAGTCAACTGGAAAGTCGAGGTTGCAGTTTTTAAGAAGAAGGACCCTTCCCAGTGGATACCAAAGAAACCCCTTGGAAGATAGAATGTTGGAACGTCACACCACCACCAGGATACCTACACCAGAGAAGCCCTGTGTAAAGGTGGGAAGTGACGTCGGAAACTGCCGTAGGCCACAATGGAGGATTTTGAAGAAGAGGCCGCTGGAGAAGACTGTGCAAGAGTCCGGTGGAATCCAAGGGTGGATTCTTGAAGAGGAGAACCTGTAAGCAGAGGAGACAGAGTCTATGCCACTCAGAGGTGACCAAAAGACACGGAAGAGCAATGTCCACCAGAAGTGTTGACAGTGACCTTGTCACTGCAGCTGTGAAGACCAGGAGAAGCTGAGGAAGACTAGGAGCTGTGCACAAGCTGTCCCACATCGTAAGTCGAGGACCAGGGGGTCAGTGTCTGGAGGGAGCACCAACAAGCCTTGGTAGCTGCAACTGGAGTGGAGAGTAAATAAGGAGCAATGTTGGGACCAGCAAGGTCCATGAGACTCACCACAAGCAGTAAAGTCAGAGCAGGCCACCAGCAACCACGGGAATCCTCTGAAGCAGGAGAAGAACCCCAGTGAGAACAACAGGCCGAAGGCACAGGAGTTGCAAGAGGGCCTTGAGCAGCTCACCAAGTAGGAAGGCCCACGGTGCAGAGGATGTGGTGAGGATGCTGTACTTGGCAGGAAGAGATGCTGGAGGCTGGAGCTTCTTGAAGACCAAAGATCTCTGGAGTGCAGAGCCAACAAGCTTTGGCAACGGCAAGTCAACACAGTGCACAGGGGTTTGGTCCCAGCGGTTCCGATGAGGGACACCGGCCTCACAAATTGCAGAGAGGACAGGTCAGGCCTCGAGAGAACCACCAACTGTGTTGCTGAGCTTCATGAAGTCCATGGGACGCCAAGCGCAGCAGACCGGTCAGCTTCATTGAGGTGCCTGCAGATGCAAGGGAGTAACTCCTTCACTCCAAGGAAGATTACTTCGGGTGTCCTTGATGCCCATAGGTCTGTTGAAGAACTTGGAAGAGGCACAGGCACAGACAACAAAGAAGACTTGCAGAACAGCGAGACCAGGAGCAGCAGGATGCTTCCTTGATGCAGTCTCGGTTGCAGGCCAAGTCCAGTGAAGTCCAAGTGTCCACACAGTCGAAGAGTGATGTGGTTTCAGGCTGGAGTCTTGTCCCATGATGAATCTAAGGAACGACCCACAGGTAAGCCCTTAAGTTCCCTAGAGAAAGGGTTGGAATAACTCAGGAGTCCCTCCCAGAGTAGGGGTTGGACAGAGGGGAGGATACTCCCATGTCCTTTGTCCAGTTTTGCGCCAGAGCGGGAGCCAAGGGCTTCCTGAACTGGCACAAACTAGAGTATGCTAGGAGGGCACAATTTGTGCCCTTCAAATGAGGCTGGTGGCCCTGGGAAGTGCCCCCACCCCAGCCCAATACACTAAGTTCTGCCTGGGAGGTGGTCACACCTCCTTGCGACAGGAAACCTATTGTTCTACCTTCGTCTGCTCGAGCTTGGCTCAGCAGCAGGAGGGCAGAATCATGTCTGTGTTCAGCAGCAGCACTAGCTTTCTGTCAGACCCTGAAAGGCTGTTACAGGTAGTACAGGGGGGTACCCCAAGGGAGACCCCAGTACATGGGATCATACTTCCAACTCTGGAATCGGTGTTGGGGTATGATTCCAACATATTAGATACCAAACATGACTGGGTTCGGTGCAGCCACTATATAGTTAGACATCTCGTAATGACTGATGTCTACTTCAGTCAGTGCAAAACGCGGCAGCCCGGTTGGTGCTAAGCCTCCCTAGAAGAACCTCTACAAAGAAAGCCCTGGTGGAACTGCACTGGTTGCCGGTGGAAAAAAGAATCTTGTTCAAGGCAATGTGCTATTGTCACCGAATCCCATTAAAAAAAGGACCAAGGTATCTACAACCCCTGATAACACAATACACACCAAGCCGGAACCTAAGATCTAAAGGTAGGGCATTGGTAATTGTGCCGAGAATATATAAAGCAAGAATGGGTGCACGCTCCTTCAGATACCTCGCAGCTAAAACATGGAACACACTACCGGCGGACCTAAGAACAGATCCTTGTGAAACTAGATTCCGCAAACATTTGAAGACATGGCTATTCTCAACAACATACTAGAGTCAATGTCAGGGACCAGGGGCTGCTAAGTGAGAACTTGACCTTTGCTTCCTTTCAGAGTGTCTGTTTTAGCGCGGGGACACACCGGTGGTGTAACCATGCGCTCTTTAAATGGATAAATAAATATGTTTTGAAATGGCTGACCACACTCATAGAGCCTGGCGAATCAACTCCGGGATTGGTAGGGGTATCCTGCTCATGCAGGGGCACCCTCACACTTATAACCAAGCACCCTGCTCTAAGGACTGGAGAGCCTGCCATATGTGTGACTCATAGGTTTTAAGTGTGGTGACCCCACATATAAGGAAACTTATATCTGTTGTGAGAGGTGCAAGCGTCAACTCACACAGGCTGCAATTGCAGGCCTGTAGTCACAGTTTAAGTGGACTCCCATGGGTGGCATATTATATGCTGCAGCTCATGGGAGACCCCTCGTGTACCAATGCCCTGTGTACCTTAGTACCATATACTAGGGATGTCCAAGGGTACATCAGTAGCCAATTGTGGATGTACAGAAGTACATACCATGGTCAATTTAGAGAGAAAGAAAAGTGACTGGGGTCTTGATTAGCAGGATCTGAGTCAGATCTGTCAAAAACATACTGACACCAAGCAAAAAGTGGGGGTAACCATGATGGCAGAGCCTACTTTCATACACAAACTATGTAAAAACCGGAGACCTAATCAAAAAGTGGGAGTCTATTTCCTTGTTTCTCCAGAGGGATACCACACATTGGTCAAAGAAGCCCTGGTAGGAGAGAAGTAGAAACAAAATAGCGTTTTCCCAATAAGGAAGAGCTTTTATTTTGTGAGTCGAGCTCTTGTCATTTGTATGCCTCTATAAACAAGTCAAAATGTTAGGTTTACAAAACCTCATATACATTATCCAGCCATTTGCCTTTTATCCAAATAGACTTTTTTTTTTATGCTGCAGTGTCTCCAACCCACTATTTTTAGCCTTTGCTGTTCAGACTGAGATTGCTGCCTCATCCCTTTACATATGCTGTAAGTGAGTCGTCTAATGCACTTGTCGTGTAGTTCCTATATATAACCTATACATAATCTGCGCGTTCGGATAACATGAACTGTGGGTTTGGTGGCAGACTGACTCTGAACACCCCCACCGAAAATGTTAGCCTGTTTGCATTAGCTAGCTCACAGTGCCACTAGTGTCTCCTCTTATTGGGGAGAGAATAGTTTCTGGCAACCTTAGAACATGACAACCCTGATACCTCAGATCGTGGAAACAGTATACTACTTTTCGCTCAGTCACTCGTGCTCACTTATTTGGTCTCAGAGAGTTACACCGAAGAAGCAGTCGGGCGTGTTACAATAAGTATTTATTGTACAGTTGTTCTTCTAGTGTAAAATAGATGTGCTGCAATAATTGTGAGACAGTAGCAGATATATATATATAATCAGCAGTATAGTGAATACAAATGGATAGTACAGTTCTACCATTTTGCAATAATCATAAATGCAAACATGGATATAAAATGCATGATAAAAGAAAGCGCGTACTCCTACGATGCCTATCTAGATGTACCTAAGTGTACCTAGCATGTGAGTAGGTGTGAAGCCAAGAATCCCTCTAGGATTTGGTCGAACCCCATTACCTGGAGAGAGATAGTGTGGGACCCCATCCTGGTCTCGAGTTGGACACCCCGCAAGGGATGTGTTAGACCACTGTCAGCTGGAGCGTCTGCATGCAGGAGCCTCAGCGTCTCTGGTCAGTGTGTCGGCCTGGAAGTCTCGGTTCCCTCTGACTAACACTAGCAAGCTGTGTGGTATTTATGCAGAAAGTATCTAGGGTTCCTTTGTCCCTTGTTTGTTGTGTTAGCCATTGTTGGGTTTAAGGATGACGTATGGGATGAACCATGTACGTAGATATTAAGCAGCTGGTGTAGCCCCAGCCTGGTTTCCCAGAACCCTTATGAATATTCATTCATACTGTGTGAGTCTATTGATGAAGTTATAGGACACTATTGTTCACGGAAAAACCCTCCTTTTGTGCCCAGGACTAGAACTAGGTAAAGGTTCAATCCTAAAAGGTCCGTTACTGTGTAGTATAGGGGGGGAAATGTAGGTAAAGGTGTAAGATATTACCCGGGCCTATATTAGGGTACCTATATGAAACATAACACAAACTCCTCTTTTTTCCGAATAGTCAACTATAATAAAATGCCATCGAACTATTCACTTTACAAAGTAAGGGCATAACATTTATGAAAACATTTTTCATAAAATCATTTAAAAACAGTTTTAAGAGGTGAAAAAAGACGAAGACAGAAAAATCTTTTACTTCGAAAATCAGTTTTTTTGGGATCAATACTTAAGCCGAAGTCCTAATTGAGGTCGTTTATATAAGTCGAACCACTACAAGCATCAGAAGGCCATGCTTTTCCAGCGAAAGTGTCAATTTAAAGGAAATGTTCCAAATTTTAGTCGAGTTTTGGAGAAAAAAAAAAACTGAATTCTTTCCCAGCACACGATGAGCCAATTATAGATTAAGTGTCCTGGCTGGGAGACACAACATCGTCGTTGCTTGCAGCTGCGGGGGACGGTCCTTGCAACACCTCGCAAAGTACGTCAATGGAGCATAGATGATATTCAGAGCTGCCAATCGCTGGTGTAGAGGCAGCCAGTGCTGTTGTCGAAACCTGAGTGCTAGTGGAGGAGCTGATGCTCAACCCTGTTGTAAAAGGCACCTGCGGATTCTCGAGGAATGCAGCCATTAATATAGGAATACGCTGGGGACATTGCCGAGCATGGGCCCTCAGAGATTCCAGCCTGGTATTCAAGTCCGCAGGCGTGTCCGTTGCAAGTGTCAGACAGAGATCCAACAGCCATTCTTCACCACAAAACAGGCATCGGAGAACAGATAAGATGCAGTCCATCCAGACTGGTCTAAACGATAGGAACCAAGAAGCACTCAGTTCCCGTAGGTGAGGTGTGCTCAGATGCGCTCACGGTATTTGCGCTCCAGGAGCGCTTTTGCCATCTCGTTGGTAATTGGGCCGTCCAAGGCGGAGCAGAAAAATGACAATCAGGATTCCTGCGATAGAAAGCAGGATCAGCGGAAGACCTCCAAAAACGCTTCCCAATACAGAGTGTATAAAATTTGGAATAACTCAGAGGATTGTCTGAAAGGTGCTTAGAAATCCTGACCCTATGGTCTTAAATAGGTGTAGAATACCACTCGTATCAGACATGTTAAAGATACGACCCACTATTTCTGCGAAATGAAAGGGGCGGTTTGTACGTATAAGTGCCTGTATCTCAGTCGAGGTCCTTTCGATTTGAAGATCAAAGGTCTCTCGAGCGGAGGTTAAGGGTACTGTTTGTTGTAAAAGCATGGCTTTCAGTCTGCTCAAAGTATCAAACTGTATAAAGGAGACATTCAACGAAGGCCATAACGGTACCTCCCTGACTGTATTTATTGGGGGAAACAATACTTGCATACAGCAAGTAACTCTAGAGTTCACAGTGACCAGATAGGCAATGCCCGGAAGCATCCCACAGCAACCTTGATCGTTCAGCATCAAGTAACTCCCATTCGAGAGCAGCTCGAATACCGGTGTAATCACAGCTGCTGGAGTCCCTTTCATGTGGCAGGACAAGTTTGCCAGCGAGCCATTACAAGCTCCGTGCAGGGAAATATCCTGGCACATGAGAGAACCGCTTAAAGCGTTCTTGCAATTTGTACCACTTAGAAACACTTCTCGATCCCCACTCCGGCATCGAAATCTGTATGGTAACTCCCAAGATTCCTTAATGTATTCCTTACCCATTTTCTCATATTTGCCTGCCTGCCTTTGCTCAAGACAATATTTAAACTGAAAAGTAGTGACCGGTAGAGTTATATGGCCATGGATTAGCCATTCCGTTGATGGTGATTCTGCTACCGTAAATAGTAATCTATCCAGCTTTTCAATGCGCAACATTGTATATTTAGCTCCCCTTTGTGCCATTTCTATCTGTTTATCTGTTAGATTGTATTCAGAAAACAGGGACGTACTGTTGATAAAACGCCAAGGCACACAGCCTTCACGCAAAGATTGCAGTGTCCAGCTTAACGACATAATAGAATGTAACTGAGATTGCCCGTGTTGTAACATGGCCAAATCTTGTTCCAGTATGTCTAATGCAGAAGATACAATGTTGCCCAAGGAATATATCCTGGAGATTAAAGTTGTTAACCCATTATCCACTACTGCTAATGCCTTTTCTAAGTAAATACGGTCTATTTCCTGTATCCTCTCTGCGGCCTCTTGTTGGGATATTTTCCAGTTTTCATTGTAGGCAGCATAAATGCCAGCATATATGAAACGTTTTTGACGGGGTTTCCTGGGACCTAATAAAAAATCCCTAAGCTCCATGTCTTGTGTGAGTAAGGATAAGTGTTGTTTCACTTCTGTGAGTGTTGAGGTCTCTAGCCAATTAAGGCACAACTTCCCAACAATGTAGGATGTCACTACCCCTGGATGTTCTCTTTGTACATAGCATGGGTCTGGCCTGTGGATATGAAACCCTTCGGTTATACCCCCAAATCTTTTCTGACATGTGTTCGTGTCTAAAGGCCAAACCACCCATTTCTTCCAATCAGGGTCTGATCTATTGTACTGTAAAATGTCATCTACTGTTGCCCCTTCTTGTGAAGTTGAATTTTGCCACCCAACCATCTGTGATGGTGTTGGAAACCAAGGTGTGTTCAGGTCCTTGTTTTTGGCTAGTCTAAGACAGGACGTCTGTTGCACACTGTCATTTAGGAATGTCATCTGCTGTGGAATGAGGCATGCTCTAAATAGCGCTTCTGTTCCCTGGACTTGCCAGTCTCTAGAACCCCAGAGTAGTTTTAAGTCTATTGTGTCCTTCCATAGGTCAAAACCCTGTTCAGACAATTGGGTGATAAAGGAAGCAGAGTATATCTGTTTGGTGTTTGTTAACATAATTTTCAGTGCCGATGTCGGTGTAACCTTATAATAATATGAGGTTGGGTCAGTGGAGTTATACCCTGAAAAATATGAAAATTTCTGTGTAAATGTGTGCGAACTACTTTTAGGTGGTGTAGGGCAATGTTCCCACTGGTGGTACTCAAACACATTTCTAGATGATATAGATTTGTGTAGGAAATGATGACCATAATGTTGATAACAGCACAATGTGTCGTAGTCTGAAGTACCTTCTAACATTTCATTGTTCTGAAATGCGGCAGTATTTTCTAAGTCAGACAACATGTTATTAACAGTTTTAGAGTCCCAATCATCAGAAAATGTACTGGAGGTAATGATATCACTTAATGAAATTTTAAATACATGAGAAATTTTTAAAAGTTCAGTTGGACCGAATATTTCGAAATCAACCTTGTCCCAAACTATACCGTCCAGTATAGGAACTGCTGTAATGTTCACTGATGACAAGTCTCTCTGCTCACGATGGGACGATTGATGTGGCTTCAGAATCAAATTAACTTTTTGTGTTGCGGAGCTTTGTTGCAGATATCGTCCATTAATAAGCATGCTAAAAGTTATAACTAAGCCTAGCCAGAAAAGAAAAAATAGTATCCCAGTAATTACCCATAGTTCTACCCAAGGTGATACCAGGTAAATCTTTTTGAGAAAGTTCACAAAGTCTTTAGCTTGCTGTTTACGTGATTTTTGGGCTGGCATCGTTTCAGGTTCACTTGGATCCAAAGAAAACGTATCAAAGTTCATGAAGTAGCCAGAAGCAGTTCGATCAATTGTAGGAATTGAATCGGAATTTGTTGAAATCGCATTTTGCTCTTGTCGAGGCATGTTGACGTAGACTTCTGCATTTGGTCTAATTGCAACTTGTGTGTTATTTTGAATTGAATTTTGAAGATGAACTTCTGGTTCAAGGGGAACGAGTTCCATAGCATTGTTGCTCAGTCCTTCATTCCGTACAGGAGGCTCTTCAAACATGATGAGTCTTTCTGTTTGAACTTCTTGGATTGTAGCTAGAGGAGGGCGTCTGCTACTGTGGAGTCCACGAGGCCTACTGTTCAGTATCGGCCACATACTGTGGTTTGATTAAGTTGATTGAGACAAATCTTTTCTCCTTTTTCCCGGCAAGAGGCGGCAAAGTACAGTTCTTGTTCCTTGAACTGCTAGGACAGGTACAGGCTTTCTGAATGATGGTTCAAATTCTTTTTTGTCCGCTATTTTTTCTATGACCAGATCCCCGACCTTTGGGACCCAGACAGGTCTTGCCGTGACTGCCTTGACTTCCCCAGTGGCGGTCTGTTTCAGGTGGACGTTACTTTGTTGTATCCTGGATTCATTTAGATCCTGTAAAACAGCCAAACGTTCATGGATATCAAATGGTTTCTCATCCGCCACTGCGCCTTCACAATCAAGATCAGGTACCCACATTCTTGTCCCAAATAGGACCTCGTAAGGAGTGACACCTCCTAGAGAACTTCTTGGCTGGTTATTGAGTGCCCGCTGTACCCCATATATGTGGTTGACCCAACTACCGCCCTTGCCTAATACCCTAGCTGTTAAAGATTGCCTTAGGTCCCGGTTCTTCCTCTCCACAACCGAATTTCCCTCAGGATGGTAAGGAGAGGAGTACCGCAATGCTACGCCCATACTTTCCATGGCCTCTTTGTAAGCCTGAGAGCTAAACGCCGGGCCACGGTCAGAATGTAACGTGCCAACTGCGTATGTCCCGAGAAAGACTCGCAAATCTTTGATAACAGTTCAAGCGTCAGCCGAGCGCTGAGGCCAAACCCATAGGACTCTTGAGCAGAATCCACTGCAACCATGATATACTTATAAGCCCCGTCTGATTGTAAGGGGCCACAGTGGTCCAGATATACACAAGGGAGTGGTCTGTCTGATATCAGCAATGGTGTCTGCGCTGGACGTTTTATGGTGGAGCATTTCATCTGCTGACAGATGTCACATTTCAAGACGAAATCTTTAGTTTGTTTTGTTAGACCTGGCCATCAGTAGCGCTGTTTCAACAATGAAATAGTCGCTGTAACGCCTGTATGCGCAGAGCCCAAACCCTCGTGTGCTGCTAGAATTAAACCTTGCCTATGATCCATATTTGGTATTACTCTGTCCGCCACTCAAGGAATCTGAGCATATGGAATGTTGTTTGCATCTAACTTGTAGGAGTACTGTCATAAGGTTTCTGCACATACACAGAGCTATGCACAGGATAATGGGACCCCGGAATACAGTGGTTTGCCTACCATAGACCGTAGCACCCAAAAACCCCAACCCAACTAGCTTAGCATCCCATTAGCACCCAAGTACCAATGATTGGACAACCCAGAACACGGTATCTTTATCTCAGGACTCGCAGAAGCAAGAACACTCTTTCGTCACTCACTCGTACTTGTCCACAAGGTGCGTAGGAAGAGACACTGGATAGGTTAAAATGTTTATTCCAACTTACGTGCTCTAATGTACAGTACACGTGTCAGTACTAATAGCATAATGCATATGAATAATATAAGCAGCATGGTTACAATTCCATAGAATACAAACGGGGAAAGCATTTCATAACTCAGTGGATAAATGTCTAAATAACATTACCACCCTCCCCGTGCAGTAAGATAGTTTATTATAAAAATAGAAGACCTCTGGGCTTTGACTAGCGAACCCCCATACCTCAGTCTCTAGATGCAGAATTACATCAGCAGGACATCATAGCTCTTCTCACTGAAAAGGATTTCTCCAAGTGTGTTAAGCGCCAGTAAAAACCCCAGTATTAAAGGCACACAAAGTTTCATGTCATTTGCGCCTAATGTTATGTCTGGGTGCGCGAGACTGGCCATATCAGGAAGAACCGAAATACATTGTTATGCGACCTTGTACATGTTGTGCAGTCTGAGCCCAAATCGAACAAGAGAAAAGGTGAAAGACAGAAAGTGCAGACAGCGCAAAAGAACTTGGCAAGAGCAAGGGCGAGGGAGCCCTGGCTCAGTGTAACGTGCACAAAGAAAAGCAGCATGGCAGCTAGTCCTAGGCCAACATAACAAGGCAGGCAACAAACCACAAGACACCCTCCCCTGGTCAGTCCGGCGTCCAAGACAGAGGGCAAACAAAAAAAAATATCCAGTAGAGCACAGGGAGCGCCCAAACGGCGAAAAACAAGTCAATCCATGAAAGTGTAAGTGCAGAAAAAAGCCATACCCTCCAAAAGGGCATCATTGGAATCGTCAAAAAAACATAGATGCCATCCAATCCATGAGATCAAAAGAGCAGGAATGCTCCTCAGCAGAGGGAGCATCCAAAAGCAATGCGGGACAACTTGCGTGATAAACGAAACAGCTTTGTTGTAGGAGATCCTGGGCAGCCGCCCAGATATCCCATTGCGCCAAAATCCCCAGTGCAGCCGCACGCGCCATACAGCCGGCGACGGAACAGTCCTGCTCATGGGCCTCTAAGGGACCCATCAACTGAACAAAATCCGGAACAGACAATGACGAATTGGAGAGGCAATAATCCAAGGTCCAGGTGAAAGGACAGCGGATGCAAGTCATTACAGGTTGCACGCAAGTGAAATACGCAAAGCGAAAGGAAAGAGTATATGACACACTCAGTGTCGCCAATGGCAAGACACCAAAACCAGCCAAAAGGCGCTCACGAAGCAGCTGGAGGCGTTCTGGATCGAGCAGGTCCCATCGGGGAGCAGCCATTGCGCATAAAACAAATTAATAACAGGACACCAGCCGCCAAGGCGATGATCAACGGGAAACCGCCAAAGACGCTGGAAAAAATAGAATGAATAAACGCCGGGATGACACCAAAAATAGTTTGGAAGGAGGACACCAAACCAGACCCCACGACTTTAAAAAAGTGTACCAGACCCTCTGTGTTAGATGCGTTAAAAATACGATGAATTAACTCCCCAAAATGTTGGGGGAGATTAGTGTTCAAAAGGGCCTGTATTTCACTGTGGGTACTCGCCACCTGGAGAATGAATGTCTCCCGGGCGGACGTGAGCATAACTTCCTCGTTCAATAATAGTGCCTTTATTCTGCTCAGTCTATTGAAATCTGCCTCCATGGTAGGGATGGAAGGCCAAATAGAGATATCCACCTTGCCATGAGGGGGAGGAAAAAGCACATTTTTGCAGCAGACAACCCTGTGCGAAACTGTTACAATGTAAGGAATGCCAGCCTGCAGGCCACAACAGTTTTCGTTATTTAAAAGTAAATAACTACCATTGGAAAGGAGAGTGAAAGTAGGAGATATAACAGGAGCAGGAATACCTTTCAGCACACAAGCAAGATTAGGAGCGGAAACGCTACATGAGCCATGCAATTTAATGTGTTTACAAATAAGCGAATGACCCATAGTCGAGTCGCAGTACTCCCCCGTGAGAAAGATTTCCTTGCCGTCCCGAAGGCATTTATACATGAAAGGCAAGGACCAGAGTTCATGCAGGAAAGCACTGCCCAAGGGCCGGTAACGGCCCACAGGATAATGTTTCATGCACGAGTCAAATTCAAACAAGGAAAAAGGTAAAGCGATAACCCCATGAACTAGCCACACAGCAGAATCAAGTTCTGCAACAGAGAACGGCAAAGGATCCATCTTTTCGATATGTAATAGAGTGTAAGTTGCATCTTTCATGGACATAAATTGCTGTTTGTCAGTTAAGTTAAAAGGTAGAAACAAGGCAGAGGTGTTCAAAAAATGCCAAGGAACTTTACCTAACTTGAGCGTTTGTAAAGTCCATGCAAACTGCATAACTGAACGCAATTGATTCTGACCATGATATAACACAGAAACATCATCTTGTACAATATCAACAACAGAGGACACAATATTCTCTAAAGTATAAATGCGAGAAGACAGGGTATTAATACTATTGTCAACAACAGCAAGCACCTTTTCCAAATTTGCTTGATCTATTTCCCGAAGACGGGAAGCAGCTTCCATTTGTGATAGCTTCCAGAGTTCATTATATGTCTCATAAATGAATCTTTTAGGTCGGGGACCACGAGGTCCCAAAACAAAGTCGGACAGATCAATATTGCCTGAAAGGAGGGACAAATGTTGTTTAACAGAATCAAGGGACGAATGTTGCAGCCATTGTTTGCATAATTTACCAACAGAATATGTAGTGACAGTACGAGAAGCAGTAAATCTCGGATCAGGCCTATCCTGTGTGTATCTAGTACCTGAGTCGTGAAAACGCATTTGACATGCATTAGCTGATATAGGCCATACCAACCAGGGTGACTGATCCAGTTCGGAAACATTAAATGCATTATTCTGTAATAGAGCCTGTAGGGTCGTCAGGGACAGGTTAAAACGTGAGCTATCATTGGGAAAACTCGAAAGGGATGGAATTGAGGGCGAGTTTAATTGTTTAGTGGTAGCTAAGCCCCAACACGTAGTTTGATAGATGGAAGCATTTAGGAACATAATTTGGGTAGGGATGAGGCAAGCACGATGCAACGCCTCGGTTCCCTGTACCTGCCATGGCTTGGAGCCCCAAATGGATTTCAAATCTATTGTATCCTCCCAGTACTCATAACCACCCACTGCTAGGGCACTCAAAAAGGAACCCGAATAAAGCAATTTGGTGTGTGTTAACATAATTTTCTGAGTTGATGTGGTATTAAGTCTAAAATAATAGGATGCAGGGTTCGACCGATTAAAATCAGTAAAATAGGTAAACTTATTTCGAAGAGTTTGTGAGCTACCTGGCAAGGGGTTTGGACAATGTTCCCATTGGGTGTAGTTAACAGAACTACGCAGGGCACTTGGCTTATGGAGAAAATGATTACCCCAATGTTGGTAACAATACAAATCGGCATAATTCGCAGAATTCATATATAAATCTTCAGCATTAAAAGATGCATAATATTTTAAATCGGCAAACAATGCTTCAACGGCATGCACATCCCAATCATCAGAATGAATATTATTTTGTACTACATCACCCATTGAAACACGAAGGACATTAGGTACATTAATAATTTCCGTCGGACCATGGATTTGATAGTTCACTGCATCCCATACGATGCCATCAGCAACTGGAAAAGCTGAAATGTTCACAAATGTGTGGTCACGCTTCATGATGTGAGACGAGGAATGAGGAGCCAAAGTTCCAGAAACATAGTCTACAGCAGAGCGTTCAGGTAAATAGTGACCATTGATTAGTAGAAAAAACACTGTGACAAAGCCAATGGACATGAACAGAAAAATCAAGAAAAGTACCAACCAGATGTATGTCCAGGGTGGAATCAAAAAATTGTCTCTAAACCAGGATACAAAAACACTGAACTTGGATGGGACTTTTGAAGAGGTGGAATCCGAATCAAAGGAATAACGAGTCGGGCCAAGTGGCGTTATTGGTTGATGTGCCACCGATTCAGATGCAGGATAAGTATACTCGTCCTCGTCGATATTGGTGGAGAGTTGGGGATCAATTGTAGTTTCAGGCAAATCAACCATCTCAATTACAGCATCAGCGACCGTTCGTGTAGATGGGCCACGAACATATGTCCGATAAATGGCAGGACAAGAGACCGCTGGTGTGACACTATTCAGGATCGGCCAGGCGCTGTAGCTTGACATTTTCCACTGAGATGTATCTGTTCTCCTTGCGACCAGGAAGCGGTGGTAAAATGACTGTACGTGTTCCCTTCAAGCCCAGAACTGGAACCGGTGCACGAAAAGAGGGGCCGAATTCTTTTTGTTTTCAACCTTCTCTCGAACCAGTTCTCCAACCTTTGGAAGCCAGCCGGCTACCGGAATCTGCAACGCAGGATCTGTGGCTGAAGGCAAATGTGTAGTTGCAAGTTTGTCTCGGGCTTCTTGTAAGTCCTGTAACATAGCAGAATGGTTATCTACATCAAACTTGGCGGATTGCGCCGCGATGTCTGGACCCTCAAGGTCAGGCACAAACATTCTTATGCCAAAGAGCATTTCGTATGGGGTCCGCCCACCCAGAGGTCTTCTAGGGAGATTATTAAGTGCACGTTGAACGGTATACAAGTGGGCCAGCCAGTTCCTGCCAGTACCTGTAACTCTAGCTGTTAAGGATTGCTTTAAGTCACGGTTCATTCGTTCAACAATAGAGTTGCCCTCAGGCCTATACGGAGACGAAAATTTCACCCGCACCCCAAGAGAAGCCATTGCATCCTTGTAAGCCCTAGAGGAAAACGCCGGACCTTGGTCCGAATGGAAGGTGCCGCATGCGAAAATTCCCACAAAGACACGCAAATCCCTGATTACATTTCGAGCGTCAGCACTACGTTGTGGCCAGACCCAGAGGAACCGTGTGCACGAGTCCACTGCTACTAAGATATATTTATAGGCAGTGTCTGATGAGAATGGACCGCAGTGATCCAAGTAAACACACCCAAAGGGTCTGTTAGCAATGCAGAGCGGGGTCTGTGGAGGGCGTGTTACCGTGGAAGGCTTAATCTGTTGACAAACGTCGCAAGAAAGCACAAAAGCACGGGTGTCTTTATACAATCCACGCCACCAATAACGCTGCTGCAAGATGGAAACTGTAGCTGACACACCTGCATGAGCAGAAGCCATGCCTTCGTGTGCAGCTGATATCAAGGCACTCCTGCGGTCCGCGTTGGGGATCAGCCGATCTCCAACGTCAGGTATTGTTACATAAGGAACCTGTTCGGGACTTAACTTGTAAGAATACTTGGAAGGAAAACCTGTAGGGTAATTAACACCTTCCTTTGTTGCAGCAATAGCTGCTAGAATAACAGAGTCAATTTTAGACATGGACCTGGTAACCGCTGCTACTGAACACGTGACTACTGCTGAACGGGCAGCTTCATCTGCCAGATCGTTACCAATAGCGTGTGCGCCCACCCGCTGATGGCCTAAGGTGTGTACCACCTGTGTGAGGGGCAGACGTTGTTGCAATTCTGCCACTCGAACCCAAAGCATTTTATGCTTAATTGTGCTCCCTTTTGCGTCCTTGTAGTCATTTTTCGACCAGAAAAACAAATTGTCATTGTAAGATTGTACACAGTAGAAGGAATCACATACAATAAGAGTGGTCTCATCCTGAGAAGCGAACTCAAGCGCAAGTAGCAATGCATGCAGCTCGGCCAATTGTGCGGTACTATCTCCAAGTGTGCGAGTATGCACTGCAGAGGATTTGAACTTTCCATCTACAAAGGAACCCGCAACAATAGCACATGCAGCTGAATAAGCGTGCTTGGACCCTGTGGCCGGTTGCGCCGAACCATCGGTGTAGATCACACATTTGTAATCCTCAAGCGGTAGTAAAAACAAAGGAGGAGGATGAACGAATTCATACTGCAAAAACTCCTGAGTCTGAAGAGAAGAATCAAAAACAAAAGTGACGTCCGAAGACGTCAAGGATGTAGCCCATTGTATCCAACGGGGATGCATTGCTTTTGAGTTCGGTACACTTGCCTTTGTTACTGCCTCTAGGGCAGGACAGGGTGTTACCACTAGAATCCGCTTTCCCTGTGCCAGTGCGCGTTCTTTTAGAATCGCCATTTGCACTGCAGTTAGAACTTTTCGACAGATGTAAAGCGCAATTCAGCGGAAGTGTACAGATGTGACTTGTATGCGATGGGTACTGTATCACCTTCATTAAAGGTTAAGTATGTGAATCCCACCGCCCCGGAATTATTCTAATCACCAAGTTTGTGTGGTTATCACGAGTCAAAAGATATTTAGACTCCAATAGGTCTGTCTGCAAAGACTGCAGAATCGAGGTATGCTCAGGCAGCCAGCAAGACCTTGAATAAGTCGGTTGTATCAAAGCATACAAAGGCTTGATACGCTGGGCATATTCGGGAATGTAAGTACGCCCGAAATTCAGAAAACCCAGCAAAGACTGAAGTTTCTTCAGAGTATTTGGGGGGCACAAATGTGCACATTTTTCCAAGAAATGGGGGCTAAGCCCTTACCTTCGTTATTGAGCTCATAGCCCAAGAACAGAACGGTAAATTCAGCAATGTGTGACTTAGCAAAGTTAAATTTGTAACCCTGCTCCGCAAATTCAAGAATGATGCGGTCCACACGGGACAGATGCTGATATAACTCGTCGTCTGTCAGATAGATGTCATCTACGTACGAACATGCGTCTTGATCAATGTCATTTAACAAAGAAACAACACGGGCGGCGAATATACCCGGACTATTTTGTAGCCCATGGGTAAACGCCGGAACTGAAATAATTTACCACCGGAAGTGAATGCGGTCCATTGACCACTCTCCGGGGCTAGGTTGTGCGTGTAGAAACCGTTTGAAAGGTCAAGTGTTGTTTTATATTTTTTACGAACAAGACTGTCTACAAGCGCAGAACTATGTGTATTCTGTACCGCAAAGTTCCGACAATGGGAATTTAAATGCCGGTAATCCAAAACTAAGCGGTACGATCCATCGGGTTTAGAAACCACGAAAAGGGGATTGTTCATAGGTGATACGCATGGTTCGATTACTCCCTGATATTCCAACTGTGTCAGAATTTCGGAGACGGGGCCTTTTGCCTGCCGTTTGATGGGATATTGGGGTTGTGGCTGCGGTAGTGACCGCAAAGGTATTGCATGAGGAGGTGATTCTTCATCCCATCCCACATGGTTGCGGTATAACGCTGGTGCCAGGTACACAGCCCACTCAGCTGCAAGTGCTTCAGCTTTGTCTTTTGGGACATGCCGTGAAAAGCTTGGAAGGATTACCTCCTCTCCTTTATGTGCAGCTAAAACGAATGGGGGTGGCCAATTCACCTCTGCTAACAAAATGTCATATGAAGAGGTTAGATTTTCCCAAAAAATCCCTTTTATTTCACGCGGTATGTCACCTTCAATTTGGATGACTATGTTGTAAAGTCTGTCAGGGGTGCCACTCTCGTGTCAGCTGTCTCTACAGTAACGAATGTTTCAGTTGCTGTCGCCTCCATATGAGGACGTAGCGCCTCCCGCACTATGGTAACTTCCGCGGCGCTGTCTAGGAGGGTCACTGCCCACGTCCAATTCTGGAGTCTCGTTCTCACGGTCTGTGGCATATTTCGCTGTTACAGCGGCAATTTTTTTCTTTTGAAATTGCGGTCGAGGAAGGTGAAAGTCTTCTGCTTTCCCTCTGACTTGTTGTCGAGGTTGGTCTCGCTCCTGGGGAGCCTCTCGGCCCCTTCCTCTATCTTGCCGTCCTCCTCCACCAGCCTGTGACGACGTCTGAGCCTGTGAAGAACGAGGAGAACGCGTATCAGAGCTCTGAAACCTTTCTGGTGATTTAATTCTCGACCTATCACGTAAATCATAAGTACGTTCAGAAGAAACCGAAACTGGGGAAGCGCCTCTCGACCCCGGCTTCTTTTGTTGCTTACCCTGTTTTTTCTGTCTCCAACTTTTTTAGTGAAGACTGGTCTATCATCTTTCTCAGATGTACTTTTTGTTTGTGTAATTTGTGGTTGCGATTGAGTTTGCATTTTTACAAAAGGCTTGTTGCCTAGGCTATTTCTTCCAATTGTTTTATAAGCCCGGGCTATAATTTTCGGTAATTCGCGAGGCCTGTCCAACTCTGGGACCAAAGCCAAAGCATTCGCTACTTGAAAGTTCATAGCATCGCCCTTGACATTTCCAAGGATCAGTTCAGCTACTACATCAAACACTCCCACTAGTCTCATCCCTAATTCCACAGCCGCTTCAGGGCCATGTTCGTCCTGTACTTTTTTAATTACAGAGGGTAGAACCGTCATGGAAGGAGTACCAAAACATTTTGAATAAACTGCTGCGAATACCTTACCCCAGTTTTCACATGATGTCAAATCGGGGATTAAGTCTTTTGGCAAACTTATCGTAAGGATGCGATGTTTATCCACTGGGGACGTATGTGGAAACACCGCTTCTATCTGATCGAACTTTTCGGCAAGCCAGTAAGGATAATCGTCCTTACTTTGTGGACGTTGCCCATCACAGAATTTACCATGACAGGACTTATGGTCACTCCAGCTGCAACAGCTGGTTGGCCAGCGACTACAGGGGCAGCTCCATGTAGGCTACCTGTAACGTATGTCACTAAGGCTCGATGCACTCGCACCAGTTCGGTATGCATAGTGCGCAGTTCCGCAATCGGTAATGCCAGATAATTTGGATGCGGGGTATACCCGGCCAATACAGGCCAAGTGGCCCCTGAATTGATAAGGGGCCTAAACGAACTGTGGTAGTTGGTTGTGGGAGGGCGCCATTAAACCAAACACGGTGCTGCCAAGCCGTGAGAGGCACTTCAAGATTGGTATAGGGTCGATAGGCAGCAGGAATAGCGGTGGGTTTATATTCATGAAACAGATTATCACCTGCATCCACCGCCTCAAAAGTGATCCAAGTGTAAAACACTTCAAAGTGATAAGCCGGATCGGCTTGAACCACAAAGACCAACTCGACCCCAGCATCGGGCACTCCGTATACACCTAGGTGTTCTCGGAGTGGTCCTCGGCTATGTGCAGCTATCGCCACACCAGCCATAACTAAACAATTGTATTCGACTACCTAACAGGGAGCACAAAATGGGTTATTTATGTAACCTTTTTTAATAACTTCAAGCTTGAAAGAACCTATAAAACGTTCAATATAGGAGGTATCACCGTCACTTACGCCTCCGGAAGCGTACATGAGGGTTTTGTGGACAAGCACAAGTACTACTCAAGCATCTCGCAGATAAGCTGCCCCACGGTGGTCGCGCCATGTCATAAGGTTTCTGCACATACACAGAGCTATGCACAGGATAATGGGACCCCGGAATACAGTGGTTTGCCTACCATAGACCGTAGCACCCAAAAACCCCAACCCAACTAGCTTAGCATCCCATTAGCACCCAAGTACCAATGATTGGACAACCCAGAACACGGTATCTTTATCTCAGGACTCGCAGAAGCAAGAACACTCTTTCGTCACTCACTCGTACTTGTCCACAAGGTGCGTAGGAAGAGACACTGGATAGGTTAAAATGTTTATTCCAACTTACGTGCTCTAATGTACAGTACACGTGTCAGTACTAATAGCATAATGCATATGAATAATATAAGCAGCATGGTTACAATTCCATAGAATACAAACGGGGAAAGCATTTCATAACTCAGTGGATAAATGTCTAAATAACATTACCACCCTCCCCGTGCAGTAAGATAGTTTATTATAAAAATAGAAGACCTCTGGGCTTTGACTAGCGAACCCCCATACCTCAGTCTCTAGATGCAGAATTACATCAGCAGGACATCATAGCTCTTCTCACTGAAAAGGATTTCTCCAAGTGTGTTAAGCGCCAGTAAAAACCCCAGTATTAAAGGCACACAAAGTTTCATGTCATTTGCGCCTAATGTTATGTCTGGGTGCGCGAGACTGGCCATATCAGGAAGAACCGAAATACATTGTTATGCGACCTTGTACATGTTGTGCAGTCTGAGCCCAAATCGAACAAGAGAAAAGGTGAAAGACAGAAAGTGCAGACAGCGCAAAAGAACTTGGCAAGAGCAAAGGGCGAGGGAGCCCTGGCTCAGTGTAACGTGCGCAAAGAAAAGCAGCATGGCAGCTAGTCCTAGGCCAACATAACAAGGCAGGCAACAAACCACAAGACAGTACTTGAGTGGAAATTTCTTTGGTACTGCTCCGCTGTTTTTGCTTGAAGCAATGACAGGGACCATAATCTCACCGTCTATCCTCGTTTTTGAACAAGTGATTGCAGCTACAGAAGCCGTTCGTACAGCCCCCTTCGCGGCTTCATCAGCCAATGAATTCCTTTCAACGTGAACGCCATCACGTTGATGACTCAGTGTATGAATCACGTGAGCCCTCGGTAGTTCGTTCTTCAACTCAACTACCTGTTCCCATAGCATTTTATGCTTAATTGTGCCACCTTTTGCGTCTTTGAACCCGTTTTGTTCCCAATGATGTAAATATTCATTGTATGATTGTACACAGTAAAAGGAATCACACACTATAAGTGTGGGGAATTCGTGATCCGTATTCACCAGTGCTAGTATTAGTGCTTTTAACTCTGCCAACTGAGCCGTGCAGTCTCCTAGAGATTGCATTTTGGTGTAACTGGGATGGAATTTTCCATCCAGCATGCAACCTTTAACGATTGCACATGCTGCGCTGTATTGTTGCTTACTCCCTATGGCCGGTTGAGCAGATCGGTCAGTGTAAATAATATATTTATACTGATCTAGAGGCAAGATTTCCTTTGGCAGAGGATATTCTTGTTCGTATTGCAGGAATGCCTGTGTTTTTAGTCTTGGATCAAATCTGTATTCAACATCTGTTGCAGTAAGGGAATTAGCCCATTGTATCCATCTTGGATGTAAGGCTTTAGCATTAGGAATGCTGGCTTTTGTAACAGCTTCTAAAGCTGGTACTGGGGTCACAACTATTATGCATTTTCCCTGGGCCAGGGCTCTTTCCTCTTGCTACAGCGGTCTGAACTGCTGTCAGGATTTTTTCTGTTCAAGTGAAACGCATTTCTGCGTTTGTGTACAGGTGAGATTTGTAAGCGATTGGTACTGTTTCGCCTTCATTGAAGGTTAAGTAGGTGTTCCCGCATTGACCCGCTATTACACGGATCACTAGATTGCGTATGTTTACTCTTGTCTGTAAGTATTTTGAAGCTATCATGTCTTCTTGTAGTGAACGTAGGATGTTTGTGTGTTCCTGTGTCCATTGTCTACCTGAAAAGTCAGGTTTTATTAAGTCGTAGAAAGGTTTTACTCTTTCCGCATAATCCAAAATGTATGTTCTGCCGAAATTTAGGAATCCCAGTATTGATTGTAAATTTTTTAATGATTTTGGAGGTTGGAGCAGGGCACACTTTTCTAAAAAGTTAGCTGCCAGACTCTTCACTTCACTTGACAGCTCATATCCTAAAAACAGGACATTGAGGTGGGCGATTTTTGATTTTTTTAAATTACATTTGTATCCCTCATAGGCGAATCCCATAATTATGGTGCTCACCCTGGTCAAGTGTCTTTTTAAGTCATCTTCCGTTAGATAAAGATCATCCACATAGGACAATGCTTCCTCATCAAAATTTTGGAGTAACTCAGTTACTCTTGCTGAAAATACCCCCGGGCTATTCTTATACCCTTGAGGGAGACAACAAAATTGTCGCTGGGACCCCAACGCTGAGAATGCGGTCAAATACCTGCTTTCAGGCACTATATTGTGGCATAAAAATCCATTTGAGATATCAAGTGTAGTTTTGTATTTTTTCCGTACAATGTTATTCATTAATGCGGCACTGTGTGCGTTTTGGACAGCGAATGTCTTTGTGCATGTGTTTAAATGTCTGTAATCTAAAACTAGACGATATGAGTTGTCCGGTTTTGATACGGGAAACAAAGGATTGTTCATTGGTGAGGTGCATGTTTCAATCACCCCTTGGTATTCAAGTTCATCTAAGATCTCCCTGACCTGTTTTTTAGCCTCTTGCTTTATTGGATATTGTCTCTGTGCATTTGGTGAAACTTTTAACGGGATCACGTGTAGGCCTGGGCGGTAAATTCCGTTCCGCTCACGGAATTTGTGGAATTTGGGTAATTTCGCGTTCCGCGGAGAACGCAAAATTGCCAAAAATTCCGCGATCCGCGGCTTCGCGGAGTTTTTTGCTTGTTCGCGCTTTCAAAATGCGTGTTCACGAGATATTTCTCCCCGAGCACGCAAACAGCATTCGCGAACAGGAAAAAAGCATTGCGAACGGGCGGAACAAGCAATTCCGCGTGTTCGCGGAACTTTTGCGTGCTCGCGGAGATTTTTTACCGTTTCGCGGAGATTTGCGTAACGCGACTACGCAAATTCCGCCCACCCCTAGACGTGGTGGGTTGAATCTTCATCCCATCCAGCATGATTTTTATATAATGCTGGAGCTAGGGCAACTGCCCACTCCTGAGCATATGCATGTTTAAGATGAATGGGAACGAGGTCGGAAAATGCTGGAAAAATTACTGTTTCTCCCCTAGGGCACTTTATGACGAATGCTGGCAGCCAGTCTTGTTCAGCTAATAGAATGTCATAACCAGATGATAGGTTTTCCCAAAAGGGACCTTTAACTTTCCTGGGCTTGTCCCCCTCCATTTGGAGTGTTATTTTGTGTAACTTATGTGGGACGCTCACCCTTGTATCTGGTGTTTCCACCGTGATGTAATCATTCAAGTCCGCTGTCACCAGAAATTCCATCAGGTTCTGGCGAGCTATTGTTACTTCTGCCACGCTGTCTAGCATCATCTGAGCCCATTCCCAGTTCAGAAGTTGTGTCCTCAGCATTCTGGGCATGTCTGATCTTTATGCCTGCAACTTTCTTCTTCTTAAACTGAGGTTTTGATTTTGGCTTTTCTTCTTTTTTGGAAGTATAGTCTTGAGCGTGCTGCTTGTCTCTGGACTTTGTACGCTCTTCTTTGTGTTCTGATCGTCCTTCTCTCTCAGAGTTTTTCGTCGAGCCCTGAAAGGAATGAGAGGAACGTGTATCAGTATCCTGATACCTGTCAGGTTTCCTAATATTATCCCTATTCCTGAGGTTATACCTCTTTTCAGAGGGCTCCTGTGGAGGAGATCTACCTCTGGATTGAGATCTGTTTCCTTTAAAGTTTTGTTGTTTTTTATTATCCCACTTCTTTTTAGAAGAAGCAGGTGTCTGCTTGGAAGTGTCCTTTTCAGAACTGCCCATCAGTTGTGGTTTTAATGCTTTCCCACCTAAACTGTCTCTGCCTAATTCTGCATATGCAGTTTCAATTATTTTGGGTAGTTTGTGTTGTTGATCTAATGGACTGAACTCCCTTAGGCATGGGCAGATTGCCACTGAAGCTGCTTCCCCTTTAATATTAGCTAGTATTATGGCTGATACCTGCTCATAGTTACCTAGTAACTTCATCCCTAAATTTAGGGCAGGCTCTGCCCCGTACTCGTTTTGTATTTGTCTCAATACATCAGGTACTACTGCTAATGACGGGATACCATGAGTTCTGGTATGTATGGCAGCAAAGACTGTGCCCCAAGTGGTACAATCTTCTACTTGTGGTGTTATCCCCATGGGCAAGCAGATCATTAACATTCTGTGTTTTTCATATGAGGCAGTATTCGGGAATACTGCCTCTAGCTGAGTTATTTTCTGAGCTACCCAGAATGGCATTTGTTCATGTTTTGTGGGCATTTTACCCATTACTGCGTGTAATGTTTGTGGTGTGATTTTAGTTGCTGTACCCTGAGACTGGGTACCATTTGCTGCTGGGAATGTAACCCACAAATAAAATACCTCTGTTTTGTTTGATTCGTGTGCCTCAATCACGAAAATTACTATGCCACCCCTAGCTGATAAACCATTGTCTAACAGTTTCAGGGTGATTGTACGTCTGAATTTAGGTGTAATTTGAATTGCGTTTAAATCTTCTTCGTCTGAGATGTGTACGTTTATTACTTGGTCATCTCCTGTCTCAGTCATTTTTTCGAAGAAGAAGTTTGTTCAAGGGAACTAAGATAAGTTGTTATGCACAATTTTAGGAACACTGTGTCCTTCAAGCTTGATTAAACAAAAGCCAATAAATAGGATTTTTTTGCCTACTCAGCTGTGGCGGAGTTTTGTGCCCACCCACTCCAGACATCTCTGGTGTTTTGTGAGTAGGGGTCTCTGAGAATTAGCACAACTGAACTACTCAGATTCTACTGTTAAATAAGTACCCAACCATCGTTGGCGGCGCCATGTCGTGTAGTTCCTATATATAACCTATACAGAATCTGTGCGTTCGGATAACATGTGGGCTTGGTGGCAGACTGACTCTAAACACCCCCACCGAAAATGTTAGCCTGTTTGCATTAGCTAGCTCACAGTGCCACTAGTGTCTCCTCTTATCGGGGAGAGAAAAGTTTCTGGCAACCTTAGAACATGACAACCCTGATCACTCAGATCGTGGAAACAATATACTACTTTTCGCTCAGTCACTCGTGGTTACTTATTCGGTCTCAGAGAGTTACACAGAAGAAGCAGTCGGGCGTGTTACAATAAGTATTTATTGTACAGTTGTTCTTCTGGTGTAAAATAGATGTGCTGCAATAATTGTGAGACAGTAGCAGATATATATAATCAGCAGTATAGTGAATACAAATGGATAGTAAAGTTCTACCATTTGGCAATAATCATAAATGCATACATGGATATAAAATGCATGATAAAAGAAAGCGCATACTCCTACGATGCCTATCTAGATGTACCTAAGTGTACCTAGCACGTGAGTAGGTGTGAAGCCAAGAATCCCTCTAGGATTTGGTCGAACCCCATGACCTGGAGAGAGAGAGTGTGGGACCCTGTCCTGGTCTCGAGTTGGACACCCCGCAAGGGATGTGTTAGACCACTGTCAGCTGGAACGTCTGCATGCAGGAGCCTCAGCGTCTCTGGTCAGTGTGTCGGCCTGGAAATCTCAGTTCCCTCTGACTAACACTAGCAAGCTGTGTGGTATTTATGCAGAAAGTATCTAGGGTTCCTTTGTCCCTTGTTTCTTGTGTTAGCCATTGTTGGGTTTAAGGATGACGTATGGGATGATCCGTGTACGTAGAATTAAGCAGGTGGTGTAGCCCCAGCCTGGTTTCCCAGAACCCTTATGAATATTCATTCATACTGTGTGAGTCTATTGATGAAGTTATAGGACACTATTGTTCACGGAGAAACCCTCCTTCTGTGCCCAGGACTAGAACTAGGTAAAGGTTCAATCCTAAAAGGTCCGTTACTGTGTAGTATAGGGCGGGAAATGTAGGTGAAGGTTTAAGATATTACCCGGGCCTATATTAGGGTACCTATATGAAACATAACACACTCTGGACATCCCTCTGACTCCACTCTGCTCCCTGAATGCACTTGGCACAGCTATCAAGATGTCCTGCATTAGGTGTGATTAATTGGTTCAGCCTTGGCTTCTCAATTGCATTGTAGGAACTATAAATGTGTTTCTGAGTAATTATTAATACAGGACTAGAATTATAAGGATTCAAACTAAGCTCACTGTTTTCCATTTTTACTTATTTTTACAGATAAATACAGACAGAAAACCATGTATTTTCTTTTCAGTATTTATTTTTAAATATGGATATAAATGGAAATTGGGTTGCTTTATGAGTGATTTTAAAAACTCTCTGCCATGACTGCTAGGCCAAAAGCTGTGTGGATTGATAGGTAAGGGCGTTAAAAAGAAAGGAATGTTAGTAAAGAGGCTTAAATAGCAGTAGATATGCACAAGGTTGAAATAGAAATTTTCATATTTTCATATAAGTGCATTAATTTATCTTCTGTGGGTGTTCATATCACTGAAACCTGGCAGGCATTCAAGCATGAGTGCATATTTATCGATTAAATAAATGTGGAAATATACCGGTTCAAGCTTCATTTTTGTTCAAAAAACCCATAATAAATATGGATAAATACAGATAAAATTAGCAAATAAGAAATATGGATAAATACAAATGGAAATGTCAAAAAATACCATAAACCTGTGAGCCCTACTTATAACCTGAACAGATGATCCTCTTAAACCGGATCGTTTTATGAAACTACAGGACCAGCTTCTTACTCTTAGCCTAGAACTAGTCAATCTCTCGCTGTCCACCGCTTCTGTGCCTGGCTCATGGAAGCAAGCGAAAGTTATTCCTCTCCTCAGGAAAATATATTTGGGCACCTCCAAGCCAGAAAACTTCGAGCCCATTTCCCTCCTTCCCTTTCTGGCTAAGGTTACCAAACATCATGTGAAAAGCATTTTTCCTAAATTCCTAGAAGATAACAATATCCTGGATGCTTCCCAGAATGTATTTAGGACTGTTCACAGCACAGAATCTGCTCTTCTTGCTGTTTCCGAACATCTTCGTAGCACTCTGGATGAGGGCAGATTCTCAGTCCTGATTCTGCTCAAACTAATTCTGCTCGACCTGAGGTTTTTTTTGGCAAACATAGCCATGTTTGGGACAACCATTGGTGGCCCACCTCCCTTGACCCCCCCCCCTCCAACCCAAGTTGTCTATTAAAAATATAGGAGTGTGGATAAACAACACTCTAGCCTTCGAGGTTTCAGCTAAATCTATTGCTGGCACTTGCTGCGGTTGCCTGAGAAGTATTAAACCTATTCTGGGGTTTTTTGACCCTCATATTCATGAAATTATAATTTAGGTGGCCATTCTGTCTCGGTTGGACTATTGTAACATTTTATACTTAAGAGCAAATTAATCTGTTTTGAAAAGACTCCAGTTAGCCCAGAATGCAGCTGTTAGGCTTCTTTTTTCACTTCTCAGGTTTTGCTCTGCTTCAGGCCTTTTGCGCAGTTTATATTGGCTCCCTATAGAGAGACAAATTAATTTTGAGACTCTTTCCTTCGCTCATAAGATTCTACATTCCCAGGCCCCTATTCTGAGCCAGCTTATTTCTTCCTACTAGCCCATACGCTCCCTGCGTTCCGGCAACCAGAACTTGGCTATAGTTCCCTGAGTTAGAAGAGTCAGAGAGGGGGGAGTCACTCTTTTCGTGCTCTGGCCACCTCCCTCTGAAATGCTCTTTCCCTCTCTATCAGAAATACTCATAACCATCTTCTGTTTAGGAAATCCCTCAAGACTTGGCTTTTCTGATTCTAGCCTCTTCCCCTCTATTCTTGGAGGGCTGTCAGCTGCAGTTGTGTGCTTTTAGGCCTAGCGCTGGGAAGCCCCACTGTGGGGGCAGCCATGTGCTCTATAAATCTAGTAACATAACTAGTAACTTATAACCTGCTTCAGTCAGTGATTAATCATTTTTAAAAAATATGAAATTAGGCACTCAGTAAGCCGTAATACATGCACTGTCACCCATCCTTTCTAAGAAGTGAAAGGGGACCTAGGAAAGGAAAAATGGAAAACTAAAATATTGGCCCACCAGCTGAGGAACTGAATCTATACATATGTGATAAAGCAAAATGCCATGAGTCACCAGACAATTGAGAGAATAGCAGAGGTGGGTTAACCAATTGCCCCATGAAGTACGCTGTCAGGAGGAGAAGCAGAATGTAAATGACACTCAAACAGACAAAGATCCTCTATGTATGGTGAGTTCATTTTACGTAAATAGGTGCTGCCAGGCCCTCTTTAGGGGTCTAGAAAGGACAATCACAGTGCAGATCTTCAACTTCCAAAGGCTGTCAAAGGAAGTAATCAACAACAAAATACTGGTCTTCTACAGAACTTTGTGAGATTGCATGTAAAAAAATACCTGTCTACTGGCATGGAATGTTTGTAATAATAGTCCACGCTGAAAGATCTACTGTCTTTAACATATAATTCTCACAAGAAATGAGTTAGCTTGATGCTGATGTCATTTTTCATAAACAGATCACACCTACGGCATCTGATATAATTTTTCTAATGAACTAATATAGCCAACAGCTTTTACCATTGGCTCATCACCATAACCAAGGCAGTGTTACTATATCAGGCATAGGCTTTCTCACAAGACAGCCATCAGACAGTCACCAAATTTACAAATATGACAGTTGGCTAACCAATATACAGTCCCTCTTAAAAAGATCCAACTAGGAATATCACAGTGCAAATCTTCCACTCCACTGTTTATCAGAGGGGGTAGCCAACAGCAAAATCCTTGCTTACTAAATTAATCTGTGAGATTTCATGTAACAAAATACCTTTATAAGACCTTCAACACAGTGTAATAATAATCAATCATTAAATGCATGTTTGGTTTAATAAATGCATTTACAATAAGTAGGTCAGGCCTACCACCTTTGTTGTAAATTTTGATAATAAACAATCAGACCTATGGCACCTCACATAACTTCTCTCAATGAACCAATCAAGCCTACAGCTTTCATCATTGGTTTGTCACTGTAACTAACTGAGGCTTCTTGTATTGCTCATATTCTGGCAACCATCAGGCATATAGTCATAAATTTGCAAATATATACAAAGTTATAGTTGACAGAACAATGTATAAATCTTCTGAAAAGGGGCCTACAAAGATTTATCACAATGCAATTCTTCAACTTCAAGTATTTGTCAGAGGGGTAATCAACACTTACACTCTTGACTTCTCCTGTAATTTCTGAGATTCCATGTAACAAAATATCTATCTACAGCCTACTGGCCTTCTGGCTTTGTTGCAATTTTTCATAATAAACATATGAAGCCTATGGCATCAAACATACATTTTCAGTCAGGCCTATAGCCTTGATATTTGGCATCCCCATAGCCAACTCAGACCTCCTGCATTCCTCGTAAGCTTCCCCTCCAGGTATAGAGTTATGAAATTAAAAATATTACAAAATTACAGTTGGCAAAAAATACTCAACCCTTCCTAAAATTGCATAACAGGGATTCACCAAGTTCAAATATTCTATCTTGGTGGGTCATCACAGGAGGTAACCAGCACCAAAACCCTTCCCTACGATTGTTATCTATGAAATTTTAAATAGCAAAATAGCTACACGCTCTAGCACAGTATGGTGTGAATTCACCCTTAAAGGCCTATTGGCTTTCACATATGCTTTTCACAAAACATAAGTCAGGTTTACTACCTTTGTCATAGCTTTTCATAATAAACCGATCAGGCCTATAGCCTTGATCAATGGCTTGTCGCCATAACCTACTCAGTCCTGCTGTATTGTGTATAAACTGTACCACAAGGCACAAAGTGTAATACATAACATGTATTTGTAAAGCGCACGTTCACCCCTAGGCATCTTGGTGCTGAAAGAAACACTCTTTTTCAGTGGAACACAACATTTGCCAAACCAAATTCTGTACTCAAAGGAATCAACATTTGATTGAAGCTAAAGCGCCTCTTAGTAGTACTTCTCAAAACTCTTATTCTGTTTACCACATGTGGTCTGGCTTCAACTACACTGTCAAACCAGACCTAAAAAGGTGAAGTAGATCAATTTAGATTCCTGGCATGTGGCAAATTCAGAGCTTTTATCTGGGTAGATGCGCCTGTCTCTTCTTTGGTACATACGTCCCAAAGATATGAAACTCTCTTCCACCGGAAATACGCAGAATCTCCTCAACGATTGCTTTCAAACTGGAAGTCAAAAGATTCTTAATTAACAAATTCCTACCTTAATTGGGCTAGGTTCACCTGCTCAAGGTCATTGATCCTACAACCATTGGACCATCATTGGATGCTGCTCTTCTTCATCTCATAGGGTGCCCCCTGTTTAGTCAGCTATGTACCTGCTTATTGTTTTACTCTCCTTTGACCCATTCGTCTTGTAATTATGTGATTATTCTTGCTTTTATTCCTACTTAATGTCGATATTGTATGTACTACCCTCCTTCCATCCTTATTGTAAAGCGCTCTGATATCCTTCAGGATCTTGTTCGCGCTATATAAAACTTTATAAATAAATAAAATAAATACAGGAATTCTTGTCTCCTTACCCTGCATTTACGGGGACAGCTGTTTTATTTCTACACATGCCTTCACTCCTTCAGGGGTTGCTATGGTCTATGTACCTTCACAGCAGCACATTTGTGTTAATCATTTGTCTCCTCATTTAGAGTAAGATATATTTGTTTTAGGGTGGTGATAAATGTTTACAAAGAGTGTGACTGAAGCTACTGCTACTTCTAAGCACACATAGGCTGCTACCAGCTTCTCTCTTGACACTCTCAGGGGATCCTGTCTCTCATATATGCACAAGGAGAAAGTTCATCTTCTTTCCATGCTGCACCTCTTCTCAGCCCAGATAATGGTGCTTTCTTCTCCACATTAATACACATGTACTTCTCATGTTTTTACTGCTTGTATATATAACTCATTAGAACAAATGAGGGCAGCTGCTGTATTCTCCACTGGGGGACCAGATAGAATTAAGGAGCATCACGCATGCATGTCTGAGTGCAGTAACCTGTACATGAACGAAGAGTTCCGACATTTGTTCGATGTTACAACCTGTGTAGAGGAGGGGACAGGGATAGGTTTCCTCCAGCACTGCAAGCAGCAGTCTCACTTCTAGGTGCTACTGGAAATAGAGACACCTCATGGGTGACTGGACCATTATTACATAGCCAGAGCCCAGCTTCCAGCATAAACAACAGGGACCCTAATGAAGGGCTACTTACTGTTACACTCAATAGGAATTAAATCAAATGGGAATATAGACTACTTTTAAAGTGTTCACATTTGGGATATGCTGTGGGTTTGTACGTAAATGAGAGGCAACCAAAAAACAATTCTTTAAGACAAAGTAATAAGGGAGACCAGTGTAAGTAGGACAAACAGGTTCTCTGTTAGAGTGTGTTCTTTTTTATTCATGCTTTATTTCAAATTTAGGCAGAGAAGTGCACAGCCAACGTGTTTCACCAACATATGGCTTCTTCAGGGCTGCAAACATGTTAAAGAAACATACTTAAATAGTAAACAGCGTTTACTTCGCGTGCGATACTTCGCATGCCATTACAACGCGGTCGTTACAACGACCGCGTTGTTAGTTCGCATACCTTTACTACGCAAGTCGGAACAACGACTTGCGTTAGGGGGGAGAAGGTGTTGGATTTAAAATCCAACACCTTCCCTAGTGTCCGCACAGACTGGAGTTGGAATAGTAAATTATACTATTCCAACATCCAGCGCCCCCTACTGCAATTTGTTGTTCCGAATTGCGTAGTAAAGGTATGCGAACTAACAACGCGGTCGTTTAACGACCGCGTTGTAATGGCATGCGTACTAAACGCATGCTAAGTAACGAGTGCTATTCTATTTAAATACATGGAAGGTTGTGATTTACAAATAACAATAATCCAAAACACCCCACATAATTTAAAAAACAGAGAATAAAAACATGAGAACACATAAAGGTTACATTACGGAGACAATACACCTACACATCACATCCATAGTGAAGAAAGCCTAAATTGTATGACAAACCAGAGACTATATAGACTAAAATTTTATACACAGCTACAGATACAAATACAATTACATCATACACATAAAAAACATTTTTTTTAAAGAATCCTTTTAAAACATCTTTTTTTGCATCCAATGCCATGACACAAGCAATACTGAAGGAATTCATACAAAACATTCCACACACCTGATACATATAACCAGCATATAACATTTAAAATAATTTTTCACACACAGAGAGACTACAGAGCAGTTGTTAGGGCGAGCCTTGGCAGCTGTCTCCAAGACCTGCTGTAATCAATAAAACAACTCTATTCCAGCCTCCTGCTTACGATTGGTTCCCTCCAGTGTCGCTCTACTTTGCTGCCTCCTGTCTTGTTCCTGCAGCCAATAGCTCACTTCTTTTCAAAGCTGAGGAGCAGCGTACAGTACAGTACGTCCACAAGTTTTTCTTTATTAATGCTTTTGGTCCGTCACTGCTTGTTTTAAATGTTACTTTCCGCCCTTCTGCTTTTTTGGGCCGTCGCTGCTCATTTTAAATGTTGCTTTCCACCCTGTTAGAAATGGGGCTTCTGGTTAGCTAGGGTATGCGCCCAAGCCAGGCAGAACCCACCACTCTAGTCAGGGTAACGTAGTTACACACTGAAGATAACCCCTACCCATCCCCTTGGTAGCTTGGCAGAGTAGTCAGGCTTATCCCAGAGGCAATGTGTAAAGCGTTTGAGCAACACACTCACACAACAGTGACACATTAGGCACACCACAAAAGAGACAACACAAGGTTATATAAAAATATCCTTTGTATTATTTTTAAGAACACATTAGACCCCAATCACATATATTACTGTGCCACTAGGCACTTGTCATGATGTCACAGGGATTGCACAAATTACCTTGCCAATCAGGCAATTGTCATCAACATCACAGTTAGGACAACCAGTAACTACTGGTAGGATTGCACCTAGCATAAAACATTATGCAAAAACAGCATCACCATTGCACTACAAGAAACTACTAGTAGCATGCACACATTAGAAAATCACCATCACGGCACATAGGGTGCAGCCCTGACAATATAACATCACCTACAGGATAACATCAGGGCATACGAGGCTGTAGTTCACTTTGCTATGGCAGTAAATACCAGCACCTAGGGCCTTGCGCCCCAACACCAATCTGCCTGGTGTTTCCAACACCCTCAGCCGGGCCGGGACCTCTGTGGAGGCTTCCTTCCCGTCCGGTCTGCAGAATCCGAGATATTCCCCCCGGCACGAGGCCTCCAAAATCCACCCCAAATGCAGCCACGGGTGTAGCAGGCCTGGGCAAGCAGCACCCAGCACAACGAGGGTGGAAACCTGGCCCCCGGCGGTCTGGAGAGCGATCTAGCAAAACAATGCTCCTCAAAGGTCCACGATGGGACCTCGGCCCCTAGACACAGGCCCAGATACTGGCATGGCAGCCCGTCCGGAGCCCTCAGGGGCTGCGCGGATGGCTGTAGGGAATGCGCACGTAGGCGGCCTCACCTTCGCAATCCAGATGAAGCGCCGCCAAAGTTCAGCTCCCGGAGCTGGAAACTTCCCGGTCAATTTAAGGACACTCTACGGAGCCAAGCCGCGTTTTACTCGACTTGTAAAGCGAGTAACAACCATTCCACATTTTTTAAGTGGAAACCTTCACCTCGTATTTTCAGTGAACTGATCTGAGCAGAACCAAACAGTTGACTGTCTCTATAAACAATGGGTCCTAAATGAAAAGCGGACTATTGCTGAGGGGCATGTTATATAAAACAATCGACTGTATGTCCTGAAGATGGTCTGACAGACAATTGCTACAACAGACCCGAAACGTCGACTTTTCTCATCTACTTCTGTAACATTTACTGTATGACAGTGATTGTTTTCTGTTTTTCCAGATTCCTCACTGATTGAAATATATGTGGAATAGATGATTGTACTCATGAGTTGTAGGTAGTTTTATACATCCTCGATCATGTTGTGTTGTTGTACTACAATGTACCCCTTTTGTTTTTATTAATATTAAAAACTTTTTGTACTTTTGGAAAAAGATTCTCCCGTGATTTTGAAATTATCATTTACTCATTTATTGTATATTTTTATATAAGAACAGATTGGATCATAGGTTTGAAACCATTTGGGTTTGAACACAGAAGTAATTATATGCAACTCATATTAGAGTAAGAACTTTCAACAAAATCCCTTGTAGGCATTTTTCACTCATTATCATATAGATTGCCCAAGCCTCCAAGGGTATATTGGGTCCCCCACTTCCTTATACCACTTCTATAAGTGGCATTTCTAAAATAGTAATAATAAATCTGCTTTCACCAATAAGCAGGATTTATCACTACTATTCCAAACATACCAAACATGGTCCCGCTACCCCTCTCAGATCAGAAATTACCACTGAAGCACAGATCAGGGAATCCCCAATACAACCCTATGAGAGGGCAGTCTCACAGCAGTGTGAAACCAAATAGGCTGTTTGTCACTACCAGGACATGGCACACAGTTGAGGTACATGTCCTACCTTTTACCTACACAGCACCCTGCCCATAGGGCTAGCTAGGGCCTACCTTAGGGGTGACTTACATGTAGTAAAAGGGGTGTTGCAGACGTGGCAACCACTTTTCATGCCAAGTCTCTGCAGCAGTAAACTGCCTGAGCAGGCCCTGCAGTGGCAGCGGCCTGAGACAGGTTTGAAAAGCCAATTCGGTGGGTGGGGCAAGCAGCGCTGCAAGCCCACTAGTAGCATTTAATTCACAGGCCCTGGGTATATTGGATATCAATGTACAATGGACTTATAGGTAAATTAAATATGCCATGTATAACAGGTGTAGACCAATCTTACCATGTTTACAAGACAGAGCACACGCACTTTAGCACTGATAAGCAGTGATAAAGTGCCCAGAGTCATAAAACCACCAACAACAGGTCAGAAAAAAATACAGGAGGAAGGCAAAAAGTTCTGGGATGACCCTGCAAAAAGGGCCAAGTCTAACACACCCGTTTTGCTTCCCCTTCAGCTTTGTGTTATCAGCCCATTCCCCACCCCTCCTCTACCCTCCGAGCGCACACAGCCCCTGCAGCAGTCATCCGTCTCACTCCTTCCTCTGGTGAAAGTGAGAGGTGGTTCTTGCCCGGTTGGCGGGCAGTCTTACTTTGGCACTCACACTGCTGCAGGCATTTACTGGCTGCTGCTGTCCCCTCTCGGGACCCGTCTTTCATCTCCAGTCGGGTGGTGCATACCTTAAATCTCCTTCACGGCTCCCGTACTCCTCTGCTTTGACTGTTCAGTCGGAAAGGCTTGTTGCACAGGAGAAAAGCTGGAGTTCTCAGAGCGCTTCTCCATTCCAGCTGCTGCCTGGCTGCGAGGACCTGCTCAAACTGAAAAGCTGGCAGAACTGAAATAACAGCTTTGCTATCAGGTAGAAAATGACAAATTCAGACCTAGTTGAAACCTAGGTTGCCTCCACATTGTAAAACGGGGATTATTTACTGTGCCCAACCCTTCTGCATACTATGCTTACTTCGTCTCCTTTTGGTGTTGGCTTAACTAAGTGGAGTGCTCTTTAATTTAGTGTCAACCGCAGGACAGATATCCCTTTACTCAGATAAAAAAAAATTGAAACATTAAATTGCATTCCAGGTCCTTAAAAGAATGTTAATCCTTCCTGGAATATGTAAATGAAGGATCATCACTCAGCATAATATACATCCAGTGTCATTTATAACACCAATACCTCTAACTTTACAAATCTGAGACCTACTGCATTGCAAATGCTTGTTTTCATATGCATGACACTACAATAACAAGACTGTCAGTCCATTATTCATTGTAGAACTACTTCTAAACACGAAGGGAAAGAAGGAAGAAAAGAGGAGACTAGCCTGACATCTCATGAAGAGTGCACAAGGGATCAGTAAAAGAGTATTAGAAAATGAATGAAAGCCATTTCTTACCGTCCAGGAATGTCCAAGCAAGGATCGCCGATTCCAGTGCACCCTGTCAATGCTCTATCATTCAGGGATCTGTAAATATTCTAAAACATAATTCAAGGAAATTATGAGCAACATAAATTGTTACTCATAGCCCCATACCAGAAACCCGACACCGGGAACGAATCACCGACAATAGAAGATAGAATGCAAGACCAAGTGCGAGACACCACTAGTGTATAAAAATGTTATAGCCGAAGACCTTCACATCATACCAGCATGCTTCCACAAGTGTGCTGCCCAGGAGTCTCGACGATAAACACAAAGTACCTGTCAATAGGAAACACTGGCAGTCAATTAAGCCACTTTCTCGTGTTTCGTCGGAGTATCACAAATAGGGCCCCTTCAACACTCTATTACGGCTGAAGGCTAAGACAAATGAAATGTTCTTCATTTCTGAAGCCCCTCCGTACATGACGAGGTATTTACAAAACACTGCGTAAAATCTTCACTCACCCGTGTTTGTTGGATACTAGCACATACTTCACAGAGATGCGTGTATTTGTTTAATTCGGAAACAGAGCAGGGCCGAACTGGCCGTAGCAGGCGCCGGGTATTTCCCCGGTGGGCCGGAGGGGTGTGGGCTGGTTTTGTGCCCTTGGTGGCCGGTTTTGGCACTGGGGGACGGCTTTGCAGCAGTGCTGCAATATCGGGCTCTGTAACAAGAGTGGGAGCGGTGCTTCTTTCTAGCACCCTCCTCTGCCGCTCCGCTCCCCGGGCCAGTCGAGCAGCAATCTGCCAGGGCTGGTTGCTGTTCCCAGTCCGGCCCTGAAACAGAGGGGCATATTCTCAAGGACTTATCGCCGAGTTAGCGGCACTTTATCGCAGCCAAAGTGGTGATAAATTCATCGCACCATTCACAAGCTGGTGCTAACAGCCGATATCACCAGTTTTCCTGCGATATCAGTCGCAAAAAACATCGCCACGGATGACACTGGCAACTAACGCTAATGAGATGCAGAGTAGGCGTTCCCGTGCAAAAACCAGCAAAAACACCAATCCGCAACATTCTCAATGACCAGCCAGATCGGCGATAAGATCCAAAAACATGCGATAAGGCGCGTTAGCAGCAGGGATTTAACACCTGCTCCTACCTGGTGCTAAGTCGGACGACAACCTGCACCATAAAAGGGAGCCCAGCCCACAGCCAAACCAGAAGAACAACAGATGCCATGGAGCTACCGATCATGCAGCTCGGAGCCCCAAGAGGGCCACAACACCCACCACCACCACCCCCAGACCCCCCCCACCCCCCTCAGGACCCCTCCCCCCGGACTACCACAGAGGCAGCGCAGACAAAGACACCGGACCTTCCGAAAACGCACCAGCCTCGGAGACTTAGCGCCAGAGGAAGTCATTGCCCACTACAGGCTCAAAAGGACAACCATCCTCCGCATCCTGACCCTCATTGCCCACAGGCTGACGGCACCAACAAAGCGGAGAACCAACATCCCTCCGCAGACAAAGCTGCTGGCCGTGCTGCACCTGTTGGCCTCTGGGACCTTCCAACCAACAACTGCCATAGTCGGAGGAGTCTCACAGCCAGCCCTGTCAAAGTTCCTCACACCTGTCTTGGATGCCATCATCAGCTTGGTACCCCAGCAACTTTACTTCCCACACACTGCGCAGGAACAGCTGGAGATCAAGCAAGGCTTCTACGCCATAGCTGGCTTCCCGCAAGTGTTGGGGAAATTGACTGCACACATGTACTCCTCGTGCCCCCTGTCACCACTGCACACAATTACCGCAACAGGAAACACACGCATTCCATCAATGTGCAGGCAATAGTGGACCACCGGGGACTCTTCACCAATGTCGTCGCCAACTACCCAGGCAGTGTGCATGATTCCTTCATCTTCCGACAGTCCATCATCAACCAGCGCTTCCAGGATGGCACCTATGGAAATGCACTGCTCGTCGGTAAGTACCAACGGAACACCACACACCTCAACACCACAAACAGATAACTCACAACTCTGGGAATGCACACGTCACAAAATCACATACAACATGACAACCAACATCCCCACATTCCAAACACGACAACACAACTTACTGTGGCAACCTGGGCTAGCCATCTACACAAGCCATCAACGGCATGGCACCTCAGCCAGACAATAGCAGAATGTGGGGAGAAGTGGGAACCCGGCATGTGCAAAGGAGGCAAGTGACCCATGAATGTGAATGTACACAATGCCAAGTGTGGCGTGGATGTGCTGGACAGACTTGAGTATGCAGACCACAGACATTCCCATGTCGACATACACTGCTGGTGTCTGGAGTGTACTGGAAAGTGGACGCAACCATGTTACCGCAGCCAGTGGGGAAGAATGCAGAAATGTAACTTGTTACGTCCCCCCTGTAAGCGTGAGCAGAGTGGGCTGGCCCGGCGTACGCCAGGCCAGCGTAGGGGTGTGAATAAAAAGCCTGTTACTCTGGGCGTGGTTCTCTTCCGGAATGGCCAACGTGTCTGCCAGGGCGGCGCCTCTCACCCTGCCACGAGGCCGACACCATGAGCAGCGGTGCCTGCGATCCTGTGCGCCTGCTGCACCCCAGGCCGCTGGTCCCAGGACCCGTCTTGCCCGCCCCAGCGCACCCAGGCCCAACTGCTCACCTGCCGACAATGGCGTGTGTCAAAGAGGGCCCACCACGTGCCGGTGCAAGCTCCAAGCCCGAGGCCCGCAACCATGGCAGCCTCCTCAGACCATCACGGCCTCCGCGACACAGGCCCCCATTACTCCTTCCTCATTGACGTACTCCACCGCTGCCTCTGGCCTACACTGCGGTCCAGTAGGTCACACATTTGGAACTGAGTCTTGATTATACAATGGCAGAGTACATACGTTTATTGCAGATTTTATATCACCGTACTCCCTACGATGTGGTGCCACCGATTTTGTGCATAGCATTCCAACGACACGTGTCTGTGGGCCCTTGCTGACTACTGCCTTCGGCCTACACTGCGGCCCAGCACCGCGGGGTCACCTGTGTACTGCCTACACTGAGGTCCAGCAGGCCTCACACCAAGCCAATCCAATCCGTACCAGGCAGGACACGGCATCGTCGCACACACGCCCAGCTCTGGTGCTACTACCTCCGTCAACCACAAATCATCACCACATGGCATTCCAACGTCGTGTGTGAGAGTACCAGGAGGAGCTGCCTGAACAGCGGTTGGCCCGCGCTGACCACTGCCTCCGGCCTACACTGCGGTCAAGTAGGTCACACATTTGGAACTGAGTCTTGATTTTACAATGGCAGAGTCCGTATCATTGCACGCTTGGAGAGGAGTAAGAGGAAGACGCGATTCAGTCCGGATGAAATACAGGATCCTCGTTACGGAGGTGACCGAACACCACCAACAACTGCCCTGGTGCCACTAACTCTGTGCATCGCAAGCCAAGGACACGTGGCTAGGGGCCCCTGCTGACCGCTGCCTCCGGCCCACACTACGGTCAAGTAGGTTACACAATTGGAACTGAGCCTTGATTTATTTATGGCAGAGTTTATACTATTGTACAGGCCTCATCGCAGACTGATCCCCTTTCAGCTCTGGTGCCACTAACTCTGTGCTCCGAAATTCATGGACACCCTCTGGTTGAACTGTGGTGGCATCTGAGTCTATGGCCTGGGGGTTGTCTTCATCATCATGTAGCTGATACTGACTTGGTGACAAAAATGAGTCTGTAGCATTCATCTCCTCCATATTGCCTGTGTCTGCTTGGTACTTCCCTCTGTATCATGCCCTGGAAGAACACCTTCCACTGTCCCCTACACCCCGCGACATTCACCTTGGACATCAACGGGGACCCGCTCAGCTCTCGTGCCGCTACCTCAGTGCACCGGTAGTCACCGTCCCGTGGCGGTGTTCCATGTGCCGGCCGCTGTGCATCTGGGGCCACTAACTGTGCAGCTCAAGTCATGGACCTTGCTGTTTGAACTGTGAACTTCTGATTGTCTGATCACTGTTGTAGTTGTTGCCAGCACCAACCACCCGTTGAGGGCTGGCTCACACTCACCACACACCCATCCAGCACAGGCGTCACTGGACATGTGACCCTGGCAATAAAAGGGGCCGGGCGCACGTGCCCGTAGCCAGTTCCACAAACTATCTAAGTGTGTCTGTGTGGTCATTGTGTATGCATGAGGGACCCGGGCCCTACCACATTGCATTGTGCTTTGTTCAGCGGACGCAACCATGTCACCTCAGGCAGTGGGGGAGACCTGGGACATGTAGCTGTGACGCACCCCCCTGTAGGCGTTGCCGGAGTGGGCTGGCGTACGACAGTCCAGCGTAGGGGTGTGGATAATCACCCCGGGGCTCTGGGCGTGGTTAAGTGTTGGGCTTGCCAATGAAGTACCTAAGGCGTGTGTCTCTGTTGTAGTGTCGGCGCCACCCATCCCGCAATGGACAATGTTGCGATGTAGCATGCCCACGGAGTGCAGGCTCGGCCGAAGGGATAAATGAATGAGCGCAAGCCCGCTCGAGGTCCGGGATCATACATGCCAACTGTTGTGTGTGTGTCGCTATTACCGCAGCATAGGCCAAAGGTATTGCCTCGACCGCATCGCGAGTTCAGCCAGCCATGAACTCTACATCTGTGTCCGCCCTATCCTTACCATAGGCCTACACACACGTGGCCGCCCACCTTCAACGCACAACATCACAGTGTCGTTGTCAGGCTTGTGGACGTGCGCAGACAGGCATGACAATAGTGTGCTGTAGGGGTGCAAGTGATGCAACCGCGCAGTGCACGCAAGTAAATGGGCTCGGGGGAGGGAGGAGCAGCAGTGAGGCTACGTTGTACACATTGATGGCGCTCATTTGCTACAAGCAGTACATGTCAAACAATAATCACTATGACACACATATCATACGCCAATGAACTAGTGAGCCTGCCTACACATCATGCAGAACCAACTGTTGACTCATGTCTCTCTGCACTGTCACAGGTGATCAAGGATATGCACTCTGCCCTTGGATGATGACACCCCTCCGAGCCACGAACACACAGGCCCAGAGGCAGTACAATGCGGCCCACAAACGCACCAGGGGCATCGTGGAATGCACATTTGGCGTGTTGAAGTCACGTTTCAGGTGCCTGGACATCACAGGTGGGAGGCTCCTGTACAGCCCAGACATCGTGTGCAACATGATCGTTGCATGTTTTGTGTTGCACAACATATGTGTACGCACTAATGCCCCATGGTTACGAGTGCCAGATCCACCGGACGATGATGAGGAAGATGAGGCAGGTGGACCACACCCCACTGCAGCTGCAGCAGGAATAGCCCGTAAGAACACCATCATTGACAATTTCTTCACATGAGGACGTCACATTGTGGCAGTCCTTAGCAATCAGGAGACAGTACAAAATGACCACAGGCACAGCATGTGCAAATAAATTCTTTTCTACACACATTCCCTGAGTTTCTGTATGTGTGCTGCGGTGTGGCACGGTGATCAGGGACATGATCCAGAGGCATTGTGGGTGTGAAGTGTGCTCTACTTAATTGTGCATGTGTGCCATTGTGCCCATCTCCCCGTCCCCCCAGTCCCTGGTCCGTACTCACCCTGTTGATGTTGTGTCAGGTCATGTTGAGCAGTGTCCCGATCCCCGACTCCTGGCACCGTATCCCGACTGATGACTGTGGCCACCATTTTCTCAATGTCATCCAGCTCCTGGTGTGCCGCTGGTCCCCCACCTCCAATCTGCGTTGCTGCTTTCATGTTGGCATCGGGTTTCTTCTTGGTTTTGCCCTTCACATCATTCCAGCGCCTCTTGACCTTTTCCATTGTCCTCCTCGACACTCCGACTGCATTCACGTTGTTCACGATGTGTTGCCATATTTCCGTTTGTGTGGCTGATGACACAGTGGAGGTGACGGACAGTTGTTGGTAGTGTCCTGTCACCTCGGTGACAATGATCCGGTTTTCCTGCGGACTGCCCCATCTTCCTCTTCGCCTTGCCCTTCCCCGGCCCCGGGGGTCCTGGCTGGTCGTCTGTGGGGTTCGCGTTGCCCTCTGCACTCGGTCCGGGTGCGTCCATGGTGCTACGCAGTTGCATTTTTTTCTCTGCTTTTATAGTGCATTTTCCCGCATGTCGCGTGGGAATCGCAGGCCTGTCGCTGGTTATCTCTGCTTTTTGTTTCGCGATTTGGGACTTCGCAACTTTTTGGGCATTCGTGTTTCACATTTTTTCGGCGTCGCGTTAATTTTAACACTGGCATTTGTCGCGTTAACGTGTGACTATCGCATGGTGCCGCCGGGTTGGGAATACTGCGTTGACACAGTGTTATTTTCCAGCGATAGACTGCGATGTGAGAAGTTGTGTTAAGCGAATTTGGCGATAGTAAACACACGTTCTTGAGAATATCCCCCAGAGTACCTCAACTGAAAACTAACCAATCCCCGGCACCACAATTACTGCTTATTATAAAGCTCATTTCCGTAACTCTTGCCACAGCAAATTTCAAGCCACTGTCCCTAAAAAACAGTCTAACTTAAGACTGTATACATACAAAGTGCTGACTCGCAAGGGCTCCCTAAACTTACACCACTTCTGAAAAAATACTGTTCCATTTCTTACTCGTATAACGCACGAGTACGATCTTGGATCGGTAGCTAGGATCTAAGTGCAGTCAGATTGAAAGGCCTCGAGTGCTGGGCTACCGCATCATAAATACTCATCGGGCCTACAATGACCATGCCCCCATAACAGGAATACTAGAGCGAGATCAGCCCTAGTGTTCATTCATCGCATCGTATATATTGTTAAAGCACTTACAAGAATATAAACGGGGAAATGCAAGGTCCGGTTCACCCGTTTAACAGCAGACATCAACAAATGGACAAGTGTTGTGAGAAGTTGGCCTGGTATATGCTGTCCACTAGTTATAGTGGGCACCTTGCACCAGTCCAAACGACCTTTATTGATGATAGGTTTAAAGACAACCTTTATTGAAAGCTATCCTAGTGGTAGCTATGGAGAGCAGCCTTCAGGCTAAGTCTTGAAGGAGTGTTAAGCTGTTTGTTTTACCAGTTATAAGCTCATGAATGATCAAATGAAAGGAGAACCACACCTGGTATATATATAAAATATATGTATTTATTACTAAACACTACCCAATAGTCTCTTTATGAGGCTAGAGGTCAAAGTACACAAGTTACAAGTCAAATAGCATAGTAAATTAGCACAATATACGATTAGCCCTAGGGCGTACCAAACCATATATTAAGAAAGTGGTATAAGAACCACGACTTAAATAGACACAAGGCCTAGAGCCTGTAGAATCGCTGGGACCCCAAGGAACCACCCAAGGTAGTGACACAGGGGACCCACGGGGGCTGTGTGCAGTGTGTGAACACAGCCGCGAGCTCCGTTGAAGTCTATGGGAAAGTCGCGGTTATCGTTTTAGAGATTAGGGACACTTAGAAGTGTACTAGGACCAAACCCTCTTGGACTTAGACAGTTCTAGGGTCAACACCCATGGGAACACCATAGTACTCGAGTAACCTCACCCAGGGAAGCCGGGTGCATAGGTGTCAAATGGTGTCGGGTCGCGTCGTCGTTTCCAATGGCAGCCTGCCACGAAGTGCTACTGCCGGGAAGATGCGAAGTGTCCGAAGAGATCCAAGCCTGGATCAAAGATGAGAAGAACCTGAAAGCAGAGGGGACAGAGTCTGGGTCACTTGCCAGTGACCAGGGGCACGATAGTCGAATGCCCACCGATGTCGGGTGCTTCAGGGGAAAGAGGTGAAGCTTGACTCTTCAGTCACGAGGACCAGGAGGCGTCGACGACAACCAGGAGCTGGATTTGAGCTGTCCCACAAAGGATGTCGAGTGCTTCAGTGTTGGTGTCCGGATTGAACACAACAAGCCTTGGCAACAGCAACCCATGCAGAAAGGAGAAAGATGCTTCGGAGCAGACCAGCAAGGTCTGAGGGACTCACCACTTGGTGGAGAGTTAGGGCTGGTCTTGAGCAACCAGAAACGCCCTAAGAAAATCAGAGTTACCTTCACAGAGACCCACCAGTCAACTGACCAGGGATCGCGAAGGAGCCCCAAGTAGAAATGCAGGAAGCGGGCCCACGGAACACTCGTGGAGTGTAGGCTCACAATATTCAGAGAAAATGGTGCTCGGGGCCTGGGATATAAGTAACCCAAAGCAGGACTTCAAGAGTTGTCGAGAAGTCAATGCACTAGCAAAGGTGCACGGTGACCAGGAGTTCCAGTTCCACGCTACTCACGAGGGCTGCGGGTATCAGCTTTGCTGGGGACTCGGGTCGGCCTCTTCGATGTCTGAAAATCCTCTTCCTGGGCTGGAAGTACTTCGGAGTCCGGTGGGAGCTTCGGAGATGCAGACCGGCAAATGCTTTGTTGGTGCCTGCCAAGCAGGGGAGTCACTCCTTGACCCCAAGGGAGATTTCTTCAGTCCTCTAGTCTTTAGTAGAGCGTTGAAGTTCCAGGATTCAGTAGCAGAGTTTCATCCAGGGATATCTAAAGTCCTGTTGCCAGGGTTCCCTTACTTATACTAAAGAAGGGGTTGGACTAACTCTGGGGACCCACCTATGGGAGGGTTTGGAAAGAGGGGTGGCTACACCCATTTCCTTTGTCCAGTTTCGCACCAGAGCAGGGGCTGGTAGCCCCTGCAACCGGTTTGAACTGGGGTATGCATGAGGACACCAAATGTGCCCCCAGTGCAGGACTTCAAGCGCTCGGAGAGTGCACCCACCCAGCCCCAATCCACTAAGGCCTGTCTGTGAGGTGGTAACACCTCCCTGTGACAGGAAACCTATTGTCCAGGCCTCCCCTGCCGGAGTTTCGGTCAGCAGCAGGAGGCCAGACTCATGTCTGTGGCTGCAGCATCCATTTTGTGATGCCAGGGCTCTATTTAGTTGGTACCGGGTATACCGGTGCTGTCATGTCTCTCCCTCTAGAAGGGGGGGGGTCATAGTGTGGGGGTATGATTCCAAGGTGTTTGACACCAAACACGATATGTTTCCGTGCAGCCATCCCAAAGTTAGCATTTACCATTTACATATAATGCACTTAAGAGTATATGGTCAGGCTGCACCACAGACAACCCCGGAGAGGAGATTCCGAAGGCTGCAGAGGGCTCTGCTCATGCATTGGCACCCTCTCACATAAAACCAAGCACCCTGCCTTCAGGATTGATAAGGCCTGCCATAGGGGTGACTGATAGGTTTGTATGTGCAGTGATAGGTGAGATATAGTGAACCTATATCTCTGTAAGGGGTGCATGCACCACCTTACTCAGGCTGCAGTAGCAGTCCTGTGGTGTCATTTTGGAGGGCCTTCCAGGGGTGGCACAATACATGCTTCAACCCCTGGTAGGCCTCTGGGGTACCTATGCCCTGGGTACACAGAATACCATATACTAGGGACTTACAAGGGTACCCCAGAATCCAATCTGAAGTGTACTTAAGGTACATGGAATCAATTTAGAGAGGAAGCAGCTAGGCTGGGGTCCTGGATAGCAGGGCCCCAGCCAGACTAAAGTCGAAAAACAGTGATACACCAGCAAAAAGTGGGGGTAACCATAAGAGGCAGATCCTACTCTCCTACACAACCCCCCCCCAAACGCAGGGACATTAAACTAACCTTGACCAGTTAAGTCTTCATGTTCTAAGTGGAAATATCTGGAGAGTCCATCTGCATTGGCATGGTTACTCCCAGGTCTATGTTCCACTGTATAGTCCATCCCCTGTAGGGAAATGGACCACCTCAAAAGTTTGGGGTTTTCACCCTTCATCTGTTTTAGCCATAAGAGGGGCTTATGGTCTGTCTGAACAAGGAAGTGAGTGCCAAACAAGTATGGCCTCAGCTTCTTCAGAGCCCAAACCACAGCAAAGGCCTCCCTCTCAATGGCTGACCAACGTTTCTCTCTGGGGGTCAGCCTTCTGCTAATAAAAGCTACTGGCTGATCCTGACCTTCATCATTCAACTGTGATAGTACAGCCCCTACCCCCAACTCAGATGCATCTGTTTGCACAATGAACTTCTTGGAGTAATCAGGACTTTGCAGAATGGGAGCTGTGCACATGGCCTGCTTCAGGTCATCAAATGCCTTTTGACAGCTAACTGTCCACTGAACCTTTTTGGGCATTTTCTTAGAGGTTAAGTCATTCAGGGGTGTCACTATTGATCCATACCCCTTGACAAATCTTCTGTAGTACCCAGTCAGGCCTAAAAGGCTCTCACCTGAGTCTGGGTAGTTGGAGCAACCCAGTCCATGATGGTCTGGATTTTGCTCTGCAATGGTTGAACCTGGCCTCCACCCACAAGGTGGCCCAGGTACACAACCTGACTCTGCCCTATCTGGCACTTTGTGGCCTTGATAGTTAGGCCTGCCTTCTGCAGGGCCTCCAAAACATTTATGAGGTGGACCAGGTGATCCTCCCAGGTGTAGCTAAAGACAGCAATATCATCTAGATATGCTGCACTATAGGCCTCCAGACCTGTAAGGACTGTGTTCACCAACCTCTGAAAAGTAGCAGGTGCATTTTTCAAACCAAAGGGCATAACCACAAATTGGTAAAGCCCACCAGGGGTAGAAAATGCAGTTTTTGGCTTTGCATCATCAGCTAGTCTGATCTGCCAGTAGCCAGCTGTTAGGTCAAATGTGCTTAGATACTTGGCTGAGGCCAAAGTGTCTATTAGCTCATCTGCCCTGGGGATTGGATGGGCATCAGTCCTAGTGACTGCATTGAGGCCTCTGTAGTCCACACAAAACCTCATCTCTCTCTTACCATCTTTTGTGTGAGGTTTTGGCACCAGGACCACTGGACTAGCCCAAGGGCTATCTGAGGGTTCAATGACACCCAGTTCCAACATTTTCTGGACTTCTGTCCTGATACAGTCCCTGACCAGGTCAGGTTGCCTGTAAATCTTACTTTTAACAGGCAGACTGTCCCCAGTGTCCACTTCATGAGTGCACCAGGTGGTCTGACTTGGAGTCAGAGAAAACATGTGTCTGAACTGATTGAGCACCTGTCTGCAATCAGTTTGCTGCTGGGCAGTGAGGCTGCCTGCCAAGGCTACACCATCCACTGACCCATCATCAGGGTTCTGTGAGAGCAGGTCAGGGAGAGGGTCACTCTCCTCCTCCTGTCCCTCATCTGTTGCCATGAGCAAGCCCATGTCAGCCCTGTCCATATATGACTTCAGCCTGTTGACATGGAGCACCCTGTGGGGGCTCCTGGGAGTTCCCAGGTCTACCAGATAGGTAACCTCTCCCTTCTGCTCAACAATTGTATGGGGGCCACTCCGCTTGTATTGGAGGGCTGCTGGGGCCACTGGCTCCAGCACCCACACCTTCTGTCCTGGCTGGTAAACAGTCAGCACAGCCTTTTGGTCATGCCAGGCTTTCTGTAATTCCTGGCTAGCCTCAAGGTTTTTGGTTGCCTTTTTCATATACTCAGCCATCCTGGAGCGGAGACCAAGTACATAGTCCACTATGTCCTGTTTAGGGGGTTTGAGAGGTAACTCCCACCCTTCCTTCACCAGACACAATGGACCCCTGACAGGATGGCCAAACAAAAGTTCAAAAGGGCTGTAGCCAACCCCCTTTTGACGCACCTCCCTGTATGCAAATAAAAAGTAGGGCAAGAGTATGTCCCATCTTCGCCTAAGCTTTTCTGGGAGCCCTTTAATCATGCCCTTCAAGGTTTTGTTGAATCTCTCAACTAAACCATTGCATTGTGGGTGATAGGGTGTGGTGAACTTATAAGTCACTCCACACTCCTTCCACATTGCAGTTAAGTAACTGAACATAAAGTTTGCACCTCTGTCAGATACTACCTCCTTAGGAATGCCCACTCTTGAGAAAATTCCCAGGAGGGCCCTTGCCACCACAGGGGCTGTAGTGGTCCTAAGGGGAATGGCTTCTGGGTACCTGGTGGCATGGTCCACCACCACCAGGATAAACCTGTGCCCAGATGCTGTTTGGGGATCCATGGGACCAACTATGTCAATCCCCACCCTCTCAAAGGGAACCCCCACCACAGGCAGTGGTATCAGGGGGGGCCTTTGTGGTGCCACCTGCCTTCCCACTGGCTTGGCATGTTACCCAGGAGCGACACAACTCCTTGGTGTCTACAGACATGTGGGGCCAGTGAAAGTGAGGGACAATTCTGTCCCAAGTCTTGTTCTGGCCCAAGTGACCTGCTAAGGGAATATCATGGGCTAGTGTCAATAGGAAGCCCCTGAACTTCAGAGGTATAACCAACCTCCTGGCTGCTCCAGGCTTGGGGTCTCTACTCTCTGAGTACAGGAGTCCATCATCCCAATATATCTTATGGGTGCCACTAGCATTCCCAGCAGCCTCAGCAGCAGCTTGCTGTCTGAGGGGTTCAAGAGAGGGCAGTTCAGCTGCTCCTGGCTCAGATCTGCCCTGGAAGGGCCCCTGTCCCCAAGAACTCAACCTGATCAGGTTCAAGCTCCTCTGGGACAGTTCCTTCTTCAGGACTGAGATCATCTTCCTCAAAAGACTGATCTTCTTCCTGAGCCAAGGGGGAAGGCACTGCCTTGACCCGTCTGCTCCTCCTCTTGGGAGACACCTGGTCCATTATTCCACAATCCAGGGCCTGTTCAGCTTTTGACATTTTTGCCTGTGACCTAGTCACAGCAAAGACATGTGCAGGGATCCCTAACATTTCTACATGTTTCCTGAGCTCCACCTCTGCCCAAGCTGAGGTTTCAAGATCATTGCCAAGCAAGCATTAAACTGGTAGGTCTGCACTCACCACAACCTTCTTAAGGCCAGTTACCCCTCCCCAGGAGAAGTTAACAACTGCCAGAGAATGGTCTGTCCTGACATTGCTAGCATTGGTCACTTGGTACATTTCACCAAGTATAATCTGCCCAGGATCCACAAGATCTTGTGTCACCATGGTGACACTTGCTCCTGTGTCCCTGAATGCCAAAGCCTCTCTTCCATTAATTAAAGGCTGCTGTCTGTATTTGCCCTGTTGGAAAACGAGGCAGTATCTGTGAGGCCTGCACAAATAACATGACTACATTTGTCCTTCACTGGGAACCAAACACCCAATTGTAGCGCCTGACTCTCAGAGGGTAGCGTTGCAGAGCAGTCTGAGGCTTTACTCAAGGGAGGTGGTGTGGGCTAGTAATCGCCATTGGCAGGTGCGCAGAAATAACACTCAATAATTGATTGTCCAGTCTGTACTTTGCTTTATAAAAGTAAGAGTACATTTATTAAACACACACACTACTCAATACTATGCCCCAATTTACAAATATACATAAGCTGTTGGAATTACTTTGTTACATTGCATAACATCTCCACCCCTCCCGCAGAGGGTGGGGTCTAGTACCACAGCTCTTCTGTGTGTACATCATCTTGCCCCCTAATGCAGTAGTTTACCGTAGCCTGGAGCGCGGTCCCTGCGCACTGGCCTCATGCCAGTGGCGTCCCACCCCGTTACCTCAACAAGCATTGAAAGAATGGGTATACCTGCGTTGGTGACCCACAACCCTGACAAAGCCTTTCCTACTGACCATACAGTATGCCCCTTAATATCTTAAGGGCTGGCAGTCTGGGTTCTTCACCTAAGCGCAGCGGCAAGAATACATGTTTAGGCACACTTTAGAATGACAGTACTCAGCACGTTTGTGGAGCATTAGAATGCATTGCAATTACAGCCCCTAAAGGCATCACAGATGACATCATAGGATTACGCATATACAGCCAGTCACCCTAGCCGGAATGTCTGGCAACATAACCCACTTGGCTTATGACAACACCTTACACAGGTACTTCACATTACATATGTGACTTTCAGTACCTCTAAAAAGGAATAACCGTTAGTAAATGCAGTTCTGGTGCAATTACACCTCTTCACCTCCAGGGGATGCCCTTCTCCAGACATCCCCAACTCAGCCCTTCACTCCAGGAAGCACTTCTCACGACACCCTCAGCTGTAGAACAAAAGTTCCAGCCTAGAAGGCGTTATTAAGCTGGCTGAGCCCTTGAGGGGTTATCCTTTTACAATCCCTAGGAAACTTAGGGTGGGACTTAACTTTGTGCTGGGGGGAGACTGCGCTTCTCCAGCAGCTCCCCCAGCACCCATTTTCACCCTTGAGGGTGACCCCCTCCTCTGGGGGCCACCAGGACCGAAAACGGCAGATTTCCAAATGCCTGGCAAGGCATTATGGGGCGCTTCGTGCTCCTCTGCCTGAATATGTGATGAGCGGCTCTCCCGCTGTGCCGGGGAGAGCCGCGATCCATCTGGCGCTCCGTGCCGTCGTCCACGCTGGGTGGGGGGCCCGGTCCCCCAGGTAACTGCCTTACGGCTCGGGGAGCCCACCCCCGGCCGCTCATGCGCGTGGTGGGGGCCCGGTACTACCCGGGCCCCGTGCAGCATCACGTTTTCTTAGGGGTCCCGGTCCCACCCAGGACCCCGTCTGGCCTCCAATCCATTGGAGGGCAGCGCGGGGAGCCCACCCCCGGCTGCCCCCTCCGGCGCCCTGCCCGGCCCGCACACTCGCGTGCGACCACAGGAGCCGGCCGAGTCTTCTTGTCTGCCCGCTCCTGCGGGCAGACGCGGTTCCTCGTCTCGCCGGCTTCGGGGCCCGGAGAAGGGCTCCCGGGCCTCCGGACGTCTTCGGGGGAGCGCGACGGCACTCCCCCTCCTCCGGCTCTCCTCAGGGGGCGCGACGGCGCCCCCTCCTCCACTCCACCATTTCAGGGCCCAGAGATGGGGTCCCGGGCCCCCTCCTCCCCTCAACGGGGAGCGCGACGGCGCTCCCCGGCGGATCTGTGTCGGCGGGGGCCAGGGTGGGCTCCTGGCCCCCCCACGGGGGAATAGCTTCACGGGGAGCACGACGGCGCTCCCGACTTTGCTCGGGGCCCGGGGATGGGCTCCCGGGCCCCCAGGCTCATTTTCACGGGGGCGCGACGGCGCTCCCCGCCTTCCGTTTCTTCGCCGGGGGCCAGGGTGGGCTCCTGGCACCCCGGAGGGCACAATCTTCGCGGGGAGCGTGACGGCGCTCCCGGCTTTGCTTCGGGGCCCGGGGATGGGCTCCCGGGCCCCCAACCTCCCCTTCGTGGGGGGGTCAAAGGCCGCTCACCTTCTGGGGGCCATAGCTCGGCCCCTGGGGGACCGATCTTCCCCATTTTCGTGTCCTTACGCTCCTGGCGGCCAGCCCCAGCCACTGGGAACACTCTCCTTCGCCCTCGGGGTCTCTGAGAGGGGGATTCGGCAGGGAGCTGTCTTCACTGGCTCCCTGCGCCAGCCTTTCGCCGGTCTCTCCTCCTGGGCCTCTCTTCTCCCTGCGCAGAGGCCTCTGCTTCTGCGCACTGGTCCTGGGCTCTTCTTCTGGTGCTGGCAGGGCCCTGGGGGACAGTCAGGGGGTTCCTCCTTCCAACTGCCCATTGCCAGGCTCCAGCACCTTCCGCCTCCGCAGACCACACCCAAGAGAGAGGTTCCCTTCCTGTGCAAACACTTTTTAAAAGTTGAGTAGGGGGCTGGCAGGAAGTCTCTGTTTGTCCTATCAAACAGCGACACATCACTTCCCTGCCCCTGCTCCCTCCTCCTGGTCCAGCCTCTGGGCTTGTTCAAAATGGCGTCGTCCAGGGTCTCTGGCCACATGGTCTCTGAAACAAGACCCTTTCCCCAGGGCTGCCTTCACCTTGGTTCAGCTTGGTGCCTGGCACCCAGCGACAGCTGCTGATGGATTAGCCTGTAGCTCCACCTATCTCCTCTCCTTGGAGGGAAGATCTTTGCTCTGGGAAGAAGGGTCATTAATCTAACCTGCCAGGGCCAGACCCCAGCCAGGGACTCAGAGAAATATGACATTCCTGGATGACCCAAAAGCAGTACAAATATGACTTTGGACTCTGCAGAATACTTCTTTTCACATCCGCTACCGTGGACTTTAGTGCGTGTCTGGAATCTGTAGGCCTTATGGAAGTTAATCTAACACATGGGCTCCACATTCCCATAGGGGAATAATGAAGTGAAAAACACAGTAAAGCACACTGACTTTCCCTGGCATGTTCCTTCCTAGTGTATAAGGCCTATTCCGTGTCACCACCCAATTCTGCATAAGTCCTGCCACACCATTCACTTCGTAGCTGCTCCCGGACTGCGCACGCCAAGAATCTCCCCTGCGCAGCCCCTACACGTGTGCACATGCATGTACACAGGTGTCTGCATGTAACCAGCCCGGTGCCCCTTACTCCAGCTGCTGCGCAGCGGTCTAGTCAAGCTAGGGGGACACCAGTAAAAATCCACATGCAGTCTCTTCCATCTTCAGTTCACTGTGGATGAGTCCCAATTTACGAGGCTCTCCCACAGTAAAAGCTCAACAATTAGGTGCTCAAAAAGCGAAAAATCCGGGCGGCCCATAGTGTCAGAACCACCTTCTAACACACGCCGCGCCCAGCTGAATCCTACAGGGAAGAAGTAGCCACTCTACATGGGTACTCTTCCCGTAGTCAGCGATGACTAGTTATAAGGGGTTCTGACCAGACTCCCTTACTCACCAGTTATCCGCTCAGACCACCTACTCCTCCCATCCATGAAATCTCCACCCATGACAGGGATCCCAGACTACCCTAAGAACCCTCCGGGCTCTAGGTTAGATACCTCTAGGTCACTCATGGTCTACATGGACTCAGCCTCACTAGGCCCACCTTTGCCCTTGGGCATGCGACACTATGCCTACCCCTCCTCTGGACAAAGGTACCGTGCCTCAGCACCCTCGCGGTCTTCTGGGACAGGTCTACCTCCCATCCCCGGGGTCCCTAGCTGGTCTCCCTTCCGGAGTTTGTTCCAACCAGTACCCTCTCTCCATTTGGTCCTTGCACCCTAAAGATGCAACCTCTCTGGACCCTCCCCCTCAGCCTGCCGCTGAGGTCATTCTGCTCCCACCACCCTTTCGGGACGACTGGCTTCCCTAAAGAAAGCACAGCCACTCGTGCTTTCCCCACACAGAAAAGCACCCCTTGGTCACTGGCCTGGCTCCCTGATAGGACCTCAGACCGGCCTCACTACCACAATGGCAGTGCCAGGGACGAACACTGAGGGTGCCCCGTCAGACATCCTACAGCTCATTCCCCCCCGTCAGTAGCTCCCCACGGAAACTACCCCGGGAACCTAGACCCCTTCCTTGTTCTCCGCTGCGAGAACAGGGCCTATGCACCCTTCCCTCCGAGAGGCGCGCTCTCCTCCCAGAGTACCCTTAGAGAGCCTGTGGGCCCCGAGTTAGCTAGACCCAGGCCCACTTCTCATGGCCCTCCCCGGTCTCCCAGCAGCGCCTTGGGAGACCGCCCAGGGACCTACATGGTCCCTGGATGGCCTGCACCACCCCTTATGAAGAGCAGGGTCCCCTCCCTAAGATAGGCCCTACCTGCCTTCAGGGTAGCACGACCACACCAAGCCAGGACCCTAAAGATCCCGGCTAGGCCTGCACCACCCCTTTGTGAACCACAGGGTCCCGTCACTTAATATAGGCCCCACCTGTGTTCAGGGTGGTACTACCTTGCAGAAGTCCACCTCCTGCCCCGAGCTAGGGGAACACCCCCCATGCTCCTGGTCCTTGGGTTCAAGACCCACAGGACCTACCGGACTGGTCACCGTCCACCCGACCCTGTCGCCTCAGGGTCCACCACTAACCCTTCACCTGGAAACTAGGGAGTACATCACCCCCACTCCGATCTCCACTGGGTCAGTTACCTATCCCACCTAGGGTACCTAGGGGCTACCACTACACACCATCACTGAAGAACTACCCTCCTCTGGGGCCACCCCCTACCAGGGGCCACCTCTGGGTCGCTCACCTCCCCACCAGTTAACCTGGGGGCCTACCGGACACCCAACTCTATCACACCCTCCTCCCACCGTGGGAAAAGTTCCTGGGGGTCCCCCACCATGGGAACCCCTGGGGCGTTACTACCCGGGGTAAAGAAACCTCCTGCCCCACCCTTCCAGTGGTTTTGGCCTGCGCCAATGCAAGTACTTTCAGCGGGGGAAGAATACCTGGGGCCCCTTCTGTGGAAACCCTCCCTGCCCTTAAAAAGCGCGGGAATCTCCCAGGACCCCCTCTTTCTCCTGTCCCCCACAAAGGTCAATCCACCCAGACATCCCCACCTGTGATGTAGGTATCAGTTGCTGTCCCTATCTCTTGAGGAGACACCCTCCTCATGCAGGTGTAGTGTATGTAGTGTTAGGGTTCAAAGGTGTACAAAATGGCTCAGAACATTTGTATGCAATCATTTCCTGGAAAGCACCATCCCACTAGCACATGATCATCAACATAGCGCGGTCATATCAATACAGTTTACATTTCAACCATAATATCTTCACATGACACGTATGTGCGCGGGGCTTTCCTTTCCCATACCTTTAGTTCACCTAACCAAAACTTTGAACCCTTCTCAGAGCCTTGCGCTCTTCCATTTGCTCATTACTGCATAGGTAATGTGTGGCAAAACTGGACTTATCAACTGCTATAAATGCGCACCAGAATGGGATACTATGTATCCCGCCGCTAGACACCAATGTTGGAAAACGAGGCAGTATCTGTGAGGCCTGCACAAATAACATGACTACATTTGTCCTTCACTGGGAACCAAACACCCAATTGTAGTGCCTGACTCTCAGAGGGTAGCGTTGCAGAGCAGTCTGAGGCTTTACTCAAGGGAGATGGTGTGGGCTAGTAATCGCCATTGGCAGGTGCGCAGAAATAACACTCAATAATTGATTGTCCAGTCTGTACTTTGCTTTATAAAAGTAAGAGTACATTTATTAAACACACACACTACTCAATACTATGCCCCAATTTACAAATATACATAAGCTGTTGGAATTACTTTGTGACATTGCATAACATCTCCACCCCTCCCGCAGAGGGGTGGGGTCTAGTACCACAGCTCTTCTGTGTGTACATCATCTTGCCCCCTAATGCAGTAGTTTACCGTAGCCTGGAGCGCGGTCCCTGCGCACTGGCCTCATGCCAGTGGCGTCCCACCCCGTTACCTCAACAAGCATTGAAAGAATGGGTATATCTGCGTTGGTGACCCACAACCCTGACAAAGCCTTTCCTACTGACCATACAGTATGCCCCTTAATATCTTAAGGGCTGGCAGTCTGGGTTCTTCACCTAAGCGCAGCGGCAAGAATACATGTTTAGGCACACTTTAGAATGACAGTACTCAGCACGTTTGTGGAGCATTAGAATGCATTGCAATTACAGCCCCTAAAGGCATCACAGATGACATCATAGGATTACGCATATACAGCCAGACACCCTAGCCAGAATGTCTGGCAACATAACCCACTTGGCTTATGACAACACCTTACACAGGTACTTCACATTACATATGTGACTTTCAGTCCCTCTAAAAAGCAATAACCATTAGTAAATGCAGTTCTGGTGCAATTACACCTCTTCACCTCCAGGAGATGCCCTTCTCCAGACATCCCCAACTCAACCCTTCACTCCAGGAAGCACTTCTCACGACACCCTCAGCTGTAGAACAAAAGTTCCAGCCTAGAAGGTGTTATTAAGCTGGCTGAGCCCTTGAGGGGTTATCCTTTTACAATCCCTAGGAAACTTAGGGTGGGACTTAACTTTGTGCTGGGGGGAGACTGCGCTTCTCCAGCAGCTCCCCCAGCACCCTTTTTCACCCTTGAGGGTGACCCCCTCCTCTGGGGGCAACCAGGCCCGAAAACGGCAGATTTCCAAATGCCTGGCAAGGCATTATGGGGCGCTTCGTGCTCCTCTGCCTGAATATGTGATGAGCGGCTCTTCCGCTGTGCCGGGGAGAGCCGCGATCCATCTGGCGCTCCGCGCCGTCGTCCACGCTGGGTGGGGGGCCCGGTCCCACCCGGACCCCCAGGTAACTGCCTTACGGCTCGGGGAGCCCACCCCCGGCCGCTCATGCGCGTGGTGGGGGCCCGGTCCCACCCGGGCCCTGTGCAGCATCACGTCTTCTTAGGGGTCCCGGTCCCACCCGGGACCCCGTCTGGCCTCCAATCCATTGGAGGGCAGCGCGGGAGCCCACCCCCGGCTGCCCCCTCCGGCTCCCTGCCCGGCCCGCACACTCGCGTGCGACCGCAGGAGCCGGCCGAGTCTTTTTGTCTGCCCGCTCCTGCGGGCAGACGCGATTCGTCGTCTCGCCGGCTTCGGGGCCCGGAGATGGGCTCCCGGGCCTCTGGACGTCTTTGGGGGAGCGCGACGGCACTCCCCCTCCTCCGGCTCTCCTCGGGGGGCGCGACGGGGTCCCCTCCTCCACTCCGCCATTTCGGGGCCCGGAGTTGGGGTCCCGGGCCCCCTCCTCCCCTCAACGGGGAGCGCGACGGCGCTCCCCGGCGGATCTGTGTCGGCGGGGGCCAGGGTGGGCTCCTGGCCCCCCCACGGGGGAATAGCTTCATGGGGAGCGTGACAGCGCTCCCCGACTTTGCTTTGGGGCCCGGGTATGGGCTCCCGGGCCCCCCAGGCTCATTTTCGCGGGGGGCGCGACGGCGCTCCCCCGCCTTCCGTTTCTTCGCCGGGGGCCATGGTGGGCTCCTGGCTCCCTGGAGGGCACAATGTTCGCGGGGAGCGCGACGGCGCTCCCCGGCTTTGCTTCGGGGCCCGGGGATGGGCTCCCGGGCCCCCAACCTCCCCTTCGTGTGGGGGTCAAAGGTCGCTCACCTTCTGGGGGCCATAGCTCGGCCCCTGGGGGACCGATCTGCCCCATTTTTGTGTCCTTACGCTCCTGGCGGCCAGCCCCAGCCACTGGGAACACTCTCCTTCGCCCTCGGGGACTCTGAGAGGGGGGATTCGGCAAGGAGCTGTCTTCACTGGCTCCCTGCGCCAGCCTTTCACCGGTCTCTCCTCCTGGGACTCTCTTCTCCCTGCGCAGAGGCCTCTGCTTCTGCGCACTGGTCCTGGGCTCTTCTTCTGGTGCTGGCAGGGCCCTGGGGGACAGTCAGGGGGTTCCTCCTTCCAACTGCCCATTGCCAGGCTCCAGCACCTTCCGCCTCCGCAGACCACACCCAAGAGAGAGCTTCCCTTCCTGTGCAAACACTTTTTAAAAGTTGAGTAGGGGGCTGGCAGGAAGTCTCTGTTTGTCCTATCAAACAGCGACACATCACTTCCCTGCCCCTGCTCCCTCCTCCTGGTCCAGCCTCTGGGCTTGTTCAAAATGGCGTCGTCCAGGGTCTCTGGCCACATGGTCTCTGAAACAAGACCCTTTCCCCAGGGCTGCCTTCACCTTGGTTCAGCTTGGTGCCTGGCACCCAGCGACAGCTGCTGATGGATTAGCCTGTAGCTCCACCTATCTCCTCTCCTTGGAGGGAAGATCTTTGCTCTGGGAAGAAGGGTCATTAATCTAACCTGCCAGGGCCAGACCCCAGCCAGGGACTCAGAGAAATATGACATTCCTGGATGACCCAAAAGCAGTACAAATATGACTTTGGACTCTGCAGAATACTTCTTTTCACATCCGCTACCGTGGACTTTAGTGCGTGTCTGGAATCTGTAGGCCTTAAGGAAGTTAATCTAACACATGGGCTCCACATTCCCATAGGGGAATAATGAAGTGAAAAACACAGTAAAGCACACTGACTTTCCCTGGCATGTTCCTTCGTAGTGTATAAGGCCTATTCCGTGTCACCACCCAATTCTGCATAAGTCCTGCCACACCATTCACTTCGTAGCTGCTCCCGGACTGCGCACGCCAAGAATCTCCCCTGCGCAGCCCCTACACGTGTGCACACGCATGTACACAGGTGTCTGCATGTAACCAGCCCGGTGCCCCTTACTCCAGCTGCTGCGCAGCGGCCTAGTCAAGCTAGGGGGACACCAGTAAAAATCCACATGCAGTCTCTTCCATCTTCAGTTCACTGTGGATGAGTCCCAATTTACGAGGCTCTCCCACAGTAAAAGCTCAACAATTAGGTGCTCAAAAAGCGAAAAATCCGGGCGGCCCATAGTGTCAGAACCACCTTCTAACATGCCCAAATTATTGGGACTCACAAAGGGGGACATATCCATGCCCCCATCACAGACTAGGACAGCCTGAGTTGGCACTCTGACTAGGCCAGAGCCCATCTCAGTACCCAGGGTCAACCCTACTAAACCCTTGTTCTGAGTGGTTCCACCACCATTTGTAGCTGGACTAGGGGGAACAGTTGCCTTAGGGGAAATGGTGGCTGGATTAGAGTCTTTGGACTTGGTGCAATCACTTGTCCAGTGAGTCTTCTGCTTACAGATTTTGCACCATGGTTTCTTTTGGCCTTTTCCTTTAGTAGGTTGGGATTCCCCACCAGATGCAGATTTTTGGGGACCTTGAGAAGACTTCTGGTCTTTACCCTTTTCCCCACCCTTGTCAGAGTTTTGGGAATCTTGCTTCTTCTGGTCACCACCTTGGTTCTGTACTTTCTGCTTCACCCTGGTTCTGACCCATTTGTCTGCCTTCTTTCCCAATTCTTGGGGAGAGGTCAGATCAGAGTCAACCAGGTACTGATGTAGCAACTGATTCTGACAGTTATTAAGAATCTGCTCCCTCATGATTAAATTATACAATCCTTTGAAGTCACACACCTTACTGCCAAGTAACCAGCCTTCCAGAGCCTTAGTAGCACAATCTACAAAGTCCACCCAGTCCTGTGTCTGTGCCTTTTGGGTATCTCTGTATTGCTCAGTGGTTAGGCCAAACCCATCTATTAGGGCACTCTTCAGGACTTGGTAATCATCAGCATCCTCTTCTCTTACAGTGAGGAGCTTATCTCTACCTTTGTCTGCAAAGGAGAGCCACAAGATTGCTGCCCACTGCTCCTGGGGGACCCTCTGAACTTTACAGGCCCTCTCCAGTGCAGTAATCCATTTGTGGATGTCATCCCCACTCTGGTAGGGAGGGACAATCTTGTTCAGGTTTCTATGGTCATAAGACCTTTCCCTACCACTAGGGAAGTTGCTGCCACCATGGGACTCTAGTCCCAACTTTCTTCTTTGTCTATGAAGCTCTAGGAACTCCCTGTCTATAGCCAGCTGCTCTCTACTGATCCTAAGCTGAGCTTCTTCATACTGGAGCAGTCTCTTTTTCCTTTCATTAGAGGTTTCCCTCCTATGAGAAGAAACAGAGGTCCCTACTGAGGTGTCAGAATGGTTAGACTCCTGAGAAGGAGATCTGGACCTTCTAGGCACACTCACAACTCTTCCTGGTGGGACAAAGGGGAGGTCATTCTGATCCTCCTCCTCATCTGCAGGAGGAGCTGGATTGTCCAGGGTAAGATCATTTTCATCTTCCTGGCCAGTTTCAGAGGGCAGGTCCTGGGTATTTTCACCCCTGGTCCCTTCCTCATCTTCTGCCCCACCCTCTCTGCCTACCCCTGCAGACCCTATGGGTCTTCTGAGATCATCCAGCAGAAGCATCTCCATGAGACGTTGGGTGTTGGCACTTTTGCCTGTCTTCAGCTTCCTAATCTTGCACAACTCTCTCAATTCCAAGAATGGGAGGTTGTCATATTTGGAGGGTAGGAGCCCACTGGTTCCTGGCAGGGACCTACTGGTTCCTGGCCCTGAAGACATCACTAGTGAGGTGTGGTGTATGCACTACCTACTCTAGTGTGGCCTACTAAACTCTCTTGAGTTGTAGAAAGGGTGTGCTAAGCCCTTAACACACAACTCTAAGTTCGGTAGAACTTACTGTATTGCTAAGCTTGAATTTATATGTACCTGAGGTACCTTTAGTGGTTTTCAGTTGATCACACACTTGAGATTATCTGGTAAAACAAAGGCAAGCTTGAATCCAACCGCTGCACACCAATGTGAGAAGTTGGCCTGGTATATGCTTTCCACTAGTTATAGTGGGCACCTTGCACCAGTCCAAATGACCTTTATTGACGATAGGTTTAAAGACAACCTTTATTGAAAGCTATCCTAGTGGTAGCTATGGAGAGCAGCCTTCAGGCTAAGTCTTGAAGGAGTGTTAAGCTGTTTGTTTTACCAGTTATAAGCTCATGAATGATCAAATGAAAGGAGAACCACACCAGGTATATATATAAAATATATGTATTTATTACTAAACACTACCCAATAGTCTCTTTATGAGGCTAGAGGTCAAAGTACACAAGTTACAAGTCAAGTAGCACAGTAAATTAGCACAATATACGATTAGCCCTAGGGGCGTACCAAACCATATATTAAGAAAGTGGTATAAGAACCACGACTTAAATAGACACAAGGCCTAGAGCCTGTTGAATCACTGGGACCCCAAGGAACCACCCAAGGTAGTGACACAGGGGACCCATGGGGGCTGTGTGCAGTGTGTGAACACAGCCGCGAGCTCCGTTGAAGTCTATGGGAAAATCGCGGTTATCGTTTTAGAGATTAGGGACACTTAGAATTGGACTAGGACCAAACCCTCTTGGACTTAGACAGTTCTAGGGTCAACACCCACGGGAGCACCGTAGTACTCGAGTTACCTCACCCAGAGAAGCCGGGTGCATAGGTGTCAAATGGTGTCGGGTCGCGTCGTCGTTTCCAATGGCAGCCTGCCACGAAGTGCTGCTGCCGGGAAGATGCGAAGTGTCCGAAGAGATCCAACCCTGGATCGAAGATGAGAAGAACCTGAAAGCAGAGGGGACAGAGTCTGGGTCACTTGCCAGTGACCAGGGGCACGATAGTCGAATGCCCACCGATGTTGGGTGCTTCAGGTGAAAGAGGTGAAGCTTGACTCTTCAGCCACGAGGACCAGGAGGCGTCGAGGACAACCAGCAGCTGGATTCGAGCTGTCCCACAAAGGATGTCGAGTGCTGCCGTGTTGGTGTCTGGATTGAACACAACAAGCCTTGGGAACAGCAACCCACGCAGAAAGGAGAAAGATGCTTCGGAGCAGACCAGCAAGATCTGAGGGACTCACCACTTGGTGTGGAGTTAGGGCACATCTGAAGCAACCAGAAACACCCCAAGAAAATCAGAGTTACTTTCACAGGGACCCACCAGTCGACGGACCAGGGATCGCGAAGGAGCCCCAAGCGGAAATGCAGGATACGGGCCCACGGAACACTCGTGGAGTGTAGGCTCACAATCTTCAGTGCAAATGGTGCTCAGGGCCTGAGCTACAAGTAACCCAAAGCAGGACTTCAAGAGTTGTCGAGAAGTCAATGCACTAGCAAAGGTGCACGGTGACCAGGAGTTCCGGTTCCATGCTACTCACGAGGGCTGCGGGTCTCAGCTTTGCTGGGGACTTGGGTCGGCCTCTGAGATGTCTGGAAATCCTCTTCCTGGGCTGCAAGTACTTCGGAGTCTGGCAGGAGCTTCGGATATGCAGACCAGCAAATGCTTTGTTTGGTGCCTGCCAAGCAGGGGAGTCACTCCTTGACCCCAAGGGAGATTTCTTCAGTCCTCTAGTCTTTAGTAGAGCGTCGAAATTCCAGGATTCAGTAGCAGAGTTTCGTCCAGGGATATGTAAAGTCCTGTTGCCAGGGTTCCCTTACTTATACTAAAGAAGGGGGTTGGACTAACTCTGGGGACCCACCTATGGGAGGGTTTGGAAAGAGGGGTGGCTACACCCATTTCCTTTGTCCAGTTTCACACCAGAGCAGGGGCATGCATGAGGACACCAAATGTGCCCCCAGTGCTGGACTTCAAAGCACTCGGAGAGTGCACCCACCCAGCCCCAATCCACTAAGGCCTGTCTGGGAGGTGGTAACACCTCCCTGTGACAGGAAACCTATTGTCCAGGCCTCCCCTGCTGGAGTTTTGGTCAGCAGCAGGAGGCCAGACTCGTGGCTGTGGCTGCAGCATCCATTTTGTGGTGCCAGGGCTCTGTTTAGTTGGTACCGGGTATACCGGTGCTGTCATGTCTCTCCCTCTAGAAGGGTAGGATCATACTCCCACACCAGTTACTGGTGTGGGGGTATGATTCCAAGGTGTTTGACACCAAACACGACATGTTTCCGTGCAGCCATCCCAAAGTTAGCATTTACCGTTTAGATATAATCCACTTAAGAGTATATGGTCAGGCTGCACCACAGACAACCCCGGAGAGGAGATTCCGAAGGCTGCAGAGGGCTCTGCTCATGCATGGGCACCCTCTCACATAAAACCAAGCACCCTGCCTTCAGGATTGATAAGGCCTGCCATAGGGGTGACTGATAGGTTTGTATGTGCAGTGATAGGTGAGATATAGTGAACCTATATCTCTGTAAGGGGTGCATGCACCACCTTACTCAGGCTGCAGTAGCAGTCCTGTGGTGTCATTTTGGAGGGCCTTCCAGGGGTGGCACAATACATGCTTCAACCCCTGGTAGGCCTCTGGGGTACCTATGCCCTGGGTACACAGTATACCATATACTAGGGACTTACAAGGGTACCCCAGAATCCAATCTGAAGTGCACTTAAGGTACATGGAATCAATTTAGAGAGGAAGCAGCTAGGCTGGGGTCCTAGATAGCAGGGCCCCAGCCAGACTAAAGTCGAAAAACAGTGATACACCAGCAAAAGGTGGGGGTAACCATAAGAGGCAGATCCTACTCTCCTACAAGCGTCACCTTGTTAACACATGTCTCCAGGTCAGGGCTTTAAGTGGGATGAAAAAACTTGGGGGTCTCTCAAAGGGGCGTGGCCGATATAATTAAGGGCGTGGCTTAAAACATTTATGCTAAAAATCTGTGCTCAGTATAATATGCTGCCCGACTGGTATTTTGCTGCTTCTGTTATTGCCTCCACATATATACTACAACAAGTAACATTACACCTAAAACAAGCCAGGACTATTGGCTTTGTCAAAGGTTGTTAGTTGCATAAGATAAATATACTACATGCATATATATAACTATGGCTTTGTTGTATATAATATTGAAAATGCTTTAGTTCTTGCGCGAGAGGTTGTGGCGTAATGACCAGAGCTGCCAATTTTGGAGCTGAGGAAGCAGGTTTGAGTCGCAGCGTCGGCTCAACATCCTGTGTTTTTGGGCAAATCACTTAATCACCTGTGCTCACCAAAAAATAAATGAATATGTATTTGTTGGTGCTCATGTAAAACACTTCGAGTTTTGAAATATAGAACTGCAAAAGAATAAAAGTTACATCAAAAATAGTGAAATGCTGCAGAGTTAAGATTCTTGTTATATTCTGACGCATCATGCTATACACACACACCTCAATGCTGTGCAGATAAGCTTTGCACCACTCAGTTACAGTGGCTCCAGTTTTAAAACTACTGTCATCTTAAAAACACGAGAAGAAAGAGAGGAAACATCACACACGTCACTGCCCAACTGATGAAACAGTATCATAATAACCGAGGCATTACGAAACCGGCAACCTCCTGGTGTCGTCGACACTGCACAATCTCAAAATAAACATGTTCAGATATCGTTTGATACTTTGAGAAAAGCTAATCTGATCTACCCCCTCGTAGAGTTTACACCAGGAGAGTTTCTTCTTTTTAGTCCCTACTATACAATTAGCCTTTCTCACTGGCGTAGCAAGGGGGGGGCGGAGGGGGCGGTACGCCCCGGGCGGCACGAGATTTGGGGGCGGCAGGTAAATTTATCGCCAGCACCCCCCCCCCCCCCTGCTCTTAGGCGCTCGGCGGCGGCAAAAGGCAGGGACCGCCACGGGCGGCAGAGTGCCTAGCTACGCCACTGGCCTTTCTGAAAGCAAAGTCCAATCGGGCGTCACAGGAGTGGCATTGCTTCGGAGTCTTCTACGTATTTTATCCAAAAGTACTTGTTTACCAGCAGTTTTATTGCATGCTAGCCATCTGGCAGCTTAGTGGGCGAGGTTTCGTAATAAAACAGGTCCCACATTTCCATGTGGGATTTATAAGATCTACTAGAGAGGTCCAATCCCAGGCTGCCATTAGGAATAGGGGGTTGTGGGTTGATGCAAGCACTGATGGACAGTTCTGTAAGCGAGTGCCAAAAAAAGAGCTGAACTGCAGTAGACAATAGCTTGAAGGGGCTGTGCAAAAGCTCTCTTTTCTATCTCTCTATATGTGTGTATTGTCTATTGTGTTTTGTGAGTTGTGTGTCATGTGGGTGTGTGACGACATGAGGTCTCACCAGACAGCTTAATTGTTTGCAGGTGAGACCTGAAAAAACAGAACAGATGTGGTACAACTTTAGAGGTCTTCAGTTTCTCCTTCAGTTACAAGATATGTGTTAACAGTACACATTTTTAACACCTTCGCCGCGATCGGAATTCCGCTCAGGTGCTGGACATTCCGATCGCGGGCGTGTTCGTGACGAGCTCAGCTCGTCATGCGCACACGCCCACCGCGCAGCATGACGAGCTGAGCTCGTCATGAGCATCGAAGGGGTTAAAAAGGTAGCTCTGTTTACTTCGGAATGCATCATCCTTGCCCATCATCCATATACCACTTTCCATGCACCTCTCTAAATAACATTTACAAATACATAATCTTTCATTGTGAATACGTACATTATCGTTGTGTCACTTCTTGAGAATGCAAACGCCCCAAATACATAACATTTATAAAACAACATATATGCAAAAGCCAGCACCGGTTATTCACCTTATATGAAGCTATTGGGTTGTTTCTTGATACGTTCAATAAGTACTATTAAATAAGGTGCAGATGCTGAGGAGCTCCATTCTCAGTCCAACTTGAACTATTTGTTTCATCTATCTCGATAAACATCCAAAATGCTTGAAGCAAATAGGTAATCCATCTGTCCTTTAAAAAGAAAGTACTCAAGTGCAATGAGCCCTGATCACAGACCAGAGACACACCAGTGAAAGACAAGGTAAAAGGTGAGCAGGTTATTGAGAGAGGGTGCATGCTCACATCATTCATAGCACTTGTTCTCCTCCGTCCTTACCTCTTATGTCTCCAGTGGTCATTCAAATGGCACTTGATCCAGCATTTTCTGGTCCCACTTTCTCACCATTGGTCCTCCACAGGACCTTTTCTTTTCCACCTGAGAGGTGATGGGAGTTAACATTTACATCAATCAATTTCAATTAACAGAGCAGCCCATTTGGCTGCACAATAAGGAACAGGAATCAGTAGCTAGAGTTGAGAAGGTTTATTATAGCCTTATAGCCCGCCGTAGCGGGCTATATCGAATATTAAAGGCCCGCTCCAGCGTTAAAAACCCGAGCCGCATGCGAGGGACTTTAACAAGGGAGCCGGACTTTAATAGCCGGTATAGCCCAGCTACGAAGGGCTATAAGGCTATTAGAACATTCTGCCACTAGAGGGCAGAATGTTCTAACAAATAAAACAAAGGCCTCTCAGAGTTCGAGGGGATTTAAACCCCCGCGGGCTCCAAGAGGCCTTTGTGAAAACAACATTGGAATGTTGCTTTACGGACCTTTACCGGCCCGTAGAAGCACAGAGCACTCCATTGTCTTCAATAGAGTGCTCCACATTCCAATGTTCTAATACAAATTAAGAATCAAGTTAAGATGCTCTTAACACAATGCTATAAAAATACAGAATAACAACGGGAAGCCCCCAATCCCCAGGGCAAATTGGGTTCGGACCAATATTAGGCAAACAAGATGTTCAGTCACAGCAATACAAAAGATCAATAAAAGTATTTGATGCTCAGAGAAGATTCTCAGGTTTCCTCATCTATACATGGGTAAATCTAAATCATCTAAAGTAAAGTCCAAGCTAAAAGGATGTTTCTAAAGTCTAAAGGATCTCAAAAATCAGGAAATTCCATGAAGGAAAATAGAACTAAGCAAAGCAAAAAAATAAGAATGAAGGTGTCAGCATTTCAGAAGCTCGGTCAAGAGTCTTCTTCGGTCAGCGAAATAAGTGTTAGCCTAAGTCTCACTCACCAAAGAATCAAGGAAAGCATAGAGGTCTAAACCTCTCAAAGTCCAGGGAAATGAACTCGGGAAAAAACTGAAAGAATCAGAAGGGATCTGCACTCCAGAGGTGTGAAGACTAGGTCATAATTTATGCGTCTTCTTGGGCAAATCCCTTTTGCACACATCATCAAGGGTCTATCGTCTTTCTCCACTTCTCACATTGTAGACTGCAACATTCGCAAAGTATCCCACACTAGAAATGGAAACAGCTTTGTCTTCTCACACCAGCGGCGTCACTAGGGTTGGTGTCACCCAGTGCGGACACCTTTCCCAAATGAGACTATTTAGTAAATAGTCTCATTTGGGAAAGGTGTGACCCCATGTGATGGTGTCACCCGGGACACCATCACATGGGGTGACACCTTTCCCAAATGAGACTATTTAGTAAATAGTCTCATTTGGGAAAGGTGTGACCCCATGTGATGGTGTCACCCGGTGCGGTCCGCACCCCCTGCACCCCCCTAGTGACGCCACTGTCTCACACACAGGCCAGGTTGTAACATTGCTGAATAGGCCTTTCAGTTAACGCTCTGGCACTTCATGTTCTTTCGTCAAGGTCTTCTTCTCAGGTTCTTTTTCTCTATCACTGGTACAGTAATGTATCTACTCTTCAACTAACAATGTGTGTTAATATTGCAAGAAATGTCATGTTAGCAGAAAATGGAAAACAATATTTTATGCAGCACATTAATCAGGCCGACTAATAACAACTTAAAGTATTAACTTAATGGTGCATATTTAATATGTGTGTGCATATTTAAACACAAATGAATTTGAATGGTCAGTACGTTAGGTTCATATTACATAGGGTATACAGTAAAATCTTAAATGTATATGTGTCAATGTGTCTAAGAACTACATTTTAATGTAATATATGAAACATTAGTGCACACATTACATAAACTCTTGTAGTTTCTACAGTAGTCACATTCTACATTCATGAGGATGGTTTCCATTCAATTATCTAAACAGTAAATGTTATTCAGTGTATTAAGGCACACATTATTAAAGTCGAATTTTATGTTTATAGTTAGTAAATGTCTACTAAGTAAGGATGGTTTCTCATTTAGTATGGTGAAACACATCATTTGAGTAAATTCATTAGTCCTACAGTAACTGTACATTAAAAATGTCAAGTGCAACACTTATTTTAATATCTTTAGACCATAGAAGAATTGTGTGCTAACTGCATGTATTCTGTTATGAAATTGTGGCGCATTTGTGACGTGTAAAGGGTGGGCAAAGTAGCGCTGCATCAATCCCCCATCTGATGGCGAATCAAGACATCACCTCAATGTCTTATCAGATGGACAAATCACAAACTGAGTGTTTTCATCATCTTTATCCCGGAATCCTACAGAAAATTCATGTCATCATAATATTTGCTCGGTCTATCTTCCAGTTCCAAATCAGCTTTTTTTCTCTTCACTCCATTTTTCACTTGTGCATGTTTGTATACTTTATAGATTACAGTCAAGATTAATCCACAAAGAGCATTTATCACTAAGGGTTTCAAAATACTTGCAACAATTCTACTACCTAGGTTTCCAAACCATCTGCCTAAGGCAGAAAATCCATTCCCTATTGCTTCCCAAGCACCTGTTGCTGTTAATCATTTGAAATCTTTCTTTTAGTCAGTAATGTTCTTTATGTATTTCCTCAAGTCCTTACTCTCATATGGAATGTAAGTGCAATATTGTTGAACCTTTAGCATCTGGCAGACTCCGCTCTCATTTGGAAGAAGGACGTCTAATGCAAGTTGATTCTGCAAGACCATGGATCTTATGGCAACCATTTCAGTATCTGTAACTAAAAATCCTCCATCTGTACTAGTGGATAACTTATCAGCTATAGTAGAAAGCTTTCTGATCTTGTGTGAGTTGAGTATCACTCCCACAGATGGTATCAGAGCACCAGAAATGCATTCCCCAATTTAACTAGCACTAGCACATCTGTTGGTTCTCACATGGTGTCCCCTTGTTGCATCATCAAGTTGTCCCACATGATAAATCTATGGAAAAACTATCCCCATGTAACATGTTCCATACATCTCTTGAGTAACCTGTAAAATGCATTTTTCTCACAAATGTAATACACTCCAGGAAAAACAGGAACAACAGGAAAAGCAGGAACAAGATTGCAGGTAAACTACTGTCAGTAGGAAGTGGAGTTTGAGGGAAACTTGTACATTTAAGCTCATCTACTTGTGAAGAATGGGGTAAACTCAAAATTATAAGCAGAGCAATTATTACTCATGTCACAACAGCAAATACTCCTACTCCTATGTGTCTACATCTACTAGTGATTGGGTTAGGCTTCATGAGTTCTCTGATGACAGCCCTTTTATCTAGAAGATTGAAGCACAGTCCTTTCAGTAAGTTTCCACTTGCGCAATCAGCAAAGCAAAGTTAGAATGTCTTTTTCAGTAAAATATGTATAATGATCTTCATGAGACTTCCTTAGCCCTACTCTGTGTGCTTCTAAGGGACAAACTTGCGCTTCTTCAGCAGATTCGGGCCTTGGTACTCTTCTTTGTAGTTTGGGCAAACCTATTATGTTCTCTCTCTAATAAATTTTCAGTTCAAACTCATGAATGACCACTTCAAGAATAAATTGACTCTTTCTGTATAGTGACAACGTAATTTCGAAACTCAGTTCAGCCACAAAGTTCAGCTCAAGGAGACTCATTTGGATGTGACTTGTTATAGCAAAAAGTGCAAAATGCTCTCTTGCAGTCATTGACAGCTAGGTATGTCCATTCAGGTGAAGAATACCTCTGACAGGGTACTCTAGATCTCTTTGATCTCCTTACTGTTGGCCCTTCTTTATAACTGTCATTTAGGCCAGATTCTTCAGTGTCTTCTGGGATAGTGTGTGGCACATGCACTTCAGACAAACAGCGTCTCCCTCTCTCCTATCTTCTTGGTCACCAGTCTCCAGGTACAACCGGCATTACTACCTCACTAGGCCCTTCGCCAAGGTCTAAATCTGGTGCAGTCGACACCACTGGATGGGACCCTTCTATACTGACTTCAACTGTTGACTCTCTCAGGCCCCCCCTCTGGCCGAACAAGTGCTGTCCCAGCTTCTTGATGATCCCCAACAGCTTGACTAATCTGCTCCCTATGTGTACTGTAACCACCAGCACATCCGGAATAGGCACTGATATATAGTCAAGGGGACAAGGGATTCTGCTAATATGAGCAGCATGTAAACAGTTAGGGAGACCTCTGCACTTCACAGCTGTTGTGATGACCAGAGTCACTTGGTAGGGGCCATGCCACCAAGGCTCCAAGCACAACTTGTGCACATGCTTCTTCACCATAACCCAGTCGCTGGGACTGAGATCATGGCACTGCTCCTGTTGAGGTGGGCTGTATCCTCTCCAACCTGGTGAAACACAGAACACACCACATCAGCCAGTCCTTTGCAGTAATCAAGAATCATGTGATCTGTTATTTTCGCCAGTGCATTCACAGGCATAGGTAGAAGTCTCATGGCCCTTCCCATGATGATCTCATGGGGGGGAACAATCCTGTCCTCCTATTTGGAGTACTGCATTGACCCATCAACACAAGAGGCAAAGCATCAGGCAATTTCAGGGATGTCAAAGCACACACTTTAGCCAATCTGGATACTTGCTCCACATTTCCTGAAGTTTCCAGTTGGTAACTGCAGTGGAGCCTCTGTTCGACTTGCAATGCTGCACATAACATCTTCAGGACCTCATTATTGAAATGAGTCCTCGGTCTGACACCAGAGAAGTCGGCAAACCAAACCTTGGTATTAACTCCCTCAACAACTCTTAACCACTGTGAGACTATCATTTCTCCTGGTCAGGTAAGCTTTAACCCAACGTGAGAAGATACACACAATGACTAGGACATATCTCAACCCATTGCACGTAGGCATCTCAATAAAGTCCAGTTGCATCCTGTTGAAGGGACCTCCTGATTTCCCTATGTGACTCTGTGATACTGCTGTTCTTCTGCCTACATTCTGCTGTTGATACACAACACATGTGACACAGTCCTTCAGCCATCCATCTAAATCTTGGGTTAAACTGTGTTTGCCTAAAAAAGCGCACCATGGTATCTCTTTCTACATGTGCAGGTCCATGAAAATGTCTCACCGTTGGAGATAAGCTATCTGGCAACACCAGTCTTCTATCTCCTGAAACCCAAATACCATCCTCATCTCTTTTGACACAACCTGCCCTAATCCAGCCTTGCTGTTCTGCTTCAGACACTTCTTCCTGTTATCTCTTAACCTCCTCCCAAGTATCAACTGCAGTTAACAACACAGTGCAATTTGCAATTTAGGCATCTGATTTTTCATGGTGGTACTCCCCATTAATGGTGCAAGTATTCAGAGTGCAGTATCTCGATGTTTCAACAGCATACCTATTGCCCACTGCCACATAGTGCCATTTCGATGCGTGGCACATTTCACAACTGCTATCTGGGCAGGTAACTGTAAAGCCTTCAGAAGGTTATGGGCACTGTCACCATTATGTATGTGGGACTCTGAGGAGATCATAAAGCCATGTTGTAACCATTACTGTCCAAAGCCATAAAGGTCGCCAAAGTCATACTATCAGTGAAAATTGTCACTCTCAGCTGGCCTGAAACACAGCATGCTCCTTTAGGAGCAATCAATTTGGCGACTTGTGCTGAAAATACTCCTTGAAGTCATGAGGCTTCGACCACACCTGAGACAGTAGAAAACTGCGTAGGCAGTTCTTAGGTTCCCATCATGGTCTCACAAGCAGAAGCCATTAACAAGCATCACATGATCTGATTCAGGTAGTGACACCTCTTGTATCTCAGGTCTCAGCTTCGTGCATAGTTCAGTAACATCAAGACAGTCATGCTCAACTTCACCTTCAACATATTCATTTTCAGGGTTGGGCAAAAGGGTAGCAGGATTTAGTACAGTACATCTCCTCAATGTGACGTTATAGGCACCAAGTATAACCTGTTCATACTTGGTAAGACGACTATTGGTTAAGTACTGACTTCTGGTAAGCGTTAACAGGGCCTCTACAGAATGGGGGACAAAAACTGTAAACGGATGACCCATAACAATGCTTTTGCACTGCTCTATGCTGACACCTGTTGAGTCCACAGCTTTGAGACAGCCGGGCAAAGAAGCAGCTACAGGATCCAGTGTGCAGAAAAACATGCAACAGGTCTGCGAGCATTCCTGTGCATCTGGGTTAGCACTGAGAGATCACAGCCCTCTCTCTCACTGCAACACAAAGCAAAACATTAATTATAATCAGGCATTCCCAATGCCAGGGCATGGCAGAGACATTCTCTTAGCTCTGAGAAGGCACACATGCAGCTGTCATCCCATGGTACCGGATCTGACACGTCTTTGTGTTGGAAGTCTACAGTAGCCCACCATTCCCAAGAATATTCTGACTTCTTTCTGGTTTGTTGGCAAATTCATTTTCAGAATCGCCAAGATTCTCTCTTGTGACACCTTCCTTGCTTTTTTCTCAAAGTGATGTCCTAGATACAGGACTTCTTTCTTACAGTACTGCAATTTGGTCGGGGCACTTTATGTTCATTCTCAGCTAAGTGGTTCAACAAAGCAATTGTTGTCTTTTTTGCAAGCCTCCTGTGGATTTGACACAACCAATAGGTCATCAATGTACTAGACTAGGACTGAGTGAAAGGGCACCACTAGAGACTACATATTCTTTTTGAGTATCTGATTAAAAGTTGGTTGACTCTCTGTTTACCCTTGTGGGACTCGGCACCATGCCAAAACATGGCTGATGAAACGGAAAGTGAAAAGTAACTGGCTATCCTCATGCAATGATACAGAAAAGACTGCTTGGCACATATCAGTGACAGAGAACCACTCAGCTTCCCATGGAATCTGAAACCAAATCACAGCTCGATTTGGTACCACAGGACAACAAGAAACGACCTTTCTCAATTCTTTCTCAAATCTTAACCTTTCTCAAATCTTGTACGATGCAGTTGTTGCTTGAGTTAGAATTCCTTAGAAAAAACAGAACACAAGAGGTGTTTGAAAAAACAGGAACAGTTTGTTCAATTAAACGTTACGCTCGGGGGAACAGTTACAGGTATGAAAAGGAACTGGCTATCCTCATGCAATGGTATAGAAAAGACGTCTTTGGCACAAATCAATGACGGAGAACCACTCAGCTTCCAATGGAATCTGAAACAAAATCACAGCTCAATTCGGTACCACAGGACAACAAGGAACAACCTTTCTCAAATCTTGTACGATGCGGTTATTGCTTGAGTTAGAATTCCTTCGAAAAAACAGAAGACAAGAGATGTTTGGCAAAACAGGAACAGTTGGTTTAATTAAACATTACGCTCGGCAGAACAGTTACAGCCACAAGGTCTGAGGACTTTCTCAATTTACATTCGGTAGATGTCCTTCTTATATTCAGAAACACAACAGATCATAAAAGTTTCAAGCATATCATATATAGTGAGGAATGTTGGTTGCTGCCTGTGGAGACATGAATAAATGGTCAAACGGTTACTACAGGTGGGTCTCGAACTCCCGTGGACACAGTGTGGCCAGTGGTGTACGTGTCGAGATGTCCGGCATGGGGAGTGCATGATCACTATGTGTGCCTAGTTCTGATTGGCCATGTGTTCCTAACTCATGTGGCATCTGACTTAATGGTGTTTTCAGGAGCTTGCATACTCCCATCAGGCCATGTGTGCTCTATTGGGGCAATCTCCCCTGACCATTGTAATGTTGCTGCGCCTATCTGTGGGATTGATCAAGAGTTTCCTGCCTGAGTATTTGCCTGCCATCTACGCACCCTCCCACCTTTGACCCATCAATCAGTAATCCCGGTTCCAGGTCTCAGTGCCTGCTTTACTACAGAATTTCAAGTGGAGTTAGATGTGGAGTTCAGAATGGGCGATTCTATCAATAAGGACGAGATTTCATTTTTATCAATGAACGCATTAATTTCCACATTAACACAGTACTTTCCATTGTGTTTCTGCAAACCCATGATGGGTGAGGTATTCAGACTTAACATCGAAAAAATTATTGTGATTCAAACATATTGTGTGCAAAAATATAATTGACAAGAATATCAATTTTAAGGTAAGTAATATAGATGTTAAAAACATCTATGTTGTTAATCTCAATGTAAAAACTATTGATGTTGTTAATATCATTTACTAAAATATTGTTGTTAATAAAATTATTTCTTTATTATTTTTATGTATTTTAGTATATATTTTAATTGTATATGTTATAAGTTGTTTGTATAATTATTGTTATTTTTTTCAATATAGTTTGTAAATTTGTATTTGTTTTTAATTTTATTTAATAGTTTATTGTTGTTTTTAGTGCCGTAGTGGATTGTGGGGTTTATAGGGATACAGGGTGTGAAGTAAATTAATTATTATTAATTAATATTCATTTTTAATTAACATTATTTAATTGCAAATTAATTTTGTTAATTGTGTAATAAAGTTTTACTATTACGTTAAGTTTTAGGTGTGGGTTGTGGGGTTTGTAGGGGTATAGGGTGGGAAGTAATTTAATTATAATACATTTTTAATTACTATTAATTTTTTAATTGATAATTATGTAAATTGTGTAATTAATGGAATTTTTTACTTATATTTTTGGTGGGTTCTTGTTTTTGTGTGAAGTTGTTAAAATTGTTTATTTGTTTAAAGCTAACTACTCTCTCTCTCTACTATAGAACAGACTGGAGTGGGAATAGTAAATTTTACCCCTCCACAATCCAACACTTTCTCTACTGTTGCACAGACTGGAGTGGGAATAGTAAATGTTACCCCTTCTCAATCCTACACTTTCCCTACTGTTGCACTGATTGGAATGTGAATAGTAAATTGTTATCCCTCCTGAGTCCAACGCTTTCCCTACTGTTGCACAGACTGGAGTGGGAATAGTAAGTTTTACCCCTCCTGAGTCCAGCGCTTTCCCTACTGTTGCACAGACTGGAGTGAGAATAGTAATTTGTACCTCTCCTGAGTCCAACGCTTTCCCTACAGTTGCACAGACTGGAGTGGTAATAGTAAATTGTTACCTCTCATGAGTCCAACCTTTTTCCTACTGTTGCACCGACTGAAGTGGGAATAGTAAATTTAACACCTGCGCTATCCAACACTTTCCCTACTGTTGCACAGACTGGAGTCCGACGCTTTTCCTCCTGTTGTAGATATTTCAAAAACAACAGACGATAAAGGGGATCTTTTATTCAGGGTCATCATCCTATTTTCTTCTCCCCTTGCAAAATAGTGGTTTCTTCAGATTTAGAAATTATTTCCAGAGAATACCAGGCTTCATCAAACCATACATGGTTTTTAAATAGAATGTTTCTCCTCTTTGTTTCAAGGTTTTTCTCATAGGTCAATTCATTTGTGTAGAAGAATCAAAGCTCAAATAGAACTTAGGAAAGCAGGTTGTGAGTCCAAACCACTCCTCCCCTGCCCTGCTCTGTAAGCAGAACAGCCATGCCCGCCCACAAAGCTGCCACTGCAGGGAAATATAAAATGATAATAACAACGAGTTACTATGTTTTCTTTATTTCACTGCTGCAAGTAGTGGGGCGACCCTCCTCCGCCTTAGTGGAGGAGCCACCACTGACAAAAACTGTCACTTTAAAAAGGAGTTGATTGTTCACCTCAGGGATACTCATTTTCCAGGAGAATGGATGGTGAAGCTAGACCTCAGGACTCTTACCTCTCTGTTACAATGTGTCTGGAACACAGGAGGTACCTTTAATTTCATGGGCACACAAGGGTTTACCAATTTAAGACTCGCCCTTTGATTTGTCTTGTGCTGCATGTTTCTATGCAGATTCCAAACAGGAAATTTTACACCTTTCAGAGTACAGGATAATTCTTAGTATAAGGAATTAAGGGTGATTATGTCACTCTCTCACACATCTCTCAGGCAAATGGCCTGAATGGTAGCGCCTTTAATATGGGCTTATCTAATCCTTTACTTCTTCAATGCTTGTCTGAGTTGTGCATTTGCAGCCCGGCGCATAGATGATTTCAGTCCTTTTTCTCAGACGGACAACAATCTGTCAGTTTCGCTAATTTTTCATTGGGCAACAAATGGCTCAAATGTGGCATCTCCTGGGGTCTTCACTAAGTACATCCCTGTTCAAAGTTTACATGTCCCCCATTACGACATTGATTGAATCGTTTGGAATTTAGGTAGTCTCTTATGCTGATGGCACACTGTTGATCTTCTTGATGAACTGCTCTACAGACCTTGCGGTTGCTTCTGTTAAAATGTGTTTAACAAAAGTCATTGAATGAATGCATGGTGAAGGTCTTTGGCCCAGGGGCAACAAGCTGGAACAGCAGTTGCTGGCCGAACTCTCTAGGAACGTGTCCTTCCCTAGGAAACAAGGCCAAGAACCTGGGAGTTCTGATGGACCCTGACTTCAATTTCAACGCCCAAACTAACCGTACTGTCTCTACCTGCACCTGGATCTTAAGGATGCTGAAAAAAATCTTTCCTTATATCCCGCTCCCTGCACGTAAGCAGCTCTCCCTTGCCCTGGTAATGTCCAGGCTGGACTATTGCAATTCACTCTACCTAGACTCAAACAACAATGCGCAGCACAAACTCCAGCTAGTGCAAAATGCCCTTGCAAGACTGGTTCTGGACATTCCCAAAAGACATTCTGCGGCGAAGGGACTGAAACCCTACATTGGCTTAACATTAACAAACGCATCAGCTTCAAATCTTTATGTAGGGTCCATAAGGCTCTCTATCTACCCTACCCTACGAGACTGAAATCCATGTTCACCTGGTACTCCCCAGGCAGATCCCGTCGCTCATCTTCTAATCTTTATCTCCATGTACCCAGAACAGTAAGGAAGAAATGGGGCGACAGAGCCTTCTCTACGGCTGCCAGTAAACTCTGGAATACCCTGCCGATAAACATTAACGACATCTCTCAACACCTCCCTTTTAGAAAGGCCCTAAAAACTTGGCTATTCTGCCTATAGACATCCACGATATCACCCTCTCGCAGGTACTTTCTTTCTGGACGGTTAGTCTATAGCGCCTTGACGCACTCGGGTAACTGCTGCGCTCTATAAATTCAAAAATCAAATCAAATCAAATCAATGCATAACAGTCCACTGAAATGCAATGTTGATAAAACAGAGATCCTCCTTTTGGCCCTAGAGATATTTTCTCAAACTTCTCAGCCACTGATTGGTAGCCTGGAGATTTGCCTGCTCCACCCTCTCCAGCATCCACACATAGAAATCTGGGTTTCAAATTTGATAATGACCTGTCTTTTCATCCCCAAGTGCTGGCAGTTATGGCTTGTGTTTCTTCAGTTTTGAAAGCTCTGTAAAAATGTCTGCATGTTCTTCCCCTTAAGGCGTGTAAAATTAGAGGTACATGTTTTTAAATATGTCCAGACGTTATTCCACTAACAGCCTGGAATTGGGTCTCCCTAAAGTTCAATTGATCAAATTACAGGTGACTCAAAATGAGGCAGCATGTTTGGTTCTTGGGCTACCTCGGCACTGCTCGATACGCAGCAAGTTCAAAGCTCTGTTGTATATTCACAGAGTGTGCTATGCAATTGCCCCAACCAACCTCCAGGACAGGTTTCTGCCTTATTTCCTATAGACTCTTGAGCTCAAGTGAGACCTTAATATTGAAAATCCCTAATTTTAAACGGCAAATAAGGGGAGAAAGGTCATTCTCTTACCTAAAGCTAAAACGTGGATGAACTCTTGTTTTCCTAGCTCTCTAGGTCTGTATCACTGGTTCCTCCATCTTGCGTTTTCGATTGTCCACACGATGCCCGTTGCCACTGGAGCGACCTGCGCCCTTCATTGACCCATCTGAGCCTGCTACACTTCTCTCTTCTGGTTGGACTTGGTTAGGCACCCCCTTCCACCCCTACCTTACCCGTCCCAGCTCTGTAGACCGGACTAGTTTGTTACCCATACCATGGACCCTCTCCTGTTTTTGGCCGCCTTGCTTACTCTTAGTTTCTGGCATGCACTTAAGAATCTCTTCTCCATGCCTGATCTTCCTGGCTTGTTACGTATCCTTGCCCTTTTCTTCACCCCTTCCCCAGCTTTGCTCCTTGGTCTCGTTTTCCATCTTTTCTGTTGCTCTAGAAACGGAAGTATTTTATCTTGTGCTCTATTTCAACAGATGTATTGTTGCAATATGCTTTGCTCCTTGGTCTCGTTTTCCAACTTTTCTGTTGCTCTAGAAACGGAAGTATTTTATCTTGTGCTCTATTTCAACAGATGTATTGTTGCAACATGCGGTCGTTTTTTTTTTCTCCAGAAACTAATTTTAATCTTTGTATTCTCTGCTCTGCTGTAATAATTTCCTTATTTTATTGCGCTCTGATACCTCCGGGTCTAGCCAGCGCTAGCGTTTAGCGGAGCCCGAGAACCATTGGCTGTTGCCCGGTGGAGCTGTCCTATGCAGCTATAGAGGAGTCTGGCTTTGGCTCATCCCCTCAGCAGTCACCTACCCAGCCGGACTTCGGACATTGTTTCAAACGGTTCCTCACGGCTTTGTCTATCTTTCACATTGACTGCTTTAAATGCTTTATTCCTCCTGAAGTACTCTCCCCTTTCTGGTCTGCCTATCTCTACCTACTTTCCTCTCCCCCGTTTTTCCTCTCCTCCTCTTCCTTCCATTCCCCTTAAGACGTTAGTCTTGGCTATGCAAAGCTCTAATAACTTCTTTATTATGTATTCTCTTGTCTATCTCCTATGCCTATACTTGTAATTGTAACTGATGTAACTTATGTAACCTGTAACACATTGATCCTCATGTAAAGCGCTCTGATACCTCCGGGTCTAGCCAGCGCTATATAAAACTCATCAAATAAAAAATAAAACTCCCTCCTGTTATTCGTTCCATCAAGGCGGAGAATCATTTTAGGAAGCTCCTGAAGGCTTTATGGTTCACCACAGTGTAATCATTTGCTCCTTTAGTGTTGTGAGTTATTTGGTTTGTGCTGGGATGCTCTTTGGGGCAGATGTTTGCACTTTAACAATTAGCTCATTCATTCATTACTTCATTGTTGATTCATGCAGTATTACCAGGACCTTTTCATTGCCATACCAACATCTCATGATCATGACAAAAGTCTCTCTTTTATAGGCAAAGTACCCCCCTTAGACAAAGACCCTTGTAAAGAGATGAGATGGTGGCAAGACCATTTAGTTGCTTAAAACGGTCATACCATATTTGCCAGATCCACCAGATCTTGTAGAGAGAGATTCCAGTAAGTAGGCTTGAGGACCATGGAATATCAGGTACTCAACTGTTTGAACATGGCCTGCAAAGTAATTGTCAATTACATTGTTAAGATCTTTTGCAGACTCATTGCCATTCAGTTTCATCAAGGACAAGACCCTTTTCACTATAGTTTTATGGCTGGACACCATTTTCCCAGTTCAATACATAAACTTTACGGAAGGTATACGTCTAAATCCAAGGTAGGGTTAACAAAAGCATTTTGAGAGCCCTCTCCTATTAGAAAGTTTCCGTTTGGGCAGAATTTCTTCATTGTTTTCCCATAGTTTCAGGTTGACACTCCAGACACCAACATGAAAGTTGGTGTCTGGCATGTTTCTGAAGATTGGTTAACTGGTTACATTTGCCCTTTTCCTCCATTTGGCATGATCTCCAGGTGCCTGGTTCAGATTCTTAAACAGAAGGCTATGGTGACTCTCATTCCCCACTCTGGGTGGCCCCTGCCTGTTTCTGACCTCTCCTTGAAATGGCCACACATTTTATTGTATTGATTCCATTTCAACCTCTTCTCCTCCGAGATCCTCATAGCTAGAGAGACAACCTGATCCTATCCACCGATCTACAGCTGATGGCTTCAAAACTGTAAGGTAATCCTGGTCATGGATTGACTTTTTACCTTCAACTGCTAGCTTCATTAAATCTTCTTGGGCCTCAGATACAATCTAGACATTCAAGACAGCTTGGGACGATTGGGTTTGGTTGGTTTGTGGAAAGGACTCACTATCTTACTTAAGCAATTGTTACTTCAGTTCTGAATTTCCCAGCCTCAGTGGCATATCAGGAAAAGTCTTTCAGGGCTAGAAAGGGCTAAATATCAGCTATTCTGCTGGCCCTGGGATTTCTGAGGACAAAATCATGGTAGATCATCATATAGTTTGTAAACTACGGATAAATATCAGATATTCCACCCACTAAACCCTGTTATTCTTTATCATGGGAGGTTAAACTAGTTCTGCAATTGTTCCAGACATCGTTCTCTCCAAAGTTACGTGTAGTGTGGACGTAAAGAATGTTAATTAAACACTATTTATTTAAGAATGCCCTCTGGTCATTTGCTAATCTTTCGAAAAATCCCATACTCCTGCAAATTCTATTAATTAATATGTCAATTTTATGTAGCACAAACTTGCCCCAATGGCATTAGAGTGCTGCCCATGAAAACCAGATTACAATACACATTTTGACTAGGGGCAGGGAGATTAGGTGATTTGCCAAGAATCATCGGATGTTGAGCCGAGACCAGGACTCAAACCTGGTTCTCCTCTTCCAAGGCTATGGCAATTAGGCCACATCTCTCTATCTCTATATTTCCTCTTACTTTGGCCGAATGGGCACAACTATATTTTTGGTTAAAAAGATACAAAAAAATTTGGGGCTCATTTCATCAGAGGACACATGATCTTCAGAGTATTTTTGGCTGTAACAAGGTGAGAGGACAATCTTGGATCTGTTGATTCATCTAGGAAATTTGATTGCAAACCGATGCTTACTCCAATTTGGTTGCAGTGAACGTGCTTTAAACAGGCATAATATGAGCTCCTGATCTTCTCATAAAATAATGATTTTCGTAGCTAGACTAGGGAAAGCAATTCCTGATTTTATTGAGGACACAAAGGTGAAGTCTTTTGTCAGAGCCCCCCCCCTTTAAATTTCATATAATATAATTGTTCTTTATTTTCTTTTTTCAACTTCATTTGCTGCAATTCCCAGTTCTTCCTAAGGCTTCTTCTCACCAGGACACATATTTGTATTTATTTATTTCTTGCATAAGTTAATTAAAACCATTGCAATACAGTAATAAAGTTAATAAAAATAAAAACATTAGTACATCATAAAATGCATAGCATAGCCCAGGCGAAAGGATCGAAAGTTCTAATAGAGTGCAAGTTACTAAATTCATTCCTTTCACTCGGAGCCTATTTCGTGTTTAATTTTAGGCTTGCGCTCTGCGACCGGGCCCAATCGCCCAGCTGCCTCTGAAAGGTCCTTATAGGACACATATGAAGCTCAAGCGTCCAGACTTCTGAATATTCCTGATGAGTCATCTGGAGATTAAAAAGAAGTTGTTCTGCTGTTTCTGTTGGGTTTCTTCTTCTGAAGTTGATCTTCCACTTCATTCAAGGAGTTAAAATTACCTTCACATCAAGAAAAGATGCTCTTACTTACTGGTGAGTGCTATGTGTAGGCTAAGCTCATGTCTGATTGGTGGCTTAACTTCCCCTCATCCTATAGTTTGTACTGGGAAGTATAGATTTCTGTGATTCGTGGCTACTATAACATACTTAAGACAGACTAATGTTCACTTTCGTGTCTTTCGAAATCAGGACTTTCCTTTGCTATTCTAGCTAGGAAAATCAGCGTTTACCAGTAGGACATTACCCACATCCGGCTTCTATGCCCCTGTGTTTTTTTAACTCTCCTCCCCGTGCGACAAAAGCCTGATGTCCATCCTTCTTTCGCTCTCTTGTTAGTACCTCCTGTCTAGTCCTACATGTTGATCAATCAATTGGCGTTTTCTTTCATATGTGTTTAGTTAACCGAACTGGTGGCAAACTATTTCACAAACGATGTTCAGACTAAGTTTATGACATTTCATGTTTATTGTTCCTGTTATTTTATTGTTTATCATGTATTGCAGACTACATGGTCCAATGATTCTATTTGAATTATTGGAGAAACTTCTCGCTGCTGTTCTGTGTCCGATGCTTCATTAGACTTGAGGAAACAGTTCAATTTCGCGGACAGGCCGTCCTTGCCCTGAACATTATCACTATGTGATATGATGTGGAGAAGATTATATTTTAGAATAAGGGAGATGCAGCTTTAATATTGGCCTCAGTCTTCGAGAAAGTTCTCTGTGCACAATAGATTTTCTAGATATATTATCCCGATGTCGACCATGGGGGACAATAAAACGTGGATTCTTGATGCATTTTTTCGCAACTGTCATTTCTAGTGGGAAAAAACTGCTTCCCACAGTTAGGGCTGGGTAATTTTGAAAGTACGGTAATTATTTCAGTGCGTCAGGGGCGGCCTTGGGCATGGGCGAGCTGGGCCCAGCCCCGGGGCGCAAATATTGCAAGGGGGCAGGAGAGAGCTACCTGAATTGATGTCATGTACACAGCAGCACCACCATCCCATTTGGTCTCAAAGACTAGCTAGAAGTTAAAGACTTTGTAATCAGCCTAATTGTTAGCACCCCATCTACCCCCTGCCTTCCTGCCATCTTCCTCACACCTCCTGCCCTCTCACCGACCTGCTAGTGAATTTTAGTGGAAGTAATATAGCTGGTAATTTTTCTAAACATCGTATTAAGGTTTAGTGGGCTAATAGTGGGCTAATACTCTGCTACGGAAGTATTTGTTCAGAATGAAGGCCCCTGATTCAGATCTCTGCAGTGCCACCTCAGTCTGTTATCGGGCTAAGTGATGAATCAAGCTTTATTTACTCTCGTACGCTTGCATGTCCTGTTTTCCTTTTAAAGATGTAGAAAAGGTACTTTGGCTTGGATTTCTTCAGTAGTACTACCTCCGCTCGTTATTGTTTTTAGTGATAGATCAAATTTAATTTATTTCATACGTTTGATGTCCTGTTTTCCTTTTAATGATGTAGAACAGATACTTTGATTTGACATAAAAAAATAAGTTCATGTCATTTACAAAAATGATCCACTAGATGGCAGAAGAAGACTTGACATCGAAGGTAAAAAGTAATGATTTTGAAAGCCACTTAAAGTGAGCTTACTTTGCGTAATAACCATATCACAATAAAACTGCGCTGTAACCAATATAGCTAAAAGGTGGCGAATTAAGATAATGTGGTTAAAAAGATCAAAGAATGTCTTACATGTAGCCCACCCACATTGTATTATACTGAATCAAAAACATTGTTAGCCCTGGCATTCTTTCTGTTACAATGACCATTGAATTCAGATAGGTATACCAAAATTATATTGTTGGCTAGAACTTAAGGTTCCATGGAGATTTCTGAAAATATTCCCATTTCCTACAATAACTTTGTAATGTCATTCTGACTTTTATCTAGTTTCAGGGACATTAGGGAAAATGTAAGTTTTTAGAGTGGGCTTTCCAAAAGTACTGTTTAATGTGCTTTTTTTTTCGTTCCCCCCAAAATTGATGGAGCAGTGCCCTTCGAGCGAGGGGTAAATATTGCTAGCTGGGAGTAGCAGGGAAAGTGATAGGCACTGGTACCGTCAGCAGAAAGAAATAAGGCACTCTTTTTTAGGTCACAGTTTTGCTAAAGACATCTTGGGGACTTTCAGAAAGTTGACCTAGGAATGCATTCTGCCCAATTGATTACTGTTAGAAATGGGGGTCTCTAGTTGACAGTGGTGTGCACCCTGTCCAAGTAGGGACCCTTATTCTATTCAGGGTAAGGGGATTACACAGCTAAAATAACCCCTGCTCACTCCCTTGGTAGCTTTCCACGAGCAGTCAGGCTTATCTCAGAGGCAATGTGGAAAGCATTTGTACATAAACACACAGTAACACAGAGAAAACAATACAAAAGGACACCACACCAGTTTAGAAAAATAACCAAGTAAAAGACTGAGTAAAACAAGACCAAAACGTCAAAAATCCACTATACACAAGCATAGACATCCCTTTTAAAAGGTTCAAAATAGTTCAGTCCATAAGAAACTATGGATACGTCACTTTTAGGATGTATGACGATACCACGCATGCATTACATCGCATGCCATTAGATAGCGGTTTTAACAACGCAAGTCGTAACAACGACTTGCGTTGGAGGGCGCTGGACTTAGGAGTAGATTAATTTACTATTCCAACTCCAGCCTACGTACAGTAGGGAAGGTGTTGGATAGTAATTTAAACTACTCCTTGTCCTATAGGCCCTCCAGTGCAAGTCGTTGTAACGACTTTCGTTGTAAAAACCGCAATCTAATGGCATGCGATGTAATGCATGCGTTCTAAAGGTTGTTTCCCCACTTTTATCACAAAGTACCTGGGATGCATCAAAATTAAAGAAGAAAACAGGCGCAGGGGAGGTGAGGTGCCGATAAACAAAGCGATGCATCAATTCCTTACTCGCAGGTGAGGTGATGCGTCCATTCCTTACTGTCAAGTAGGCAAACTTCAAAGGAAAGTCTTTGTAGTTCACATGACCTTGCCTTTCCCTGACCTGGCTCCAGACACATTACGGGGGGGGGGGGTGAGAAGGCGTTGTATGAGGACAGATACAGTCCTAATCAGGTGTCAGTGACAAATCCTCCCACCACTCTAGCTCGGGAAGACTTATCAGCCTGGTGATGGGCCATCAGGATATGCAGGGCACTCCTCAGCTCCCTTTGTGTGACTGTCTAAAGTGAATGCACAAACAGCTCCACTGTCAGACTAAACCAGGAGGGGATTTCACAGGCAGGCAGATGCACAGAATGGTAAAGCAAGAAAGTGCACACTTTCTAAAATTGGCATTTCCAAACACGCAATTTAAAAACCAACTTTACTAAAAGATGTATTTTACAATTTTGAGTTCAGGGACTCAAACTCCAAATCTCTATCTCTTCCCAATTGGAAGTTACACTTGTAAGAGTTTACAGTTACAGCCCTCCCTGGGGCCCTCCTTGATCTTGTCCACCTCATTGCTGTCAGCGCCGGGACGCCCCTTTGCTGGGGCAGCTGTCGAGCTTTATAAAACCCACTAACATAACATAACAAGGCAGCTCCAATGATAACCTATGGGAAAAATAGTCCTTGCAATAGTGACAAACGAAATTGGCAGTATTTCACTAGCAGGACATGTAAAATACACCAATACACGTCCTACCTTTCACATACACTGCACCCTGCCCATGGTGCTTCTTTGGACCTACCTTAGGGGTGCTTTACTTGTTGAAAATGGGAAGGATTGGGCCTGGAATGTGGGTGCACTTTGCAGGTCAACATTGCAGTTTAAAACTGCCCACACAGACACTGCTGTGGCATTTCTGAGACATGTTTGCTGGGCTATGCATGAGGGTGGCACAACCAGTGCTGCAGGTCCAGTATTAGCAGTTGAATTACAGGCCCTGGGCACACAAAGTGCACTTTACTAGGGTCTTACCAGTAAATCAAATATACCACTCATGGACAACTAATCACAATCACAATTTACACAGGGAGCACTTGCACTTTAGCACTGATCAGCAGTGGTAAAATGCCCAGAGTTCTAAAACCAGCAAAAACGAAATGCAGCGAAAAAGACAGGGGAAAAACACGCCAAAGATGCCAGGTCTAACAATTACCATTGGCTTTGCGATTTATAACTCACATTTTCTGGCTTTTAATTTGCAGTCTTCATTTGCTTTAGGCTCTCCAGGTTCAGCTCGTCACTCCTGTTGCCTAAAGCATACATACTGTATTCTTCCAAGAACTCCCTTTCTGTAAACGGGCCTTTAAATCTTGTTCTTATTTTGACACATTTGCTCTGTATTCAAAGACTGAGGTCAAATGTCAGGCACTGTCTTCTGAAGGGTTCTTGTTTACTTTTCTTTCTCTGACTTCAAGGTGAGAGGATTTATGTGACAATCTTGCTGGATACTGGCGGTAGCAAAGAGGTTTTTCCTAGCACACAACAACATTGAAATGAACTGTGTGAAGTATTTCAGAATATATCAGAATTAGGTACACAAGTAAAGCAAATGTTTTGCTATTTCTGCAGTGTGTTGGAAATAAATACTTTAATATGATCAAAAGAAATCATTTTACTAGTTGATGCAATTTCACTGTATAGCTTTATTAGTCAGTTCAAATTTAATCTTCAATTCAATTGAAAATGTGTTGTCTGTAATGGCAGTGTGCTACCATACCATGCATACTCTGCTCTAAGCCACTCCACTCTACTCTGCACCACTCCACACCAATGAATTTTACTCTGCAGCACTCCACTTTACACCACTCAATGCCACTGCACTTTATACCACTTTATGCTACGCCTCTCTACTCTACCCTGTACCACTCTGCTCTATGCCAATGCACTCTTTGCCACTTCACTCCAACCCACTCCAGTCTAGGCCGCACCAATCTGCTCTGCACACCTCCACTCTAAGCCACTGTACTCTACCCCACTCTGCAACACTGCACTCTATCCCAATACAGTCTATGCCAATGCACTTTACTCTGTAACACTCAACTCTATGCCCCTGCACTCTACACCAATCCACTGTATGTCACTCTAATCTACTCTGCACCACTGCACTCTATGCCACTGCACTCTACACCACTTTACTCTACGCCATTACACTCAATGCCACTCTATGTAACTGTATTCTACCCTGCACCACTCCACACCCCTTGACTCTACTCTGAAACAATCTACTCTGCGCCACTGCACTCAACTCCACTTTACTCCACTCTACTCTATGCCACTGTACTCTGTGCCACTGTACTCTTAACCACTGTACACCAATGCTCTCGACACAACTGCACTCTGTCAATGCACTGTATGACACTGCACTCTACTCTGCATCACTGTACTCTATGCCACTGCTCTCTACTGCACTCTATACCACTGCACTCTGGCACTCTACTGTGCAACACTGCACTCTCCTCCACTGAACTCTACTCTGCACAACTCCACTCTAAGCTACTCCACTTTACACCACTGGACTCTATGGCACTCTACTCTATTCTGCACCACTCTATGCTACTCTACTCTGTACTACTCTATGCCACTGCACTCTGTCACTCAACTCTACTCTGCACTCTACGCCTCTGCACTCTATGCCACTGCACTCTACGCCACTTGACTCTACTCTGCCCCACTGCCCTCTGCATCACTCAACTCTATGCCACTCCACTCTGCACCTCTCTATGCCACTCTACTCTAGGCCACTCTACTCTATGCCACTCTACTTTTCACTAATGCACTCTGTGCCACTCTACTCTGCACCACTCTACACTGTGCCACTCTACTCTATGCCACTTCACTCTGTGCCACTTCACTCTGCACCACTCCACTCTGCGACACTCCACTCTGCACCACTGCACTCTACTATGCATCACAATAATCTACACCACTGCATTCTATGACGCTGTATTGTATGCTGCTGAATTCAATGCCACTACTCTCAATACCACTTCACTCTATGCCACTGTACTCTGCAACACTATACAATGATGTACTCTACACCAGTCCACTCTACTCTATGCCACTCTGGTGTATACCAGCCTATGCAAATCCACACTATGCCACTCCAATACACAACACTCTCTGCCATTCCATTCTACAACACTCTGCTCCACTCTTCGCTCTATGGCACTCCACACAATTCTCCTCTATGTCAATAACATTTAGCCATGCTGAGCAGCAGTCACACTGGTGCACAACATGGCTAAAACCCATTGGCAATGCCAATAGCTCTTGCATAGGAGAGACCCATTGGCTTTGAAAATTCTTGTTTTTATTCTTGCACATCTGCAAATTGTAATAATGCGTGAAATGCCATCGTCTGAAGCCAAAATCTGACAGGCAACCCAGCAAGCCAATGCTTGACAGGAAATCGCACATACAAGCCAATGACTGAAGAAGTCAAAAGGTCTTACCAAATTGCTAAAGGAGTTTGTAGCAGAACCTAAACAATCACCACCAAACTCATGTGCTCATAGATCATTTTTAAGTTTGGTCTTCATCCACTGGTCTGTTGTGTCATTTACATTTTGCTTCTGCCCACTTCAGCATACAACACAGGGCAATGGATAAGCCTACTTTAGTGGCTCTTAACCTGTGGTCCGGGGACCCCTGGAGGTCCATGACACCTACTTACGGGGTCTGCAAAAGCTTAGAAAATAAAAAAAGTAACATTAACCAATAAATAAAGTGTATGTACATAATAAAGCAAAATGTGTATTTGTTTGATGAATGCTTGTTTTCTTAATTTTGTGTATTGTTTTTTGGTTTCAATCATCGAAATTGCTTAGTCCGGGGCCTCCGAATTCCAAAAATGACTCAGTGGGGGTCCCTGGATTCCAGTAATGATTAAGTGGGGGTCCACAGAAGTCAAAAGGTTACGCACCACTGGCCTACTTAAGCCACTGGTTAAATTCACTTTGATGGACTGCATTTTGCTCAGCCGCACAAAAGGCAGTTCCTTCAGCGCCTGTGTTTTTGTTATTACTTTATAATTATTACTTTAGTGTTGGCTTTGTGTTTAGAGCCTAATGTGATAGCAGGGCGCTTTTGATGTAAACACATGGCAAATTCCAGCTTTATCAGATCCCATCTCCTGTTAACATTGTTATAAATTCCTTTCTGAATGGACTTGTTTATCTGACTGCTGCTATTTCACATCAGCTCACATGAACTCTGAATATAAGCGAATCAGTGGGCTCCTTCAATCTTGACAACCTGTCTTTCTTTCTTTCTTTTTTCTTTCTTTCTTTTCATCGTTTGTTCATTCCTCCCTTCCTTCCTTTCTTCATTCCTTTTTTCTTTCTTGGTACTTGCCTTCCATATTTCCTTCGTTCCTTCTTGCCTTCATTCATTCTTGCTTGCCTTCTTTCTTTCTTTCAATCTTTCTTTTATTCTTTCTTTCTTTCATTCTTTTTCTTCTTTCTTTCTTTCTTTCTTTCTTTCTTTCTTTCTTTCTTTCTTTCTTTCTTTCTTTCTTTTCACTTTTTCCTTTCTTTCCTGTCTTACTTCTTACCTTCTTTCTTTCTTGCCTTTCTTCTTTTCTTCTCCCTTTCTTTCTTTCCTTCTTTCTTTCTTACTTTCTTCCTTCATTCCTTCTTTCTTGCCTGCTTTCTTTTTTGCTTCCCCTCTCCCTCCCCCTCCCTTTCTTTGTCTCTGCTTCTATTTCTCTTTCTCTGTCTGTTTCTCTTTCTGCCTTTCTCTCTCTTATTCTTTCTCTCTCTCTCTCTTTCTTTCTTGCCTTATTTCTCAAAGGCAAGAGGTTGGCAGCTAATGACAGACCAATTGGCTTTTTTAGGTCTGTGTTAGTCAAGGCCTTATGATTTTACTAAAATTATGTGTGCAACATACTTACTTATAGGGTTTTTCAGTCAGACATCATCCATTCGTCTGTGTGTATATCATTCACATTTTTCTTCCTCCCACTCCAACATGAATCAAAGGGCAACATGTCAGCCCACTTCAACCATTGGCTGACTTCACTATGACTTATGGCTGCCCTTTCACAAGAAGCACATCCACACACAAAGTAGTTCCCTTCAGTGCCATGGAGTTCTATGGTAATGTCTGCTTTTTTAAGATTTAAAAAAAACTTTTTTGCTTTTAGCCAATGTTTTTTTTCGATTGATGAGGATCCGGCAACTTCTTAAACAATAACGTTTTTCAAAAGCCATTAAAAAACAAAACAACAATTTCCTAAAGACTATCAGCCAATACCAGACCTACTGTCTTTGCCAATGCTTGTTTGGGATAAAATAACTATTGGATTATTTAGCCATGATCAGATTACTCCCAGTTATTATCACCAGGGACCAGTAACTGCATTGCCACTGGCAAAAATCATAAAATTACCGCAGATTGAGATTAATCTGTCATTATACCAGCGGTGTCCTCCCCATCCCCCCATTAGGGCAGAGGAGCATCGCCCCCCTGCTGCCAGTGCAGCAAATGTAAAAAAAAATGATAATAAAATGAATTACCATGTTATTTTTCACTGCTGCCAGCCCAAGACGTGTTTGAGGGCAGGGCAATGCTGCTGACTAGCAGCAGGGGAGCGCTGCTCACTCCACCAGTTTACACTGCACAAGTTACTTTTGCCGGCCGTCTTGTGATGGCCAGCCTGACATGCGCAGTGCAAACCACTCCACCTAGCTGTCTCAGACAGCTGGGTGGAGAGGAGGCACAGGCCTCCTGTGCCTGCTGGAGCATTGAGGCAGCTGCTCCAGCCAAATCTGGCGGTACTCTCATGTTGCTCATATGCAGCATGAGAGCAGCATCGGGATTTGCAGATTGGGGTTGCCTGAGGCTCCATGAGATGCCCTGGATTTCGCTGATGCCAGAAGAATAAAGAAAACACAGCACGAGTAAGTACATTTGAATATTTTTTTTGAATTTCTTTTTGCCCCCCACTGGGTTTGTCTCTCAATCCCCCCAACAACCCTCCAGTTTTGAGGGTCATAGCCCACCACTGCATTATACATTTGCAGGTAACTCGAAATTAACAATAATAAGGTGCACATTATAATCCCCAGATGAAGTAGGAGTAACCCGCTATGAGTTTCGTACTCAGGAGTTGGGGAGTAGCCACTGGAATCGGTGTTTGCCTTCTCAGTATTACATTTGCTCTCTTCCAAACCCTTGACTATTGGCAGATTTTGTGAGGTTTTTGCTGGTGAAATCTGCATGAAGAAAGAGATATGGAGTGATCTGTTTGATAGTGTGTCTGAAAGTGTATATGTGTGTGCGTGCTTTTGTGAGTGTGTGTAAGTAAGAGTGTGTGTAAGAGCATGTAGAAGAAAGTGTTTTAATTTTAAAAAGTCCTTTTGTAAGTTTTTGAAAAACTGCCCTCAATCAAATGATCATTTCATTCTCTTAAACTATCTGCATGTCTGACTAGTAGCCCAGTTACTCTTTCACCTCATGATTGATACACAGTAACACTGATGGGGTCAGGTTGAAGAGTACCCAGAAGACAACTGTAAGCCATCAGCTTTCTCTGTCCTCTGCCAGCAGAGGCCCTGGGAAACTAAATATAATTTGACATCCTCTCACATTGTTTACTTGAACTTCCTCACTAGAACAATTTTTGAAAACCACAACTTATCACTTGAAACGCACTGCCATGAGGTCAGGCATTTTCCAGGTGTTCTTCTTTGTAGCAAGCCAGCTTTCTTTCATTTCATCACTTATTCTTGTGGATATTCTGTGGTTCTGCCTTTTCTGATTTGTTTCAACCTTCATCCATAAGTACCTGATAAAGCTTTTCAGAAAACAGTTTTTTTAGATTTCGACTCAGCTAGTGCCACTAGGCAATTTCCTGTTTTTTGCGCATCTGTTATATTAAGCGCTTGTGATATTCATCAAATGTATTACAAATCGCACCCAGTAAACATCACATATGCAATTTTTACCAGGTACAAAATTTAATGCATGCGATATTTTCCGCGCCTGTTAAATAATGATTTTGCAGCATGTATATGAATGATAGTGAGCTATTTACTAGGGGTTTCCAAACTCATGTAATTTGTTGTAACACAATTGAGAGAAATTGCCACAGAATCAGGCACAATTACACATAATTAGGCAATATCTCATACTCAAAAAGTTACTGAATGCTCCGCTTGGCTAAACTTTTAAAATAAAACTGTAATTTCAAGTTGATATCTGGTCGCTCATGTTAAAAATACTGCCAGTCACGTTCGGATTTGTACTTTTGCTCCACAAATTACCCGAACGGTCTGCTAAAGTAAAAAATCGACCTGGAATGTTTGTTAATGACCTACATTAAAGGAACTGCTGCTTGCGTTCAAAACACTGCTGCTACAATTTCACCCAGACCGACTACTTACTCAGCAGAATCAATATTTAATAGGTAAGATGCTACTGTAAAACATAACTTCAAACTTGTAATAAAAGAATGAATGAATGAATGGTGAAATGGAAGAGTGAGTTAGTGCATGCTACAGAATAAGTGGCACAAAAATCTGTGCCCCCTTCTATAACACCATTATTTATTTCTGGGCTATAAGATTTGCTTCCAGCATGACATTTTGGCGAGTACATCCACATCTGGAATATGTCTTCCATACAGAGTCCTCACTTTCTTGACCTGGTACCAGGCCATTGCCTCAATTGTTCATTGCCTTCCGCTGTCCACAAATCTTTGTTCTAGGGCACCAGAATGTTTTCCTCAGTGCCCACAGGGTATAAACTGCACATATGTATGTATGCAAGATGGCTCTCTTCCTCAGTCCATTTCCTATCTTCAGATACCAATCCGTTCTATGGTCATTTGCTAGTGATGGGAAGATTTGCTTATAATTGCTCATGTCCGCATGCTGTGCTGCTCTCACAACAACTGAATGGTCAACTACCTAAGCCGGTATACAGAAGAGATATGGGTCCTGATTTAGAGTTTGGGGGATGAGTTACTCCATCACAAATGTGACAGATATCCCGTCCGCCATATTACTAGTGCATTATATCCAATGGCACTTGTAATTCAGCAGACGTAATATCCGTCACGGTTGTGACAGAGTAACCCATCCGGCGAACTCTAAATCAGGCTCAAAAATATTCAGTGGATGCATTTACACCATACTTGTTTGCATTTGAATATATAAGCATGTATATAAGTGCATACAAAATTGATGACCATTTATGGGACCTGTCATATAAAAGAACTAGTATATGTCTAGGGCGAACATAAATTCTTTACTTATCCTAATTCTATTGCCCAGACCTTTGTAGCTCATTTTCTGACAAGTAACAACCCTATCCAAAAAGATATTGCTGAAGTTTTTTCACCCTTAATTCCTGATTTCTAATCCAGTCAGTGCCGCTGCTATACTCTTTCTAAATAATGTTGAGAGACTGTGAAATCACTAACTACTACTAGATATTGTTCACCAGCTAGAGTCTAGTGACTGGCCTTTGGGGCTCTGAACAAAAATGCATTCTCTCCAGCTTGATAGTACAAGATGAAGATCTGCTCTTATCTGTGCTTATATTTTAAATATATATATATATATAAAAAATATCTTCCTCTACCTTTGGGGTGGTCTTTCACAATCAGGGTCAAGGCCACAAGAAACCCCAGAAACTTACCCCAACACCTTTGATATCTCTTATCTAAAGCCTCATGGTCAAAGCACAAGTTCCCACCATTCTGTCATTTCTGCACCTCTTAAGGATATTGAGTATCTGAATAATCACCACCCAAAAAAGAACCTGCATCAGAAGCAACATTTGCAACACAAGTTGTGAAGAATGTTAAGCATTTTGCTGTTTCCTTCATTCCCTTTTCCTAGTGAAGTCCGCTGATCTGGTTCAATTACCCCCTTTGGTATCGCTTTGTTCGCCCTAAGTTGGCAGGGTATGCCCAGACGTGGGTCCCTTGCTCACTTTGCCACTGGATTCAAGATAGCCTGGCTGATGAGGGTTTTGAACCCAAAACCGGTCCCAGGATGCTTGTTTCCGGTCCAGGGAAGACATGGCTTGGCAGTTCGGGCTGGACTGTTCCCATGAGGCACAGGGTCAGACTGATTTGCATATGGCCATGTCTGAACTGGGGTGGTGGAGTGAGCTAAAGAATGATGATGGATTAAACCCAGATCAGTTGACTGGGGGTGAGTGTTTGATTTGCTCTAACGCTCCGTCCATCATCCCCTTTGGTATCGCTTTGTTTGCCCTAAATTGGCAGGGTATGCCCAGACGTGGGTCCCTTGCTCACTTTGCCACTGGATTCAAGATAGACTGGCTGATGAGGGTTTTGAACCCGAAACCGGTCCCAGGATGCTTGTTTCCGGTCCAGGGAAGACATGGCTTGGCAGTTCGGGCTGGACTGTTCCCATGAGGCACAGGGTCAGACTGATTTGCATATGGCCATGTCTGAACTGGGGTGGTGGAGTGAGCTAAAGAATGATGATGGATTAAACCCAGATCAGTTGACTGGGGGTGAGTGTTTGATTTGCTCTAACGCTCTGTCCGTCATCCCCTTTGGTATCGCCTGGTTCAATTACAGGCATAAAGAGGAAATTATAGGTATAATTGTGCACAATAATGTATTCCACAGTTCAGAAAGGTCATTCAAAAATGAAAAATGTATTATCTATTTGCATCAAAAAAGGTAACCTGATAAAATGCCCACTTTTATTGCAGCAGAATGCAATAGGATGCTTTTGAAAGTATATCAGGCATTAGAAAATAAAAATGCTTACTTCTGTTATGGAAAATCTACAAACTTCCTATTTGCAGGTCATAGTTGACTCAGCATGACACAAAAGGCTTTTAGATTTATGCTACCTATTCTATTTATCCATGTTTTGCATTGTTAAATATAACCTGTTTGAAACTTAGCAACATTGTTTAGCCAAAATGCCATTCACATTTAGCTGGCTTCCTATTATTAACACCATGTTTACAATTTATGGGGCATATGCACAAAATCACTCGCAGAATCGACCACAAACATGCTTTTTTGTATGTACAAAACACAAATTGTGACTGGGAAACATGTTACAGAATCACAATTTGTGTTTAGTGATGTTGTTTTTGGAAGGGGACTATTAGGGAGTCCCTTCCTAATTCCGAATCACAGTTGTAAGTATGAATGTTTTGGGACCGAATTACAATCGCAAAAACTCCTTTTTGCAAACACCTTAAGGGTGGTGATAACCATTTGCAAATGGGAAGGGATCCCCACAGGACCCCTTCACCTTTGTGAATGTTGAAACAAATATTTTTTAAGAACAGGCAGTGGTCCAAAAAATAAACTTAAACGTTCAATTTATTTTTTGAAACGCAGTGGTCGTAAAATGAAATGTAAACATTTCAATTTATTTTTTGAAATGCATCCCGTTTTCCTTTAACGAAAACAAACGGAATTTAAAAAGTATATATATAAATAAAGATTGCTTTATTAAAAAGCAATCACAGACATGGTGGTTTAGTGACCCCAGCAGGCCACTATCCCTGTGATAGCTGCGATTCCTAATGAGTCACAAATTACGACCTACCTCATTAATATTCATGGGGTAGGTCAATTGCCATCCCATTAGGAATCGCTAAATGAAACTGAATGGGTTTCATACATTAGGAAATCACAATCCCTAAAATTTGTACATATGGCCCCTAATGTTCTAATGCCAAAGGATTTAGGAATGGCGGGAGCTTGCATCAACACACACAGGTGTCATAATACTGTTGATAGTAGCCCTCAATACCCATTTGTTCTGTGAAGGCAGTCAGTGCTCAGACCAGCAGAGCTGCACATATCATGGGCGGTTAAACAGATGCCATATGGGAGGTGTGGTGCAGCGGCCAGGGCAGCTGACTTCGGAGCACAGGGTTCACGGTTCGATTCCCGGCTCCGGCGGCAGCTCAGCTCAGCACCATGTGACTCTGGGCAATAGCTCACTTAATTTCCACGACGGCCCCCAGCGCCTTGAGACCCGTAAGGGTGAGTAGTTCGCGCTTTACAAATACGGATTTAGGTGGAAATTTGATCCTTTGTATGAGTAATAGTGATGGCCTTGGTGTGTTTAATAGAGAGGAAAAGGAAACAATATTGATCATCTCTACTGCAGTTGGGGAGTACAGAAGGTTTTGGAGACAAACACAGTGTTGTCTACCTGGAAACCAGATCTGTGGCCGTATTACACAAAGTGGCCTGGAGGGGCGCAATGGTATTGGGCACCCACTTTGTGTGTCCCCAGGGTACTCTGACATTACAGAACCGGCCGCAGGCGCTTATGCAGCCCCTTATAAAATACTGATAATGCTGGTGCACATTAGCACCAGCACTATCTCAAGAGGGCATTCTCTCGTGGTGTGGCCCCATGCAAATAATGGAGTCTCTTTACCTCTGCACCCAACCAATATTATGGATGTGGGCAAGAAGGCAAAGAAGCTGTCAGGAGGCGCACTGAACAACACGCTATAAAATGCAGCCCTCTGGAGAGGATAGAGGACTCCCATGGACCCCCCAGACATCACCCTGCAGGCAGGCGCAGTCACTTCCTGCACCTGCATGCAGAGGGATCTCTGCCCTCTCGCTAAAGTGCAGGCGGGTGCCGCCTGTAAACTGAAACATGGAGCGGCTGATTAAAGCACCTTCTCTGTATGAGTTCACGGCTGCCCTGAGGGCAGCACATTCACTGTAATTGGGTGAACGATTCATGTTTGCACCCAGCACACCTGTATTAAGATGCGCATTGGTGCAAACATTTTAACAGTGTGCCCGATACAGAATATGGCTTCAGGTACACATTGATATTTATACTGCCTACCCATCTGACACATCTCTCCAATCTTTGGTGGGTGAAGAAAGCCTTGTGGACAAAAAGAGCTGAGGCTTTTGCTGCGGAATGTCTAAAAACACTTGTAAAGGGACAATGTGCTTTGCTCTAAGGAGGAGTTGTGGGGCAATTTCTGCAAATTGAAGCCCTATACATTACTCTCAAATATTTTCTCCAAAATATTGGAAATGTTTGGACCATCAGAAAATAAATTGGAGAACGTTTTGTAAAAGATGAGGCTTAGGACAAATTCAGCTTTAAAGGATACAGTCAAGTTGCCAAGCCTCCTCAAAAAAATGGTGATATTTTAATTTAAGTTAATTAGGTTATTTACTAGGCGCACAAGTCCCAGAGCTTCTTGGAGCCTGGAAGTCTCCCAAATTTAAGCACAGACTGTTTCATCTCAAAATACAATTTAAACAACATGGTTTTAGTTATTTCTTAAATTTGACAATGGACATTTGGCCATGTACCTCTATGTACAGGTCATTCCCTTCCTCCACAGCTGTGTAAGAAAAAGTGCAACCACCACAAGAGGTAGAACGAGCATTAGAACATTCAATACAAAAATTGCCCTGTGAATGAAGATTAATAGAAGGTTCATGCTGGCTGAATTTCTTGGCTGGTAAAGCAGGGGTACCATTGTGGACAACCCTGCAATTGATGACTAAAGATTGAAAGAGAATGCTCTGCTTTATAGATAACCAGTTGAGATGCATAAAAGATGGAGATATATGTTGACTAGTGGAAACATCAGTAATGCTGCATGCAGCAGCATTTTGCACTAGCTGTAATCTTTTGATTATTTTCTTTGTTAAAGCCAAGTCGCAGGAATTTGCTTAGCCAAACTGTAATTGGATCAAGGTGGCAATCACTTGCTTATGCAAGTCTATTGCAGTGGAAGACAGCATTTTCTTAAGAGTTTTTACATGACAAATGCAGGAACTGGCAACATTATTAGCCTGTGGCGTTAAGGTGCCATTTGAATCAATAAATATGCCAGATTTCTTACTACAGCCAAATTAAAGGTTGACATTTTGAAAGCTGTGTTTTGTCACCAATATGTCCGTTTTGTCGAGATTCCATTTGAGGAAATTACATGCCTTCCACTTACTAAAAGAAGACTGTTCAGAATTACTCAAGTCAGGCTGGAATTTAAAAAGCATGGGTGTCTTCGGCATACTTATAATAAGGATTGGCAAAGCCAATAGGTCTGGCACTGCCCACTAGCGTTTTGGCAATTCTTGTTTTGTTCTCTTGCAAAACATTATTGTTGGGGAAGCTGCCATGACCTCGTCACTCTAAAAAAAAAAACACACACATTACCTTAGTACTCCCTGGCACTACTTTGTATGGCAATGTTCCCCTTATAAAAGGTAGACAGACATATAAAACTAGTAGATAGGTAGATAGACAGACAAACAGATAGATAGATAGATAGATAGATAGATAGATAGATTAGACAGCGTTTTTCTCATTAGTAATATAATAGTTAAATGTCTATGTTAGCACAACATGCAAGAGCACTGAAAACAAACTAGGAAGCCATAAAAGCAAGACATACAGACCAAAATGGTTTGCAAGTATAACTGTAGTCCTCAATCAAAAAATATACAACAGAATTACATACAAGAGTGCAGCTATAAATGCACTTCATTGTGTGCATACTAAAAAGAGGATAACTTTATGACTTTATGAAGAACAGTTTCAAATGGTCACAATATAGTATGCTGTGAAATAGCAGCAACAAGATGAACAAAGGCCACTCCAAAATGAATTTATAACAGCAATAACAGGAGACAGGACCTGATAAAGCTGGAATGTGCCCTGCGCTGGCAACAAAAGCGAAATGAAGAGCTGGTAGAAAGTGTCCTACTCTCACATCAGGCTCTGAATTCAAAGGCAACACTAAAGTACTAATTAAGTAAAAACAAAAACACTGGCACTGAAGAGAACTACCTTGCATGTGAATATGCTCCTTGTGAAAGAGCAAAATGTAATCAATTAAAGTGGAGATAGCCAGTGCATGACCCATTGCCCCATGTTGTAGTGGACGGAAGCAAAATGTGAATGACAGAACAACAGACCAATGGTAGAAGAGTACAGGTTAAAAGCCTCTTTATGTAAGTGTAGCATATATTCAGTCTTATTTATGAGAAGTAAATGCGAGAGAAGGGTTTGAATTAATGCGGTATGCGTCGGCGCCTACTCGTGTGTACGTGTGTGTTAAAAGATTCTTAGTGGAGTACGGTGCTACAGGCAAGGGGATTACCCTGAACCCCTCAACAGACACAAGGTCACTTCATTTTACACTAGAGGCCTGTGCACACGTAATAGTAATTTGCAGAGCAAGATCTGCGTCAATGGAAACATACAGTATTCAGAACAACACAGTTGTAAAAAAGGTTTTGATATGAATGAAGAACACTCCAGGTATCACGTGTTCTTTATTAAAGATCAATTGCCCAGCCAACACGTGTTTCGTCAGGGTGGTTAAACCCACGACTTCTTCAGGGCTATAGGATGTACAAAGGCATAGTGTAAGACACTATGGTACATTACATGGTGTATACAGATGCTAGGCGACATGTGACTTAGTGCGACATTCACCCTTTGTGACATACCCAAAATGGTGTGATCAGTCACTCTAGGTAAGACAGGTGTTACCGATAGGGTAAAAACCCATGATGTGTGGTGGTGTCGTGAGACAGTCAAGAAATGGCACATTTAATATTTGTGCACCTGTTAATTTGATATCGGTTTCAACAATACTATATTTAAATACTACTCGGGTATGGCTAGTATATACAAGATATTGCTCTCATTAATGCTGTAACAACATACTGTATTTATATATACATATCAGTGACTCGTGATGGTTGTCTCACAACCAGGTAATTAAGTGGCGTCTGAACATAGACTTATAATCTTAAAATTAGTGAACAGCATAAAGCAGAGGTAAATAACAGAACATGTTCAAAAGAACATGTCAAAAGAAAAAGAAAAAGAAAAATAGAGGGAAAGAAGAAGAGGACAAGCACGAGTGTCATGAGACGAGTGTGTCTAATGTATACCGGGGTAAAGAAAGATAATGTTCTGCATGCGTAATCATACCTTTTAGGCAAAACAGTAGAAAATTGGTCAATCTGTGGAGACAAGAGTATGTATAGTGTAGGTGAGTCCTCCATCCGAGCAAAAGACTCGGATGCTGCGCTACCGCATGCGCCTATTAAAACAAAGGAGAGGTGGGGGGCTTACCTCTCCGCCGGTTGTACTTCCGTCCCGGCTGTATCTAGGAATGGTGCATCCAAAAGTTAAACGGAGAAGGACTCATGTACTGTCCCCACTATCACCAAAGAAATGGATTGGCTCACACAATGTACACTAGGTTTCCACAAATGTGGGAGTTGCGGTGTGTGTAGGTGGGCTACACATAATGTCATGACATTCCACGGCCCGGACGGGAGGGAATATAAGATTAAACAGAATATCAATTGCATGACACGTTATGTCGTTTATGTAATCATGTGTAACTGCCAGAGACAATACGTGGGCAGCACAATTCGCAAGCTGAAGAATCGCATCAGCGAACATACAAGAGCGCTCAAACAAGGGGATGTAAGATACCCTATGGCAACCCATGCCATAAGTTGCAAAGCTCAAGGCCCCTATAAACAATTCTCCTTCTTTGGAATAGAGCATGTCCAACCTAACCAAAGAGGGGGTGACAGAGAACTCCAATTACGACGCGCTGAAGCCACCTGGATCATGAAATTGACATCTGTAGAGCTCGGGCTTAACACAGACCATGAACTACAATTTTTTCTAGGGTCTTAATACAACTAAACAGAACCGGTGGAATGACTAATTAACTGATATACGTCAGTTCATTTACGTGTATATATGTAACTTGTGATGTAAGAAACATAATACTATTTCTCCTGTATGAAACTACGACTAAACGTTATGTGCATTTACAACCTGTATGAACATCAGTAGTTACTTTCCCCTGACCCACTCGTTAGAATACTTTCTCATGTTAACAATGATGTTACGATGAACAAATACGTAGCAACCTTCTTTTTGCTACCAGTGTACCCTGTCCTCTATCCTTCTCACACTAGCTCTCTTGCTCGTTCTATATGTTGTTCTAATTCATACACACATAATCCCTACAGGTAACCCTTCTTTCCGTCCCTCCGCATCCCCGTTACTACACCCACTTCCGGGTTCATTTCCTAACTGAGTTCACGTTCTAGCCTTTTTTGCTTTTTTCTTCATAAGACGGGCCCGCGACGTAACCACACTTCCGGTGATCGCCGTGGGTCCGTCAGAATTAGCAGCGTACTCGTTGTTCCTCACAGAATTCTAGGAGGTGAGGATTGTCTCCACTGTCCTCCGTAGCCCCTGCACGCCTGCCCTAGCGCCATGGCTTTGATTTAATTATTTTTACCTCATAGAATTTCGTACCGTGGACAGAGCTTTACTCAGCTTTGATGTTCATATACGTTGCGGAGTGCAAACCACGTGTCTCAAGGTAAAACGCGGAGCTATTACATATTTTCCTTTAAACTACCACCCTCATTCTAATTCCGCTCACAGCCCGCTAATAGGGGCTTTTTCTGTATTCTCATATGTTTGGAGTCACTCCCCCCTTTTTTGCTTGATAGACTCCATATGGGACTACCGGTGTATAACTGGCCTTTACATTTTAATACTCATAGATGTCTTTAACCAGTCTTATATACGTCGTGACCATGAGGTTTAGACCTTCTTATGTAAACAACCCTGGATTACTTTTGACCCTAGGGGCTAATTTACCCCCTCTCATGGAACTTTACTTGGTTCCATCTCCCTTTTCTAGCCTTAAGTCTGCTCCTATGTGAAACCCAATTTACACTCCTTGGTCCAATCCTTGCTCCCGCCTTTTTTACAGTGATACCCTACCGGACACGTACACGAGTCCTTCTCCGTTTAACTTTTGGATGCACCATTCCTAGATACAGCCGGGACGGAAGTACAACCGGCGGAGAGGTAAACCCCCCACCTCTCCTTTGTTTTAATAGGCGCATGCGGTAGCGCAGCATCCGAGTCTTTTGCTCGGATGGAGGACTCACCTACACTATACATACTCTTGTCTCCACAGATTGACCAATTTTCTACTGTTTTGCCTAAAAGGTATGATTACGCATTGTTAGACTTGGCATCTTTTGGCGTGTTTCCCCTGACTTTTTGCTTTCTGACCTCCTGGTTTTGACTCTGTTTTTGCTGGTGTAATGATTCTGCGCACTTTCCTCACTGCTGTCCAGTGGGAAAGTGCAAGTGCTCCTGTATAAAATGTGTTATGGATTGGTGTTTCCATGATTGGCCTATTTGGTTTATGTGTCAGTCCCTTGTAAAGTGCACTGTGAGTGCCAGGGCCTATAGACCAAATGCTGTTGGTGGGCTGCAGCACTGGATTGTGCCACCCACGCAAACAGCCCGTAAAGTGTAACTCGGGCCTGCCAACGCAGAGCCTGTGCGCAGCCTGGGGCTGCCATGTCGACTTGGCAAGTGCACACACTTGCAAGTCCCTAAACCTTCCCTTTGCTACATGTTAGTCACCCCTAAGGTAGGCCCAAGGTACCCCTGTGGGCAGGGTGCGTTGTATGCGAAAGGTAGGACATGCCCGGGTTTGTGCGGCATGTCCTGATAGTGAATTACAGCCTAGTTCGTTTTTCACTATTGCAAGGCTACCTGTTCCCCCTAGGCCAGAACGGGCAGTTTTGATTATTACAGCTTATAATCCTAACTGACCCCGGGAACATGGTAGAAATTCGAGTTTAGTATGCCTGGACTCAGAATGATAAAATGCATCTTTTAGTGAAGTTGGTTTTAACATTCTGTGTTTGAAAATACCACTTTTAGAAAGTGGGTATTTTCTTGTCTAACCATCCAAGCCTGCCTCTGCGAGGTTGTGTATTCCTTGTCTGGAATGTGAGTGACAGGGGCTGGGGGATGCCAGGAGACAGGGTGAGTCAGCACAGGGCTGAATAGCAAGATCTACATGTAGATGGGTGGGAGGAGTTGCACCTGGGCCCTGAATAGGACAGTGCCTTCCCTCCACAATGCTGGCTCCACCTCCTGTGGTGCGTCTGATGTCCCTGGCCTACTCACTGAAAGAAGGGACGGAGACTTGTCAACAAAGTGCTCCAGAACTGGTTTGGACTAGGCAAAGGCCTCTCTGCCTTCAGAGAACAAAGGAATTTGGGATATAAATATTGGGGCCCTGACCCCATGAATTTAGATCTCGCTGGAATCAAGGAACATGCCAAGACGAAGAGCTGGAAGAGCTGCCAGGAGGAGTACTGCCCCTTTGCTGTGTTGTTGCTTTGTTGGGTTGGCCTGCAGCTGCTGCTTCTGCCTTGGGCAGTGAAAGGACTGGACTGAACTTTCTACAAACTTGTGCTGAGTATCTCCAAGGGCCTGAAACCGAGCTGGCCTCCTGTTAAGAAGTCTCAGGGACTACAAAGACTTCACAAGCCTCTGGGTACCGCTTCTGGAACGCTGTTTCAGTTGCCACAGAGGAAGGGAACCGCAACCGACTCCGTCAACCGAATCCATCCCTGGCCGGTGACCTGTTTGCACCGCAGACCGCATCGCCCCGCTTCGCATCGCAACCCTGGTCTCACCGTGGGCGACGTCCAACGCCGCCAACATCGAGCCGCTGCTTGCACCGTGACCTGTGGGCACCGCAGTTCGCATCGCATCGCTTCACTGAACCAGCCGGACCCGACCGACGCGGTCGCTGCAACTGGCTCAAGAGTCGTGACCGCACCGCATTTGGGGCACCGCTCGCACGTCTGCGACGCACCGCTCCGACTCGCACCGCTGTCCGACGCCAGCTCCCGCACTCCGGCTAGGTCGCCTGCATCGCAACCTGTCAGCACCGCATCGAGCATCGTCTTACCCTGCATCGCACGCCTTGGACTCACCGACTCCGTCTGCACGACGCTCATCGAGCCGCTGCTTGCACCGCATCGAGGACACCGCACCTTGCATCGCTCCGTCTTGCACCGCAACCGCGACGAACGCCGACCGGCTCGTACACTCCGTACCAGCCACAACGAGAAAGGTACTGTAACCGAGTCTGTTCATGACAATGCTGGCCCGTATCGACGCGGTCGCCTGGAACTGTTAGACTCTGTGGTTTTCAGCATCACGGTAGGCTCGGACGGAGCTACCGACTCGTACGAACTTTGCTTTTGTGCTATTCCTGCAAAGAAGAAGTTACCGTATCAAGCATTCATTTTTAAAGTATAGTATTGTGGATTTTTGTCGTAATTGGTCTTGTCTTGAGTATATAAAATATTGGTTATTTTTCTAAACTGGTGTGGTGTCCGTTTGTAGTGCTTACACTGTATTACTGTTGGTTATGTGCAAATGCTTTACACACTGCCTCTGAATTAAGCCTGACTGCTCGTGCCAAGCTACCACGAGGGTGAGCAGGGGTTACTTCACGAGTGTAACACCCATACCCTGACTAGGAAGAAGGGTCCCTACTTGGACAAAGGTGCAAGCCCTTGCCAACTAGAGATCCCATTTCTAACATTGGTTGTCAGCGGTGAGGATAGGACTTGTGTTTGCACTTGACTTACAGTGATTGGTGTGCACTACTACCATATCGCAGACCATTACGTACCACATACTGGTTCTTTTTCTTTGGCCTATTTTTGATCTTGCCAGTTTTCAACTCACTACTTTTGTCATGCCTGAATCAATTGCATCATCCGTTGCATCTCTGGAAGTTATCTTTGAGGAGGACAGGTTGGAATCCTATGCCGTAAAGGAGTTACGAGCGATTTGTAAAAACCTGAAAGTCCAAATTAAAGGCCTCACAAGGAAGGAGGAGCTACAGAAGGCGCTGAGGGCCTGGGTAGCAGCCAGACATGCCAATGGGCAGCCTGGTGATCTCAGTGAGGAGGTGGAGGAGCCTATTTCCAGGGTGGATGTGCTTTTGGGTAGGGGGAACCCGCCAGATCAGGCAGCAGCAGTCTGTCCCCAGAGGAGCTGGAGGACAGGCGGGAGGCAAGGCAGTTTGAGCTGCAGAAGCTCAGACTGGAGAGTGAGCGGGAGGAGAAGAGATTGGCCATAGAGGAGAGGAAGATGCTCTTAGAACATGAGAGAGAACTGAAGGAGCTAGAACTTAGGAGTAAGTCAGGCTCAGATGGTGGCAGCAATTCGTCCAGAAAAACAGACAGGATTGTGCACATTCCCAAGAATGTAGGCAAGGAGTTCAAGAAGGGGGATGACATACAAAGGTGGTTTCAGGGTTATGAGGCAGCCATACACATGAATGGGGTCCCTGAGGAGAATTGGGGAGCAGGATTGTGGCCACTTTTCCCGGAAGAAGCAAGGGATGCTCTGATAGCTTTGGGTAAGGGGTATCACCTCACCTATGCTGACATGAAGGATGCCCTTCTCACGAAGTATGGTCTTACTCCTGAAAAGTACAGGGATCAGTTCAGGTCCAGTAAGAAGTCTGATGCCAACACTTGGTTGGAATGTGTGGATGTGTTCTGCAGGTCTCTGGATGGTTGGGTGAAGGGCAGTAGTGTAACAGATTTTCAGGGGCTCTACAACTTGATTGCATGGGAGCACTTGTCTAGTCTATGTTTTGCAGATCTGCGCCAGCACCTAGTTGATAGTAAGCTAACTGACCCCAGGAAGCTTGCTATGGAAGCGGACCGCTGGGTGAGTACCAGGGTCCACAAGAAAGCGTTTGGGGGAGACTCAGCCAAAGGTGGGCAGGGTCCCCAGCAGAAAGGTGGGGGGACAAGGGTAAAGCACAGGAGTTCTCTAAAGGGCCCCAAACTAGTACCCAGGGTAAAGGTTCCCAGCCCCCGGTGATAAGAAGAAAGGGGTCTCTACAGGGAAGCCTGTTGAGACCGGCCCCCGCAAGTGTTATGCATGTGACCAGGTAGGTCACTTTAAGGGGGACCCCAAGTGCCCGAAGGGGACACAGCCACCCACCGGTGGACAGTCCAAAGTGTTGGCTAGTGTAGCGCTTGGGGAGGAGGGGTGCCCACAGGAGGGTGGGGATCCCGCAGAAATGACCCTTGTCTCACTAGGGGACAGTGAGATGGTCCCAGGAAACCAGGTGCCCCCTAACACAAAGAAATATAGCACCTGGGTGACCATTAACGGGAACAGGGTAGAGGCTCTCAGAGATACTGGAGCCAGTGTGACCTCAGTCCGGTGTCACCTGGTATCTGAGAAGCAAGTAGTCCCAGGAGCATTCCACCAAGTAGTTGCTGTCGACAACTCTGAGCGCCAGTGTATGGTGGCGCAGGTTCCCTTGAATGGGGGGGTCTCAGGTCCCTTAAGGGTGGTTGTGAGCCCTACCATGCCTGTAGATTGTCTGCTAGGAAATGACCTGGAGCAGTCCTTATGGAAGGAGGTTGAGCTCAGGTCTCACTTGGAGATGCTTGGGTTGCCAGAGTGGGCATGCGTGTCTACTCGGTCAATGGCAGCCAGAAAGGGTGATCAAGAGGACTTGGAGCCTGAAACAGTGGCCCAAGTCCCTGCCAAGAGAAAGGGCAGGGGCGCGGAAACCGGCCCCCGAAGTTCCCACGGACCGGGAGGAGGCGGACCTCGAGGGGACGCCCCGGTGCCTACAGGGGAGCAGGTAGCCGAACTGGGAGACATCTCTGAGCTGACCCATTGGCAGCAAGAAGGGGGTCCCACCAGGGAGGAGTTCTGCAGGGAGCAGAACGAGTGCCCTACTCTGGAGGGTCTGCGGCGGCAGGCTGCAGACCAGGCAGCTGGTAATCAGTCCGGGTCACATCTGATCTACTGGGAGAGTGGTCTCCTATACAGTGAGCCTAAGGTTGCTGAGCCTGGGTCAGCCCGTGTGCTGGTGGTACCCCAGCGCTTCAGGACCTTCCTACTGGGTCTGGCTCATGACGTGCCTTTGGCAGGACATTTGGGGCAGGACAAGATCTTTGACAGGCTTGTCACCCACTTCTTTTGGCCCCAAATGCGAAGGCAGTCAGATGCACACTGTAGGTCTTGCCAAACTTGCCAGGCAAGTGGTAAGAGTGGGAGGAAGGTCAAAGCTCCTCTCCAACCTTTTCCTGTTGTTGGAACACCCTTTGAAAGGGTAGGGATGGATATTGTGGGGCCACTGGATCCCAAGACAGCCATGGGCAACAGGTACATCCTGGTCTTGGTGGATCATGCCACCCGGTACCCGGAGGCAATCCCTCTCAGGACAACGACGGCGCCAGTGGTGGGCCGGGCGTTAATGGGGATCTTTTCCCGTGTGGGATTCCCCAGAGAGGTGGTTTCTGATAGGGGGACCAATTTCATATCGAAGTATATGACATCCCTGTGGAAGGAGTGTGGGGTAACCTACAAGTTCACCACTCCGTACCACCCACAAGGAAACGGTCTGGTGGAGAGATTCAACCAGACCTTGAAAGGCATGATCAAGGGTCTAACAGAACCCATGAGGCGTAAGTGGGACGTCCTCTTGCCATGCCTACTCTTGCATACAGGGAGGTGCCTCAGAAGTCTCTTGGGTACAGCCCCTTTGAGCTCCTGTATGGCCACCCTGTCAGAGGACCTCTGAGTTTGGTAAAGGAAGGCTGGGAGGCAGCTCCCAGGAAAACTCCCCAGGATGTATTTAGCTACATGCTGGCCTTTAGAAACCAAACTGCCCGCTTCAGGAAACTCGCTCAGGCGAACCTAGAAGCAAGCCAGGAAGAAATGAAGAGATGGTATGACCAGAATGCCACTCTGGTCGAATTTCAACCTGGGCAAAAGTGTGGGTCATGGCCCCAGTGGCACCTTGTGCCTTGCAGGACAAGTGGACTGGGCCATATGAGGTAAAGGAGCGCAAAAGTGACGTCACCTACCTGGTGGATTTGCAGGCTCCAAGGAACCCTTTGAGGGTCCTTCACGTGAACCGCCTCAAGCCCCACTTCGAGAGGTCCGAAGTGAGTATGCTCTTGGCGACAGATGATGGGGTGGAAGAGGAGAGTGAGCCTCTCCCTGACCTCCTGTCTACCAAGGAGCATGATGGGTCAGTAGAGGGTGTGATCCTCTCCCTACTCTGACTCAGGAGCAGCAGGGGACTGTCGCCAGTTGTTGGGACAGTTCGCCCCACTGTTCTCTCTGACCCCCGGTGTTACTCACTGGTGTACCCATGACGTGGACACCGGTGACAGCCCTCCTGTGAAGCACAAGATTTACAGGTTGACTGACCGGGTCAGAGCCAGCATCAAGGAGGAGGTCTCTAAGATGTTGGCGTTAGGGGTGATTGAGCCCTCCCACAGTCCTTGGGCCATCCCAGTGGTCTTGGTCCCAAAGGCTGCGGCGCCCGGTGCCACCCCAAAACTCCGGTTTTGTGTGGACTACCGTGGGCTCAATGCCGTCACCAGGACTGACGCGCACCCCATCCCCAGAGCTGATGAGCTCATTGATCGGTTGGGAGCTGCCCGGTTCCTCAGCACGTTTGATTTGACGTCTGGGTACTGGCAGATTGCCTTAACCGATGGGGCCAAGGAGAGATCAGCATTCTCAACCCCAGAAGTTCATTACCAATTCCGGGTGATGCCCTTTGGGTTGAAGAATGCCCCTGCCACCTTTCAGAGGTTGGTCAATCAGGTGTTGGCTGGGCTGGAGGATTTCAGTGCCGCCTACCTGGATGACATTGCTGTGTTCAGTTCCAGCTGGGAAGAACATTTACAGCACCTTGAGAAAGTGTTGAGGGCTCTGCAAGGTGCAGGCCTCACGATCAAGGCCAGTAAGTGCCAGATCGGGCAGGGTTCTGTGGTGTACTTGGGACACCAGGTAGGAAGCGGCCAGGTGGCGCCCCTACAACCCAAGATTGACACCATTCTGGCTTGGGAGCCCCCAAGACCCAGACAGAGGTGAGAGCCTTCTTAGGTCTCACCGGTTACTATAGGAGATTTGTTAAGGGCTATGGCACCATTGTTGCCCCCTTAACAGAGCTGACCTCTAAGAGGCAGCCCAGGAAAGTGATCTGGACTGAGTCCTGCCAGAAAGCTTTTGATGCCCTGAAGGCAGCCATGTGCACGGCGCCCGTGCTCAAGGCACCTGACTTCTCCAAGGAATTCGTCGTGCAGACTGACGCTTCAGAGCATGGTGTGGGAGCGGTGCTCTCGCAACTGAACGAAGAGGGCCTGGATCAGCCTGTAGTCTTCCTTAGCAGGAGACTACTTCCCAGGGAACAGAGGTGGAGTGCCATAGAAAGGGAAGCTTTTGCTGTGGTCTGGGCACTGAAGAAGTTGAGACCATACCTGTTTGGGACTCACTTCCGGGTTCAGACAGACCACAGGCCCCTCAGATGGTTGATGCAAATGAGGGGTGAGAATCCAAAACTGCTGAGGTGGTCCATCTCCCTACAGGGAATGGACTTTACGGTGGAACACCGTCCTGGTACAGAACACGCCAACGCAGATGGTCTGTCCAGGTTCTTCCGCCTTAGTGAAGAGAACTCCAATGGGGTTGGGTAGTTCTCCCTACTTTCAGCTGGAGGGGACATGTGTTAGACTTGGCATCTTTTGGCGTGTTTCCCCTGACTTTTTGCTTTCTGACCTCCCGGTTTTGACTCTGTTTTTGCTGGTGTAATGATTCTGCGCACTTTCCTCACTGCTGTCCAGTGGGAAAGTGCAAGTGCTCCTGTATAAAATGTGTTATGGATTGGTGTTTCCATGATTGGCCTATTTGGTTTATGTGTCAGTCCCTTGTAAAGTGCACTGCGAGTGCCAGGGCCTATAGACCAAATGCTGTTGGTGGGCTGCAGCACTGGATTGTGCCACCCACGCAAACAGCCCGTAAAGTGTAACTCGGGCCTGCCAACGCAGAGCCTGTGCGCAGCCTGGGGCTGCCATGTCGACTTGGCAAGTGCACACACTTGCAAGTCCCTAAACCTTCCCTTTGCTACATGTTAGTCACCCCTAAGGTAGGCCCAAGGTACCCCTGTGGGCAGGGTGCGTTGTATGCGAAAGGTAGGACATGCCCGGGTTTGTGCGGCATGTCCTGATAGTGAATTACAGCCTAGTTCGTTTTTCACTATTGCAAGGCTACCTGTTCCCCCTAGGCCAGAACGGGCAGTTTTGATTATTACAGCTTATAATCCTAACTGACCCCGGGAACATGGTAGAAATTCGAGTTTAGTATGCCTGGACTCAGAATGATAAAATGCATCTTTTAGTGAAGTTGGTTTTAACATTCTGTGTTTGAAAATACCACTTTTAGAAAGTGGGTATTTTCTTGTCTAACCATCCAAGCCTGCCTCTGCGAGGTTGTGTATTCCTTGTCTGGAATGTGAGTGACAGGGGCTGGGGGATGCCAGGAGACAGGGTGAGTCAGCACAGGGCTGAATAGCAAGATCTACATGTAGATGGGTGGGAGGGGTCGCACCTGGGCCCTGAATAGGACAGTGCCTTCCCTCCACAATGCTGGCTCCACCTCCTGTGGTGCGTCTGATGTCCCTGGCCTACTCACTGAAAGAAGGGACGGAGACTTGTCAACAAAGTGCTCCAGAACTGGTTTGGACTAGGCAAAGGCCTCTCTGCCTTCAGAGAACAAAGGAATTTGGGATATAAATATTGGGGCCCTGACCCCATGAATTTAGATCTCGCTGGAATCAAGGAACCTGCCAAGACGAAGAGCTGGAAGAGCTGCCAGGAGGAGTACTGCCCCATTGCTGTGTTGTTGCTTTGTTGGGTTGGCCTGCAGCTGCTGCTTCTGCCTTGGGCAGTGAAAGGACTGGACTGAACTTTCTACAAACTTGTGCTGAGTATCTCCAAGGGCCTGAAACATAGCTGGCCTCCTGTTAAGAAGTCTCAGGGACTACAAAGACTTCACAAGCCTCTGGGTACCGCTTCTGGAACGCTGTTTCAGTTGCCACAGAGGAAGGGAACCGCAACCGACTCCGTCAACCGAATCCATCCCTGGCCGGTGACCTGTTTGCACCGCAGACCGCATCGCCCCGCTTCGCATCGCAACCCTGGTCTCACCGTGGGCGACGTCCAACGCCGCCAACATCGAGCCGCTGCTTGCACCGTGACCTGTGGGCACCGCAGTTCGCATCGCATCGCATCGCTTCACTGAACCAGCCGGACCCGACCGACGCTGTCGCTGCAACTGGCTCAAGAGTCGTGACCGCACCGCATTTGGGGCACCGCTCGCACGTCTGCGACGCACCGCTCCGACTCGCACCGCTGTCCGACGCCAGCTCCCGCACTCCGGCTAGGTCGCCTGCATCGCAACCTGTCAGCACCGCATCGAGCATCGTCTCACCCTGCATCGCACGCCTTGGACTCACCGACTCCGTCTGCACGACGCTCATCGAGCCGCTGCTTGCACCGCATCGAGGGACACCGCACCTTGCATCGCTCCGTCTTGCACCGCAACCGCGACGAACGCCGACCGGCTCGTACCAGCCACAACGAGAAAGGTACTGTAACCGAGTCTGTTCATGACTCTGCTGGCCCGTATCGACGCGGTCGCCTGGAACTGTTAGACTCTGTGGTTTTCAGCATCACGGTAGGCTCGGACGGAGCTACCGACTCGTACGAACTTTGCTTTTGTGCTATTCCTGCAAAGAAGAAGTTACCGTATCAAGCATTCATTTTTAAAGTATAGTATTGTGTATTTTTGTCGTAATTGGTCTTGTCTTGAGTATATAAAATATTGGTTATTTTTCTAAACTGGTGTGGTGTCCGTTTGTAGTGCTTACACTGTATTACTGTTGGTTATGTGCAAATACTTTACACACTGCCTCTGAATTAAGCCTGACTGCTCGTGCCAAGCTACCACGAGGGTGAGCAGGGGTTACTTCACGAGTGTAACACCCTTACCCTGACTAGGAAGAAGGGTCCCTACTTGGACAAAGGTGCAAGCCCTTGCCAACTAGAGATCCCATTTCTAACACGCATGCAGAACATTATCTTTCTTTACCCCGGTATACATTAGACACACTCGGCTCATGACACTCGTGCTTGTCCTCTTCTTCTTTCCCTCTATTTTTCTTTTTCTTTTTCTTTTGACATGTTCTTTTGAACATGTTCTGTTATTTACCTCTGCTTTATGCTGTTCACTAATTTTAAGATTATAAGTCTATGTTCAGACGCCACTTAATTACCTGGTTGTGAGACAACCATCACGAGTCACTGATATGTATATGTATATATAAATTCAGTATGTTGTTACAGGATTAATGAGAGCAATATCTTGTATATACTAGCCATACCCGAGTAGTATTTAAATATAGTATTGTTGAAACCGATATCAAATTAACAGGTGCACAAATATTAAATGTGCCATTTCTTGACTGTCTCACGACACCACCACACATCATGGGTTTTTACCCTATCGGTAACACCTGTCTTACCTAGAGTGACTGATCACACCATTTTGGGTATGTCACAAAGGGTGAATGTCGCACTAAGTCACATGTCGCCTAGCATCTGTATACACCATGTAATGTACCATAGTGTCTTACACTATGCCTTTGTACATCCTATAGCCCTGAAGAAGTCGTGGGTTTAACCACCCTGACGAAACACGTGTTGGCTGGGCAATTGATCTTTAATAAAGAACACGTGATACCTGGAGTGTTCTTCCTTCATATCAAAACTTTTTTACAACTGTGTTGTTCTGAATACTGTATGGTTTCATTGACGCAGATCTTGCTCTGCAAATTACTATTACGTGTGCACAGGCCTCTGGTGTATTATTTATGAGAAGTGTTGCATCGCTGCAACAAAGCAGCGATGCAAAACCTCTCAGTGTGCCCTCCTTGCGACATCATTGATGCGTCATATTTACTGTATGACGCATCATGTCGCAAGGAATGACAGATACTGACGTATCTGTCGGCGCAAAACTGATGCATTGCTGAAGTTGTGTCAGAAGCGTGACGCAACTCCAGCCCCATGTGAAAGGGCCTGCGTCAGTCTTACGCCTGCCACGAGGCAGGCGTAATGTTTTCACGCAATGGCGTCCTAGAAGTGGCGCACTGAAACCTTATAGATTTCAATGCACCACTTCTACGAGGCTTTGATGTGGGGGAACGCCCACCCTGCATACATTATACCTGACGCAGGTATAATGTAGCACATGGGTTTGCAAAGTGACGCATCTGCCTAAATGCGTCACTTTGTAAATGGGGCGCAACGTGGCGCATATTTTAAGCCACCGCTGCGTCACAAAAAGTGACTCAACGGAGGTGCAAATGTGACGCAGGTGCCCATAAATAAGCCCCCTTAAATTTAGAAAAATCAAAAGGTCTTGGCTAACACCAGACCTAAAAATGGACCCCCATGTCCATCAAAACCGATGCCACCTAAACGTTACACATCACAGGACAATATTGAACCTTGAGGTACCCCGCATTAAACTGGGATAGTGGCCCATGTTTTTGTACCAAAGGAGATGATTTGCTGCCATTGTTGGAGAAAGGATTCAAGCCATCTTATTGCTGATTTATCGAACCAATAAGATGGTATTATCAATGGTGTTAAAGGCCACAGAGAGGTCGAGCAGAACAAGTGGCCTCTCTGCAGTTCAGCATCCTGAGACTCTCATCCAGTATTAAGGTAATGACTGACTCAGCACTATTACCACACTCAAAGCCTGCTTGAAGTAGAAAAAGGAGTTTTTTGCTTTCTACAAACGTGAGTTGCTGAAAATCCAGTTTTTGCATTCCTTTTACCAATACCAAAGAAGGTAGGACGGTAATAAGATGATAGTTATTTGTTTATTTTTAAACAGAGGTATACAAAAGCTGTTTTCTACTGACCAGAAACTCTTCTTTACAAAAAAAGAAACTGATTGAACAGGAAAGCTTTGTCAGACAAGAAAACAAGGGCTATTTTCTTCATGAATCTAGCCAGATATGAATCTTATGGCGACCCTGAATCTGTGGCGGAGGAGGTGATAAAGCCAATATCCTCTTCAGAGACGGGGCGAAAAACAAATTAGGCTTTGTTATTGGGTATTGATTTAGTGGGAGAAGAAAGCGATAGCCAAGTATACATAGTCGCCTCTTTTACTTTTGTCGATTGATTTTTTAACAGTAATTAATGACCAGGTTGCTGCAGGTAACTTGAGACGAATCTGTAGTGGGAATGTTACATCTACGCTGAGAAAGTTTGTGAGCAATCTGCTCTTGGCAGATCGAATAATCAAATTATAACCTGCCAATATCGATTGATATTTCAGTCTAGCTTCTTGTGACTATTATATTCTTTATTTTCTTTCAGCTCTTCCTACTTCTAGTTTGTGTGCCTTATTATACCAAGAGTTATGTACATGTCTTGTATTTACGGATCGCTTTACACTTTTAGCTGGGAGAAGAGTTATTAAGACGTGTATTAAGCTTTTTATAAAACGAAAGCAAGGAAGTATTGATGTCTTTATTTTTATATCAAACCAGAAATGGCGCTAACAGATCGGTAGCATTAATACTATCGAATGGAGAACTGTCCCCCTCATGAGATGTCATCTGGCATTTAATGCTTTTTTGTACGGCGGGTTTTTCCAAATTGACTTACAAAGCAATGGCTTGGTGCTCGAACCGTGTCTGTGGTACTAAGTCGTGAGAGGTACAAAGGGATGAAGTAGAATCAGAGATGGTATCTAACCAATGTCCAGCGACATGAGCTGATCTGTGATTTAAAAGAGAAAAACTAAAAGCAGTACATCGTTATAAAAGTAATTGACTGTTGATTTCTAGTGGTGAAGCCAGTAGCTAAAGTCCCCGAGTACAATATTGTTATTATTGTTCAAGGAGAAGGATGCAATGCCATTATTAAGTGCTTACGAATTGGCCTTGTGGAATCTGAGGATGATAATAAGAAAATTAAACTGACTTACAAAGATATTCAGAGAGTAGGCTAAAGACCTCTTAGAAAACGGTTTAGTAAAGGAAAGCAAACGCACGTAAACATTGGTAGCTAGATTGTATTGTTTTACCCCCTGACTGTGAAATTTGGTGCCACAGTGGAACCATGGAATAGGAGTACCAATCCCTCTTCAGCTATAGCTTCCAGCTGTGTCCTTCTAAAGATTTTTGACCTCTCAAACCTTTTCAAATGCGAAGGTAAACTTTTTGACCAGGACAAACCACCGACTTTTTCTGACCCGCACTCCATCAAATGATGGCCACGAAGGATGCCTGTGTCCATTTTTCAAACCCTTTTTTCCGATGTAACGGCTTTTGTTTTTGCAATAAATCCTGATCACTTCATCTGAATGTCTTCATTGTTGTGTCATTTATCAGCACTTATTACTCCTTTTACTACTTTAATTTGGAAACTTTAAGTTTTTTTTAAAATGTATAGCTGCATTACGGTTTTGGAGTTGTTGCACGTGTATCACCTGCATTTCTCCAAGGAAAGCTTTGTTTCTCTTGAGAGCTACTAAGGGCCAGCCAAGCACTTCTCACAGAAAGCAACTTACCTTTTTGGAGTCAGATTGCTTTGGCTTTGTAGCTCAGCAACAGCTCACATTAAGATGCTGCCATGTCTCTCTTCTACTTTAACAATTTAGTTCCATACAATGTCTAAATACCATACCAAGAGTATTCTCTTCAAAGCATATCTTAACAATTACATAAGGAAAACATTACAGTTAAGCAGCGATTTGATAGGATATTAAATGCATATCTGACGTTCCTATTTCACAGATGAACATGCTCAGATCCAGAATAGATTCAGAGACATTTAAGGTTTGTTTTTGCCATAAGAAGCCTAGTCGCTGTGCATCAAGCTGACCCTATTCATCATTGAATCCACCTCTTCACAAAACAATACTTTTCAGGTATAATTGTTGACTGTTCATTTATAGTATACCTTGAACTGCCACCTGTAGTTTCAAACTTATTGTCAAGAAATGTGAGGATTTCTGATTGGCTTTAGGTCTTTTATAATACCAGATCACATGAATATGATAAGGAAGTGTAGGCCACAAGTGCAATTGAGTGTACCACTTCTGCCAACAAAGAGGAGGTCATTCAGGAACTGAATTTGATAGTCAACTAGATTCAAATTTCAAATCAAATCAGTCCACACCAGGTAGGAGATGATGGTCTAAAAGGAAAACCAGGAAAAGAAGGGGCCAATGGGCATGCAAAGTAGATTCCTTCTGCAATTTCAAAACCCAACATTTAAAAGTTCTGAGGATGTACAAGTACAAAAACGTGCTATAAAAAGAAAGCTTCCTACCAAAAGAACAAGATACTAAAACATGCCTTTCAAGCTCTTTTTAAAAATCTGTTGTATTCGCATTTGTACTTTCCAGGGTGCTGCCAGGAAAAACATTTTCTATATCCAAACATTCCTGGTCACATGGCAGGAAAAAAATTGATGTCACTGTATTTCTAAAACCTGCACTACTCAACCAAGAAACTGTGGGTCAGATGTTACTAAAATGAAATGTGACACAGTGCGGCAACAAATCTTGCTTTCCAATGTTGCAAGGAAAGAGAGAGAGCAGTACAGCACCATATCTACTCAGATGTGGTGATGTTATCCCCTTTCCCTGCTTTGGCACACTTTTGGCAGCCATGTGCCAATGCACACACATTTGCTCCATAATGCAAGGGAGACTGCAGTCTCTAAAGCATAGGTTTTGTATGGGGTCCCTTCCAGTACAAAAACTATGCTTTGAGGCTTTTCTCACTTTGTAAATGTGCTGCACAATGGAAACATTTCTCATCATTGGCTCTGCCTTGAGAAGGCATAGGATTTTGGCACAAATCCCTGTCTACAATTATTTGTAGATAGGGATTTGCATCAAAATTGATCGGTGGTTGCAAGGGATCGCCTGTCAACCACACAGGGAACAACACCTTTATACAAAGTAAAGCAAGGCAGTGCCTTGCACAACTCTGCGTTACTTTGGAATACTATCCAAAGCAAATCCTGATTTGCGTTAGATAGTAATCCCACCGTAACACTTTCTGTTGGGTTTGCATCACAAAACTAATGCAAACCCAACACAAAGCGTTAGTAAATTTGGGCCTTTTTTCTCATTGCTCTGAATTTGAAACAGACAATGAGAAAATGTTGTAGACCCTCAGTCAGGATATTTTAGATGGAATCTGCATATTGCCTCTCTTACACAATTCCATCTTTGTCTACAAGAGGTATGACTTTATAACTTGTCATGGAAATAAGCCTCTTAGGTTATGTATTTATCAAAGCATACACATATGAACATTATAAATGTTACTGACTTGCCCCAGGAATATGTCCCCTGTTTCAGAGACTAGCTTATTTACTTTGGGTTTTCTCAAAGTTTTTACCCTTGAATGAGGAAAATGTCCTACATAACTTGAGTGGCAATCAAGATGTTGAGGATGTGCTTTCCTTACACTCTGAAAGAAATCTGATGAGTTTTGGAGAGGCTAGCCGTGCGGCCCCACCACAAATTACAGAGAGCCTTCGACATTCCCCTAATCATCTTTCACATCTTCACCCAGTGTAATCTTTTGTCACACTTAGCATAGCATCTTAGCCTTAATCCAAGGTCATATATGAGGTCAGATGCATTTTTTGAATAAACTCCTTATCATAAATGTTCTATGACAATGTTAGCTTTTAAATCCTGGTAAATGTACAACTCTGTTTGAGCAGGCTGTATAGCAAACTTCTACCTTTATTTATTCTATTGTTTTTGTGCTTGATAGTCCTAGCCACCCACTTCACCCCATCATTTTCTAATCATTTGGTAGCCTAAGTTCCATCACTGTCATGCTATAAAAATGCAAATGAATCCCCAGTGCCAACTCTTCCTTTTAGTGGGCACAGCAATCTGCCATGTCAGTGATAACCTTCTACTTGATATAAAAACAATACTAATGGCTGGTGTCAAAGTATCAGCTAGCCCAAATTGACTTTTGGCAGAAGCTTTGGGAGTAGCTCCTGCAAACAAGTCAGACCGTGGATATTTAAGCTTATCCCCAGTAGTACCCCGCTTTTTGAATGTAGAACTCCTAGCTGCATGTCACCCAGCTTTAATCTGACTTCTATTCCATACTTCTAGGGATAAAACTAAATTGTTATCTGTAGCGGCTTTCACTTTAGCAACCCATGAGCAGCTAACACTGTTCTCTTGTCTGAAGACCCTTCCATAATTAAAGACACACTTAACCTGGTTCTGCCTCTGTGAAGAAGGGGGTTGGCAGTTGCTGGTGGGTTGGGTGCAGGGCTTGGCCTCAGGCCTGATGTGCATAGTAGGGGTTGAGCACCCACAGAGGGTTGGATGCAGGGCCTGGCTGCAGGCGAGGTCCTGTGCCCAAACTTGTCTGGACACAGCTGAAGGCTGTGTGTAGTGGGGTTGCTTCCCATGGCATTGAAGGTGCATCAGCCAAGCCCTGCACCAAACCCCCAGCCGTGAACAGTGGGGGTGAAGCATCCGTGGCAGGCTGGGAGCATGTCCTGGATAAAGGCCAGGCCATGCACCCAACTCCTGCTGCACACTACCAAAGGTGGTGTGCGGTAGGGTAATTAAATAAGCACAATATAAAAAACAATGAAATTCACGTAAAAGGACACAGTTGAAAACTAAGTTATGGTTCTGCCTCAATTTAGAAAAAACATTGAAATTCACCAGTTATGGTCATCAACGCACACAACACATGCCATAAGCCACGGTATCCGCCATGCTCAAGCAAACATTTTCAAACAGCACAGAAACACAAAAACCATTATGAGGAGAACAGTGTGGCAAACAGCACAAGTTATGGCATATGTTGCACATTGATAACCATAACTGACAGAATAAAGTGGTTTTGCACATTTGAGCAAAACCTCCTCAACAGGGATGGAGACCTCCACAACCAGTTGGGAAGGAGACCGCCGCAAGGATGGAAATAGAAAAGTTACATGCACCTGAATAAAACCAAACACATCTGGCACACATTCCCTTCCAACAACATAAATGCTACCCACACCATAGGCTTTGCTTTTTCTTCTTAATTGTTAGGATCCTGCAGCCACCACTTTCTTCTGCAATAATGTAGACCACAATTTTGAAAAGGAAACAAACTTCTCTGGGGAGGAGATAGACCTTGTAGGTATATTTGTGGTAAACCACTACAAACAACTACGTGGGCTGCCTCCATTCACTCTCAGTGGAACACGGCAGGCAGCCTCATGGCAAGAGTTGACAGACTATATCAACGAATTGGGGGATGAGACACACCTTGGGATATTAAAATGAAGTGGTAAGATGAGAAGTGGTGGGAGAAGGAGAAGTTTCAGGATTCAGATGCCACAAGTTCTTCCTGGAGGGGCACCTGGATCCCATCTCCATCTTACCCCCTAGAGAACGCTGTCATATCTACAGTGCACTCTGATCTTTTATATAGACAACAGATGCCAGGTAAGATTACATACCCCTCCCTTTCTCACTAAAAACAAATGTACACTCACTCCCCCATATCTCCATATCTGTCCTTCCCTATATCTATATTATTAGGCATACACCACATACATACCTATCAAATAAAACCTCTAACACATACCTTATGAATACCTAGATGTTTTGATTACATTTCTTTTATTTGTACTCTTTTAATGCAGCTACTCTTTTAAGTGGATTGGCTACTTTGGCTGGGGTAGGAGTAATTGCAAGTGCAGCAGGTCATCACAAAGAGCAGGTCTCTCAACACAACATGACTACACACACAGATATGGCCTTATGCTATCTACATCAATATAACACTATAACTGATTTCTATCACTTGTTTTGTTGAATCCTAACACTACATTTTAGAATGTGTTTTATTGATAATTGTAGTCAAATCTGGACTTGGCATTTACATAGTTAAGCTGTTGTTTATTCATACATTTTCTTTTTTCACTTTTAGGGCTCTGTATTGTTGTCCCATCCACTACCTGCAACAACATCTACTTCTGCCACGAACACTGCACCAAATCCCTGACTGGCACCACAGAACATATGGATGGTAGAGACTGTTTAAGTTAAATGTCTTCTGTTTTGGGTTTGGATAAAACCTCTTTATTTATAACTGATAGGATTGCTGTATATATAGTGACATGCATCCCTGTTTGCACCCTGGTCAATATGTAATGAAACACTGTTCAAGAAAAACCAGAGGAAGAGGAGCAGGAGCAGATCTCCCGTGGAGAAAGACCTGGACGAGGAGGAGGGCATTGTTGTCCCCACACAGAACATCTCCAATAAGACCCCCTGATGAGAGGAGCTGTCTTGCTTCAAAATCATTTGTAAGAATTACCAATCTACATTCTTCAGCTAAGCACCTATAGATGTTTGTTCCACCTGTGCAAAACCCACCACCACGCATCCTTCATCAAATTGGTATCTACACACTTGTCCCATGAATGGGCATCTCTGGACATCTCTCATTCATCTGATGGAGAGAGCACCCCTGTGAGGCACAGGTATTCTCCATTCATCATTCTCTCTCCCACAACCACCGAGATGGCATCCCTCTCCAAGAAGATCAACCTGCTTGCCATGTCAGATGCCCTTGCATGCAGGAGGTTGGCAAGGTCTAATACAGCTCTCTTCATGCACGATTTTTCCAAAAGCATTCTAATGTGTGGGAGGATATTCATGCAATGGGAGCTATTCTCCTATAGATATGTATCTTCCTTAAATAACTCTCTCAATTGATGGACAGGCAGACTATGCCTTGGACAATGTTGCAAAATGTTACAAAGACATGGCAAAGATGCACAGAGAACATCTTTGAAATTTGAGGGAAGAGAGTGCCAGGCAACATGCCTTGGCCATGAAGATGATAGTGATAATAAGCAATGTGATGTCATACCTCATGGCCAACGCATGCACAATATTCTACAGAGGCATCTCAACCTAGTAGGGTCGCAACACCTGCCAACCTAACACCCCTAGCAACTCTATAAACAAAGAAGCTGAATTAAAGAAAATGTGTCCATTACTTACTGATAATGGCATTACTCCTAGTCCTACTACCTCGCCTTCCTTCTTAACCAATGAGGCCCCTGGCCTCCCATAGACCCACCCTTAACCTATAAAAACATCCCCACCCCCACCACCTCCTGTATATAAACAAGCTGAGCCAGAACTCAGTTGGACCGCACCGGGAGGGCGGGAGGGATCCAGAAGCAAGGCGAGGGAGTAGGACTAGGAGTAATGCCATTATCATGGAAGCATTACTCCCGTCCCTCCCTCTCCTCCATTCTTAACCAATGAGGAAATAGAAAGCAAAATAGAGACAGACAACTGAGTGAAGAAGAACACACTATAATGCAGTGCAAAGATCACAACCCAACCCCCTATTCCCGCGCAGAGGATACAACTCTGTGACCTAGGACATCAGCCAGACATTCCAACTCAGAAATCCAATAGTGGTGGACAAAAGTGGAAGTGGAAGACCAAGTTGCAGCCCAACAAATCTCCACCACAAAGGTCCCCTGCAAATCAGCCACTGAAGTCCCCATACTGTGCGTACAGCCCCCTTGCACCCAAATGGGAGGACCTACCCCCTTTCACTTCATAAGCCAAAAGGACCAGGGACCGAACCGACTGACTCAAAGTAGTCATGGTTGGCCTCTTCCCCTTTGCTGCGGGACCAAAATTAACAAACAAGGCATCCCCCTTCTTGAATTACCTCACCACCTGCAAATACCACAATAAAGTCCGCTGCACATCCAAACAGTGCAACAGCATTCCTCCTCTGAGGAAGGCTCAGGACAAAACTCAGGTAAAATCACCTCTTGACTGAGATGAAAAGCTGAATTCACATTAGTGACAAAGGATGGAACAGGCACCAGCACCACCCGGTCTGGAAAAACCTTGCAGAAAGGATACTAACAGGACAAGGCCCCCAACTCACCCAACCGTCATGCCGACGCGATGACCACCAAGAAAAAAGCCTTTAAAGTCAAGAGCCTCAACTGCAGCCCCTCAAGGGGTTGAAATGGAGGGCCCGTCAACACATCCAAGACCAACTGCAAGTTCCAACATGGAAAAGAACAAAGGCTGAGAAAAAAGGTACAAACGACCCTGAAAAAACCAAGGCATCAGACATCCTACAAATTGCGCTAGGAACCCCTAAACACCTGAATAGCCGCCCACTGCACCCTCAGAGTAGCAACAGACAAAACCCAACTGGGCACCATCCTGTAGGAATAGCATAACTAAAAAAAGAGATCAGCCATAGTAGAATCCACTTGCTTCCTATCACCCCAGGCCGAAAATGCTCTCCAATGCCTGGTATATGAAAAAGTGTAGAAGACCTACAAGAAGCCTGCAAGGACACAGCCAAATGCTCACGGACCCCTAAACCAGCTAAGCCTCTCTGCTCAACCTCCATGCCGTCAAGTGCAACTTACTTAAGAAGCACAGGGGAAGAGGCGGAAAAACCAACAGAGACTGGACTGCAGGAAGAACCCACTCCCGGTCGCACATTAACAACTCCAGGAGAGGACACCGATTCGCACGAGGCCACCGGGATGCAATCAACACCAGCTGAGCCTTTTCCCACCGGACCTGAACCAGAAATGCCCTGAACATCTGGAACAGAGGAAAGGCATAGAGCAGGCCTTGAGGCCAATGACACATCAAGCCATCTATCCCCCAAGCCCGGGAACACTAACCCTGAGAACAAAATCACTGAACCTTGGCATACCCTGGACCTGCAAATAGGTCCACCACTGGAAGGCCCCATCGAACAACCGACAGTCGGAATAAACTGGGAAGCAGAAAGAAATCTGTGAACGAGGAAATGTCCCTGCAGAACAGATCCGCTTAGACATTCTCCGAATGTAAAGAGCACTCAGACCCAGAGCCCAATCCTGAGCCCAAAGGAAAATGTCTCTGGCCACCATGTTCAGGGAATTAGGCCTGGTCCCCCTTGTCTGTTGACATATGACTTTGCCACTAGATTGTCCGTCCAAATAATCTCCATCTTCCCCTGCAGAGCATCCAGAAAATGGAGCAGAGCGAGCCACACAGCCCCAACTCCCTCCAGTTTGATGACCTCAGAGAGTCCTGAAGAGCCCAGAACCCCTGAACCTGCCCTGACCCCAGACAAGCACCCAAACTGGAGAGGCTGGCATCCGACGTCACCACCAGCGCAGCAGGGGAGACAAAAAGACCCCTTTCAGGAGATGCTCTAGCCTCAGCCACCAGGACAGACCCTCCTGCACCCATTCCGTCTTCCGGACAGGGGCCAGAAGATCCTGCGTCCCCAGAGACCATAAAGCCAGAATCCAATTGGCCAGTCGAAGAAGGTGAAACGGGGCCCAGGGCTCAAGAACCACTAAAGAGGCCAAATGACCCTGCACCCTCAACCATTCCACAGCCGGAGGAGCCACTGAGCACCCAAGGCCTGGACTTGAGCCTGCAACGAGACCAGACACCCCTCGAGAGTCTGAAACCGAGCCCCGATGAAGACCATGTCCTGAGAGGGAGCCAAAGAAGATTTTCCCCAATTGACCAAAAATCTGTGTCCCTCCAAGACCCTGTCAACCAGAGCGACTAACAGAGATTCCTCTGCCGCAGGAACCAATAGATCATCCAAAAATGGATGAATGAATACCCCTTCTGCATGAAGGAGTCCCATCAGTGGTGCCAGGATCTTTGAAAACAGCCTTGAAGAGGACTTGAGACCGAAGGGGAGATCACAGAACTGAAAATGGGGGGCCACCATGCGAACCCTAGGAATCGCTGAGAGGAAACTGCGATAGAGACGAGTAGATAAGCGTCCTCGAGATCTAATGATACCAAAAAATCTGGCCTTACTAGAGGAATAATTGCCTGTATAGGCAACATCCTGAAGTGAACAGCCCGGATCTAGGAGTTGACCCACTTCCAATCCAGGATGGGCCAAAAAAGCCCCAAGATCTTTTGAACCAGGAAGAAAAATGGAATAGGGCCCCTGTGCCTTCTGACTCTAGCACCCTGCAAATGGCTCTTTTTTCCAGCAACTCCTGGACCCCCTCCAACAGTGCCAACCTCTTCTTCCTGGCGGCCGGCACAGGAGTCATTCGCACATCAGTATCCGGGGCAACCTGCCAAAAGGTGATCTCGTAACCATGTGCCACAGTGTCCAGGATCCAATGATCCGAGACATCCTGATGCCACACTGGAAGGAAATGCCTGATAATGCCACCCACAGGCACTTACCCCCCAGACTGTGATTGTCAGAAACCTTTCTTTGCAGCCCCCTTCGGAGGAGGAGCATCATGCTTAGGGGAAAAACAAGGCTGGAATCCCCTTCTGAAAGACTGATGGGACTCGTGTTTCGGGGAAGCCCGTGAGGACCTACTCCAACCCTTGCTAGATGATGATGACCCACCCTTATATGGCAAGGTATGATTCCTTTCCTTGAAAGCCTTCGATATCATGGCAGGCAAGTGATCCCTAAAGAGAGCCCAGTCCTCAAAAGCCAGCTGCAGCAAAGTGGCCTTCTTGTCTAGATCCGCCTTCCACCGCCATAGCCACAATGACATCCTGGCCATCACCAATGCCCCAGCAGACATTGCCAAGCCTGAATAACACCAGAAGAAATATGCAGAACAAAGACTCGTCCTCTAAGCCAAAATCTCCACAGAAAAAGCCCTCTCCCCAGATCTACAGGGCTTCACACACTGGGGAAAAAAGGGCCCCCCTCCTTCAGCAGGCCGAAAGGCAAGCAACCCTAAGTTCTCACGGACATCGGCCAAAATCTCCCACATCTCCACTCTGGAGTCAACTCCCTCTAGAGGAAGTGGATGGGCCCACCATATCCAATGCCGAAGATTCAGCAGCAGGAACCACAGTCCTAGGATGTGAAGGACCACTAGATTTCCCAAGATGTGCCTGCAGAGACTTGGTCACCGCTGCCTCAATCATGCCCTGCACTTCAACCCTGAACTTGAGAGGCCTCTCACCCCCAGCAGGAATCCTTACATGAAGCTTCTTACGGGGAACATGAGTTTCCCCCTCCGAGGAAGAGGTGGAGGAAACCACATAAACAACCTTTTCCACCAGCCATGTTCATATAGCTAATAAGAACAGATGAGCATAGAAAAAAAACTAACACAAAAATGGGCAAAAGCCCATTCTTACTACCCATTACACTCAATCTGCCCTGCTGCAAGTATCCCCTGCGGTTCACAGCCGGTCCAGCCGCTCCACGACTGTGACCCGGAACACAGGCCCAGCAACCAGAGGACCGCTGGACTCTGTTACGGCGTTCACACACCAACGCTCCACACCCTTCCACCGTAGAGCAGCAGGAGACAGCCTCGCTGCCGGAAGACCTCCGCCCGATGCACCGCACAGGCCGTGATCAAGATCTGAAGACCCTCAGGATCCCCAGACAGAGGGGAAATGCAAAGGTAAGTCTCACTCGGGAGACAAAAAAGAACAGGAGGTGGTGGGGCGGGGGATGCTTTTATAGGTTAAGGGTGGGTCTATGGGAGGCAAGGGGCCTCATTGGTTGAGAAGGCGAGGGAGGGACGGAAGGTAATGTCCATAAAGAGTAAACAAAGCCTAACTCCATGAAATAATTATAAATATGTTAAAAAAAGTCAAAGTTCAAAAACCAAGTCCACAGCCCAAAAAAAAATAAAGTTATACCCCCAAGCCATAGTTCCTGGCAAACGTTTCTTGCCATCCTCGGTTTCACTCTTCATCACAGTGATGTTAAAGTCCGCCTTCAACATGGATGATAAATGGCTGACTGTGGCAGGACCAGTTACCCCATAGGAAGAGTGAAGCACAGGGGCTCCAGGTGAAAACATATATGACAGGCGAACTAGGAGAAGGGACATCAGGAGGTGGAGTGGGTTGGAAAGGCAAACAAGATGTTAGACATGACTTCATAATGTCAAATAAAAGTCAGAGCTGTACAGTGAATCTCGGTATCTTCATCTATGTCCGGATGTCCCAAGAGATCAATTCCTGAACCTCTTCGATTAGTCTCAGGACCTACTTGAGATGAGGACAACTCGTGGACACCATCCTCCTTGTAATGTCCCTGCCGACGCGTTTCGGGCGTCAAGCCCTTCTTCATGGGCAGTGTTTGCAAAATGACGGCAAGCGGAGACTGCCAGTATATCCCCATGCATCGTGGAGCAGGGGGTGCCTGTTGAATCAAAGGAGGATGGTGTCCACGAGTGTTGCTTCTGTTTTGCTGCTATTAAACCTACCTGCGAGTGCTGGCTCATTGAGGGGGCAACTTCTTTTCTTGAGCATTAATGTGGTCGGCCCAGGCCACGAGCTAGCACCGCCGCGAGATCGGAGCGGATCCGCTTCTGCCTATTTGGGCAGTGTGACGTGGAGCAGGGGGTGCCTGTTGAATCACAGGAGTGACTTTGTGAGATATTTGAAAGCCTGTTGAAAAACTTTATTGAATGCATTTGATGGTGGTGACCCACTTGGGGGAGAATGATGGACTACCAGTCCCAGAAACACATGGTTATGTGCACCTGAGCGCAATTATCCAATCAATGTAAGGGGATATACTGGCAGTCTCCGCTTGCCGTCATTTTGCAAACACTGCCAATGAAGAAGGGCTTAACGCCCGAAACGCGTCGGCAGGGCCATTACAAGGAGGATGGTGTCCACGAGTGATGCTTCTGTTTTGCTGCTATTAAACCTACCTGCGAGTGCTGACTCATTGAGGGGGCAACTTCTTTTCTTGAGTATATATATATATATATATATATATATATATATATATATATATATATATATATATATATATCCCAGTAGCAGTGAACAGTAGGTAGTTATAGTTAGGTCAGCATTCCCATAGCACATGCGTTTTTGTACTGCTAATAACTTTGGCACCATTTAATGAATCTCTACAAAACTTTCCAAAAATGTGTTCTTTTTGCCTAGTTTGTGTATGGTTTTGACGTGATCTGTCAAGCAGGAGCCGAGAATAAAGGGGGGTCCCAAAACGCAAAATCCCCATGCATTTTCCATAGACTTCTTTAAGAAAGGCTACGGCAAAAACTGCTGAATGTAATTACACCAAATTTGCAAATTTGGCAGGAAGCTATGCCTTGATCCAAAGATTGTGTTTTTGTGATTAGGTGTAAATCCATTCAGAAGGTTTTTTTTTTTTATTTAAGGGTAAAAAATATTTGTATATCTGAATGGTTGGGTGCACTCGCTGGAGTACCAGTACAAAACCAAAGTGCTCTGATTGGCCCAGGGAGCTTTATTTCCATGGGGCCAATTCAATTCTGTGGGAGTCAGACTCCCGTGTTAGCAAGAGCTCTGATTGCTCCCAACAACACCAGAAAACGTTTGCTGGGAGCCATTACAGTACTCCGGGACTTGGTCCCCTGTACTGAAGTTTAAAAACAAAAAGTGATATAAGGGTGCAGGGTAGGGATATCTGCCCCCAGTGCAAAAAAAATCAGCAATGATATCGCAGGACTTAAAAAAAACAAAATGGCGGCCCGGGCCGCATTGTTTAATTAAGGGTAGGGGGACATGAGGCCACTCTCCCAGAGCCAATAAAGAACCCAGCGAGCCGTTCCCCTGGGGCCAATTTCATTAATTAAGGGGAGGGGGTCCACTGGACCCACCTCCCGAGCCATTATTTGCCTAAGGAGCCCACCCCTGGGGCTAAAATGTCTAAAAAAGGGAAGGGGGCCAAGTGGCCCCCCATCCGATCTTTCAATGGCCCCAATGGCCCCAATGACCCAATCCCCTGGGGCGATTCACTTTTTGAAAGGGAGAGGGGCCATGCGGCCCCCTTTCTAAGCCTTCTTTGGCTCCAGTGACCACATTACCTGGGGCCAGCACACTTGCTGTGTCCCACGGATCCCACCCCGGGACACAGCAGTATACCTGCCCGCACTGGCACAGGCAGGGAAACTTGTGTTTGCTCCTGTCTGCAGGAGCATTTTTGAATCTCCCACTGAACGGGAGCAAACTCAAAGTCTGCTCCCAGTGGGCAGGAGCTTTTGAAAATCCTCATGCTGGCTGGGAGCAGACTTTTGATCTGTTTCAAGCAGGGAAACAGATCAAGATATTGCTCCCTTCTGGGAGAAGCAGCATAAATTGCTGCTCCCTGTGGGTAGGAGCAATTCAGGCTTCTGCAACATGCGGGGATCCAGCTGAGGCCTCGAAGGTCCTGGGGCTCCCTCTGAGGCCCCCAGCATTCTGTATGATGGGTGCCCTGGGTTCGTACCAGGTAACACACTTCTATTAAACGCAGGCCCGGGGGATGAATAGGCTCGTGGAGGGGGACCTTTCCCCTTTAAAAAACATAAGGCCCTGGGGGACGGAGTCTCCAAGGCCTAATGAGGATCGGGAGAGGGTCCACATAAGTTCGGCTGGCCACACCAAGGGTTGGTTAAAGGCTTTGGTATTGGACCCGGTATACCTAACCACTGCAAGCTTCCAACTCCTGCTGTGCACGACCATCAGGCGATTGACTGCAAGGCCTGGTCATTTGTCCAAGCACTGTCCTCGACCCTCCACGGGCAGTATACACTTTTTTCCAATTTTTTTTTCTACCCTTTCTTTTTTTTTAAATAACATAATTTTAATTATAATCACGATTTTCTACAAAAAAAATGGTAACATTTTTGTTGCTCTCGGAGGGTTGTGATTTTCATTAAAAAAAATTATTTTACTACTGTGATCCTGTTTTCTGGTGTTTTTATTTTAATTTTTAATGCCTCTGAGTGGCCTCCCAGCACTCTCCTGGGTTTAGGTGCCTAACATGATGCTCCCACATTGCAGGGGAAATTATTTTCTCACAGAGCAAAAATTGCGTTTTTTGCAAAAATAACAACTTTCCAAATGGTGGAAAAAATAATAATCCCCATTCATCAGCCAATCACAGAAAATATTCCAATGTGGTTGACAGAATTCACAATTTATTTTCGATTTCTATTTTAAAAAGCAAGCACTAACTCTTTCAAAACCACCCAGCAAATTTTTTAAAGGGTTAGATCCCAAATGTTACTGAACAGATTTAACCAAACCAATGCAAACACTGACTTTAGTTGAGTATGACAAAGGATTGCAGATCTATTGGGTCAAAAGATATAGCCAAAGCAAATAATATATATATATAGTCACCACTGGGTAGTTAATAGTTAGGATCATATTTCTAAAGGAATTACCTTTTTTGTGTTGCTAATAACTTTGACGCCGTTTGGGAAATCTTCTAAAAAAGTGCTACTTTCAAAGTAGTTTGGGCATGGAAAGTATTGGAGTATCGATCAAGTGGAGGCTGAGGAAAGGGGGGGCAAAACACATTTTCCCCATTAATTTTACTGTAGGGACGTTAAAAGACAGCTACAGCCTAAATGGCTGAACGGACTTACACTAAATTTGGCAGAACACTAGCTCTTGGACAAGTAAGAGTGGTTTTTGTGATTTGGTGTAAATCTGTTCAGTGGTTTTTGAGCAATTAATGCTCAGAACTCTTGTATATTTGATGTTGTGGAGGATCCCCGGGCCAACAGATCTCATGCTTGAATCTGAGATCTTATTGGCTGTCAACACATCAACCAGGATGTGGTAGCAGCCATCTTGGATCTCGGGACTCAACCCCTGGTCCTAAAAAAATGGTAAAAAAAAGACATAAGGGGGCAGTGTAGGGATACCCTGACCCTTAGGTCCATATAGGTTCTATATGCTATATAGAGTTGGTATTATGTTTAGAGGCATTTATCATATCTGTGACAAAACTGCTTATGTTACTCTGCCACAAGACTGGGCAGGTTCTTGTTATTTAGCCATGGTCTTTCCTTAAATCTATCATGCGAACGCTTTAGTGATGTGCATCATGGAAGAGTAAAAAGAGAAAGTGCAGTTTAACAAGTATGAGATATTTTTGGTGTTTTGAATCCTCCTATAGGAATTACTATGAATGATACAAATATTAGAGAATTGTCCACTTTGGCAGATAGCACATTAAGTCATTTAGCTTGATTCTTGTGATTAAATCAATGTTTATTCAAAACAGAATAGGGTTAGTTATGTTTTACGTAAAATAAGGAGTTGATCATCATGTAATAAAGACACAGGGTTGTACTTATATTCTTAATAATAGTGACAGTATTAATAATTCCGTTGATGACCTAACTAACATTGCTAATGAGATTCATCCATTAGGAGAGCCTGAAATCTGGGAAATGATAGGTTCATGGAATAGTGGGATAGGCAAAGATTTATCATTAAATATTTCTGTCTTAATATCAATAATATTTATAGGCATGGCAAGTGTTTCTTTAATGCTTAAGGTTTTTGGATCAGTTTGTGTTAGGGGTTTTAGATATAATTGCAAAGGGCAAGAAGAAGAAGACAGAAGATTAATAAAGGAAGATGTTGCTCTTGATAAGAAAAAGGCACAAATCTATGATGATCTGAGAACGTTACACAGATCAAGATCAAGAATGATGATTGAGTTGTAATGATTTGGAGGAGTGAAAATTTTCAATTATCAGAAGGAGGATTGTGAGACATTAATTTTCCTTAGAAAAATAATACTTAACATTTGTTTTCATTTCTTTTTCAGCTTTCTGCCGAATTTGGTGTAATTCCATTCAGCAGTTTTTGCTGTATAGCTGTTCAATTTTCCTCTGCAAAATGTCATGGGAAAAATGCATGTGTATACACACACACACACGCGCGCGCACATGCGCGCACACGCACACACACACACACACACACACACTTCTCGTCATACAACATGTAGAAACTGGTCAGCTCACATTGGCCATTGGCTCTCTTGCACTGAAAGTGAAATGTTGCCCTTAGCAAATATGCACATTCACCTAAAAAGAAGTGCCAGAAGTGCAAAATTACATTCAGATAATGCCTCATGGAGCACTACCTGAAGGTGACCTGAACAGACCTCATGTTCTTTAAATTAAATCTGAGTGTGAGCTGGTCTCTGACAGCAAGCCACATTGGCTGACTAGTGGGCAACGAAATTATCAATTGACCAGTGAGTGGATTTGGTTTTACCCCTGGGACAATAAAATTACCCTCTGCTGGGAAAACACTTTTATTTCATTTGACCATGCTTCCGTTTTCTGTAAAATAAATTATAAGGAAAGGTGAAAATAGTCAAATATTTTGAATGGCAGTCAATGAGAATGTTATAAAGATAGAGACCCATTGTGATTGACTGAAGCAAGACTAATTAGATTGGCTGAAATAACTTGTTGCTCTTCCATCATTCTGATTGGTTACCTGCCAACAAACCATGTTAGATCTCTGTGTTTAAATCATTTTTGAATAGCTGCTTTGCAGTCATTTAGAGTAGCTGGGATGACTTGTACATACGTGGGCAGGATAGCAGGATATCAGATTTCCTTCAGCAGGCTGTGCCCTATTTCAGGAGTGACATTCCTATTTGTCACTATGTTCCTGTAAATGTATGAAGAATCAGATTCAAAAAGTGGTAGTTGTGCTCAGTAATCCACTTATGCACATCGAAGACTGACAGATCTGCATGGTGTCCACCATTAGCCTGAATGCAGGATGATTCATAAGAACCCCAGGTACATTGATACAGTGTCAGAAAAGGCTGCACTATTGTTGCATCTGTATTATGGAATCGGTTGCATGTGAAAATAAAAAGATTGACAAACACAGCCTGTAAAAATATACACTCGATATTGACCATTCAATTTCAACGTTTTATTAACGTATCCGCTTAAAAGCTTTGACCCTCTTTAAATATCTAAATCAAGCCAAACACAATTTTCACCCATAGTGCAAATGAATATTTTTAGCAAACTGATTTCACTTCTACAATCTTTGGGGGAAGTGATTTATATTTGGATTGGGTAGCTGTTAATTGTTGTGATTTTTAGGGAGTTGTTTATGCACCACCTATATTTTTACAACATTTTTTAGTCTATGTGAACTGTACTTTTTAATTCTTGAATTCCCAATAAACAGTACAATCTATTTGACAATAAATGATTCATAACATCATGCAGTCACATTAAGGAAACACATCCGCGGATAGGCCACCATAAAGAGAAGTTAAAGATTTATACTGAGAGAGAACTATTAATGTGAATGCATAGGCTAAGTCATTAAACATTCATTGTCCTAGAAAGTAGAAGCAAAGGAATGTTGCCAAACAATTTGCATAATGGTGTTCGCAAAAGACCCCTGCAAAAGATGTGTTCCCACAGTAAATAAAATACGATTCACGTCATTGTCTTGGTTTGAGAATAAGATAACGTAAACCAAATAACTCCGACATGCTAGGTAAACCCATCAGAGCAGGATTCTGCCGCTTGCAGAAGCACAATTGAATTGCAACTCCTTTAAGAAACTTGACAATTACCATAGATCTATAATCTTTAATGAAAGATGTTAACATATATTAGAATCTGAAATACAGGGTAAAACTGACTCTCGTTTAGATGAACCCTTAAATTCGTAACCTTATTTCTTCTAAAGTGCATAAAAACGATATAACAGAAAGAAAACGACTGCCTGTTAGGCAGGTAAAGATCTCCCGGTGGGCTTGCAGGAAGACTGAATAAGGTTACGGAAAATGAAATTGCCTTAGACTGAAAAGATACCCAACTACATGTATTATCAATGAACATATTTTTTATTTTTTAAATTACATTTTATTGACCTCAAAATGTACATGCATTTCCTTTAACAGGAGACATAACATAGTATAGCACAATTTGTTATGAAATGACATTTCCATGCGTCTTACCATACTATAACACATTTTTGACCTTTACAGTGTTAAAACCTTAGAATCAGAGCTACATGTCTGTACTCTTGCGCAAACAACATTCCAACATTTTTGATCTGAGAGACATACCTGTCGTTATACATCACTCATCAACCAGCAGCGTTAGTCAATACCAGCAGTCAAAGGTTAGGGTAATTTTTGGAACATAAAAGTTCTGCGGTTTATCAGCGGCTATATATCGTGTCAAATGCCCTACTTATTCATGCACTGGGGTTGTCAGAGCTCGTTGTCTCTGTTTCAGTTACAGCCATATAACTTTGGTAGAGCTCCCAAAAGTTTTTGGGACGGCTTCAAGGAGGAAGCAGTTCACTGTAAAGCTCTGTCTGCGTACTGCAGTATACCATATCTTTGGACCAGCACGCCACTGTGGGAGTCGGACCACGGGACCAACAAATCGCCACTTTGCGCTTAGCTATCAGCAGCCCCATATCTACTAGCTGTCTCACTGCTTTTGGCAAGCTTTTGGAGTAGCCCAATAGCTCTAGTATAGGATCAGGGACCAATGTCATGGCTATAATGTCTCCCAGGGCTTTAAATATCCGTTCCCAGAAGGTGGCAATCCCTGGGCATAACCACGCTAAATGGAAAAAGCCTGCCGAGCTTTCACCACAGCGTTCACAGTCTGCCGTATCACGCAATCCATACCTGTGCAACCTTTCCAGGGTGTAATATACCCTGTTTAAAAATTTAAAATGAATTAGTCTGTGGCGCCCATTCAAGGAGATACGTTTCGTGCTCTCACAAGCAATATCGCCATGTATTGTCATCTAATACCTCTCCCAGATCTGCCTGCCATTCCAGCCTAGCTTTGGTGTAGTGGTTTTTCCGGTACTCTAGCGTTATTTTATATATTTTAGAAACTATCTTCACTGGTGAGTCGGACTTTATTGTGTGTGTAAGGGCAGCTACATCCGGTGGCTCTGCTAATTCACTGCCTAAAATCTCCTTCAATGCTTGTCTCATCCTATGGTAGTGAAATCTGGTGAGCACTGTACCTTGCTGCCCTGCCACCTCAACTTCAGTCCACGCTTTCACTTTGCCCTCCGAAAACATGTCTTCTATTGTCTTAATGTTTATGGATTCTAAAGCATGAGTAACTCCCTTCTCACTGCACAGTGGTATCCAATGGCACCAGTCCAATGGCGTCCATGGGGAGTACAGAATGGCCCCCGCTTGCAGTTTTAGTAAATGCTGCCAAGCATGTACGGTCCCGTTAACTGAGTCCAGGATCCCAGTTCTTCGGGTAGGAGGTTTAAACAGTAGGCCTGGTAGTGGGACGGGAGTCCCCACCACCTTCTCGATCTGAATATGGGGGAGTCGAGGGGTGCCATGCATCCAGTAGTGAGCATGTGAGCTTTGCGCTGCTCTATAAAACAGATCTAGGTCTGGGGCTCCCAGCCCCCCCATGCTGTATGGTAGCGTAAGTATATCCCACCTAACCCTTGCGTGCTTTCCAGCCCAAGCTAACTTAACTAGTAGCGATGTGATCATTTTAAATAAAGATCTTGGGAGGACCATAGGGATATTTGTGAATAAAAACAAGAACTTAGATAGTACAACCATCTTCATGATTGATACTCTCCCCGCTAGCGACAAGGGTAAACTATTCCAGCGCACAACGTCCTCTTCCAGTTTACTGACTGCTCTCCCATAGTTTTCTGTAAAAACTACTTCCGAGTCCGTGTGAACTTTCACTCCCAAGTATCGCACTGGTTCGGTTGTCCAGTGCAGCGGATATTCGGGATCAAAAAGCTTCGCCGCCGGGGTGAGCGAGAAAATGATTGATTTAGGCCAGTTGACATTAAGCCCTGACAGCTCCCCATATTTAACTACCTCGCGAAGTACTGGCGACAAATTATTTTCGGGATCTCTTATATACAGCAGCATATCATCAGCGTATGTGGAGATGATTAGATTATAACCTGGGAAGCGTATTCCCCTATGGCTGTGGTACTCGCGGAGGGCGCAGGCCAGAGGTTCCGCTACCAAAACATATAGTATCGGCAAGAGCGGGAGCCCTTGGCGCGTGTCTCTAGTTATCCTAATCGCGTCAGTGACCATATTACCAATTCTAATTCTGGCTGTGGGTGAATTGTATAAGACTCATACAATTTGTAAAAATATGCCTCCCAATCTTAGCCTCACCAGCACTTGTTTCATGAACGTCCATTCCACTGAATCGAACGCTTTTTCCACGTCTAAAAACACCGCTACAGCTTTTATATCTTGCCTAGTGTGCTGTATCGCTCCGAACACTGTTCTCAGGTTATATGTCAGGTTCCGACTAGGGATGAAGCCAGCCTGTTCTGGCGCCACCAACTGCGGTACCAGTGGGGCCAGTCGATTTGCTAATATTTTGGCGTATATTTTTGTGTCTACATTTAGGAGCGAGAGCGGGCGGTACGATGAGCACTACTTCGGAGATTTTTCGGGTTTCAATATCGTCACTATTAACGCTTCCCTCATCGAGGGCGGCATCAGTCCGCCCTCACTCATCTCCTCAAATAACATTATTAAGTGTGGAATAAGTAGATCTTTAAATTCTTTGTAAAAAGAAACAGTTAGGCTATCTATACCGGGGGAGCTTCCCGCCCTCATCCCTGCTAACACTACTCCTATTTCCTCTGCATCTAGCGGCCTCATAAGGTATTCCCTGTACTCGTCCGTCAACCATGGCAGTTTTATATGCTCTAGGTAATCTAGGATTTCGGTATCGCCCACTGTCACCTTTGCGCTATATAGCGAAGAGTAATATTGTCTAAATCGGCTGGCTACCGCAGTCGGGTCTGTAAGGGTCTCCCCGTCCTCTGAATGAATTTCAGCAACTCCCGCCTTTGCTCTTCTGTTTTTTTAATAGAGAGGCCAGGACTGTACCCGGTCTTTCTCCCTCTCCATAACTGCGGGTCATAGCATATTTGCCCAAATGTTTTACTTCTGTATCGGCTGTGTCATGATACTCTTTTAATGTTGTTTGGAGTTCCTCCTTCTTGCTTTCGTCTGCACTTGAAAGAAAATCCTGCTCTAGCGCTCTGAGAAAGATGCCGCTGCCCAGCGGACTGTTTGCAATTTTAAAACTGTTTTTAGAACTTTTTTATTGCACTGTTTGCTTGTGTAAAATTGAATTTGAATTGGGGAAACTTACCGAGCTATACGAATATCGCTATCGGCCCTGATTACTTCCTGGTGCTACGCCCACTCGGGGTGCCAATCACCGAGGAGGGGGAGGAGCTAAGGCTGACTACGGCTATTAATGCCGGTAGCAGCGCGGGAGCGGGAGCTCTGAGAAAGGTGCCACTGCCCAGCGGACTGTTTGTAATTTTAAAACTGTTTTTAGAACCTTTTTATTGCACTGTTTGCTTGTGTAAAATTGAATTTGAATTGGGGAAACTTACCGAGCTATATGAATATCGCTATCGGCCCTGATTACTTCCTGGTGCTACGCCCACTCGGGGCGCCAATCACGAGGAGGGGGAGGAGCTAAGGCTGACTACGGCTATTAATGCCGGTAGCAGCGCGGGAGCGCAGCGGACACGCGCAGTGGGCGCTCCAGCGGCGCGCCAAAGGCAAGCCCGTCTGTGCCCGTCCGCGGATGTACGGGGCATGGGGCAGGTTACTATGCCCAAAAATCTACTTATTCCTCATCTGAACTGAAATTGCTCCATGAATACAATCTTGGTTAAGAACAGGATAATGGAAGTTAGATCATCCTACCCCGAATTCATACACACTAGCCACCCTTTGAGTTATATTCAGACCCAGGATAGAAATAAAAGCCAGTCTCTATCGGCCATTTATCTCAACACTCGCTCAATGGTAAAACACCAATTGGACATACACCTTTTACTAGGGTCTGAACAACCGGACATTCTGTTGCTAACAGAAACCTGGTTATCTCAGGACTCCTCCCCTGATATTTTAGCAGCACTACCCAGCGACTTCTACATCCTACAAGCTAACCACCCGCAGGGGAGGGTGGGAGGCGGAGTAGCAGCCATAATACGTCATGACCTTAAATTTACGGTACTGACTTCTCTCGACCTACCATCAGTAGATAACCTGGTGATCAAGCTTGAATCAGATTTTGCCCCAATGGTTTGTGTTCTACTTTACAGGCCACACCAGAATATGCCACAGTTTCCACAAATTTTGGTTGAACAGCTAGCCCATCTAATAACAAGCCACGCAAAAATGTTGTTGATTGGTGATTTTAATTATTGGGCCAATGAAACATCTGGCGGTCCCCAATGCATCGAGCTCACGGATTTACTTACAGGGCTCAATCTTAACCAACATGTGTCTGTTGCCACACATATTAAAGGTCACACACTTGACCAGGTATGGTCAGCCAATTTGGCTATGACTAATCCGGTGGTTATCCCCTGTACATGGTCCGACCATCATCTGATCAAATTTACTATTAATAATCTCACCAAGACTAAAACCCCTACTCTCGATGGTGGATCAGCCAGGAGCTGGAACACTAACAACAAAAATCAATTTATTGAGACACTGACTAATACAGTCCCACCGGCCCAATCCTCTATCAATCATAGTGAGAAAGATTTATCTACTTGGCTGTTTACAGCTAGCAACAAACATGCCCCTCTTAAAAGAGTTTATCGAACCCGACGTCATGAGGCCCAGAGATGGTTTTCCTCTGATCTAAAGACCTTAAAATTAGCCCTGCGACAAACCGAAAGGAAGTGGAGAAGTAAATATTCACCTGATGATAAAGAGACTTATCTGGTCGCACTAAGAAATTATAAAAAAACGATCCAGAACACAAAAACTGCATATTTCTCCTCTAAGATTACAACTTCCACAAACCGGTCTAAAGAAATTTTTTCGATAGTCAATGAACTATCCAACCCTGATAGAGTGACACTAAACCCTATGCCTTCTCAGTCACTATGTGACTCCCTAAATAATTTTTTCATTGATAAAATTAAAGCCATTAAGTCCAGTATTCCCATATGCCTGAGCCCAGTACGCTTGATGGCACCTACGAATCCTTGTTCCTTGGATCAGATTCCAGCAATAAGTCACGATACATTCTTGGACCTGTTGACAAAAGTAAAATCGGGTTCTCCTAGAGACTGCTGTCCTCCCTGGATCTTAAAAGAGGTCTTTTCCATCCTCCCTGGCCCAGCTATGTCTCTCTTGAATTAATCATTGTCCCAGGGCTGTGTCCCTGACACCTTCAAGGAGGCTATTGTCATCCCCCTCCTGAAAAAGTCAGGGGCGGATCCTAAAATCTTGAACAACTACCGTCCTATCTCCCTGCTGCCCTACCTGGCCAAGGTACTTGAAGCCTATGTGGCCAGATGTTTATCTACCTTTTTGGAACAGTCCGAATGTCTGGACCCCCACCAAGCAGGGTTCCGGCCAGCCCATTCCACAGAGTCAGTTATACTAACAGTACTGGATACCCTGCGGGGGGAGGCTGATAGGGGCTCTCCGCAGGCCCTGGTGCTACTGGATCTCTCCGCAGCGTTCGACACGGTCGACCATAACATACTGGTCGACCGTGTCGAGGGCACGGGAATCCAAGGTTCAGCTCTTGAATGGATTCGTTCCTTTCTGGGAAACCGATCTCAAGCAGTCCGCTTAGGTCAGTTCACAACCCCCAAGATGAACACTACTTGCGGTGTGCCACAGGGCTCTTCACTTTCCCCTCACCTATTCAATTTATACCTCTTTCCTCTGATCTATGCTCTTAAAGAAAAGAAAGTCCGCACCTTCAATTATGTGGATGATTTCCAACTTGTGTTTTCTATTAGTAACTCCCCAGAATCCAGCAACGAATTTCAGACTACGATGCTGTTCATCCGTGATTGGATGAACAGCAATCACCTGGAGCTAAATCCAGATAAGACGGAGGTGATTTTAACAGGGGGCTCTCTGAATCCCTGGAGTCTCCTCTTTTGGCCTAAGGAGCTGGGACAGCCCCCCACCCCCTCGGTTTCTGCCAAAACACTGGGGGTTATTATTAACAGCGACCTCACAATGAAGCCTCAAATTGGTTCTGTGTTCTCAACGTGTTTTTTCCAGTTGAGAAAAATAAGGAAAATCAGTAGGCTCCTTACACAGGAAGCTAAAATACAGGTGGTTCTAGCTATGGTGATATCGCATATAGATTATGCCAATTCTCTATACTTCAATCCAAAAAGTGATACAGTGCACACCAATTTCATCATTCTTTCCAAAGCTGATCGAGTTTATTAATTTGAACTGCTTGCGTGCAGCCTGGATGACGTGATCCACCCTAGTTTCACACATCATAGATACAACTGTGAGGGGAGTGCAGTGACACTCCTTTCCAGGCGCACAGCGTGTTGCGGGATTCTCGCATGACAATGTTTACCATTTTTCAATTTCAAAATGATTGTTCCAACTACTCCACAATATTTCATTCACTTGTTTATTGTTCTTATCAAGACACACGTAAAATGCTAATATTTTCGACAATGTTTCTCATGCGCCAGATATGCCCATCCGGGCCTTTTTCTGTGCACGCTTGAATCCACCAAACATCCTCAGCCATAAATGATGTTATACCCAATGCATTTCAAGCCATTAGTGGCCCTTCGTCAGGGGTTTACTACAAATAAAAGAACAGTGCCATTAGGTTTTGTGAATTTAAAAATATCCATGTCTTTGCAAACAATGTTGAAATTCATACAAGAAACCATTCCATATTGTACAGCTGACCCTGCTCAGCGTTTTCCCTCTACAAGCGTAATAATACGCTGCAAAACATGTAGCCTGAAAGAACCTCTACCAAACTCAATCTCCCCTCCTCAATTAACTTTCCCATTGACCCATGCAACAAACAAGATATTCCCCGTCATAAAAATATTGCCGGTTTGTTCTAAATACACAATGCTGTGTTGCAAAAAATGACTCAAACTAACTTTCGTACCTTCATAGCTGCTTCCGATTTCCTCAACTTCCCATCTTGTTAATCTCAGCGGAAAAAGCAATTCACATATTGCTGAATTTCCCCCTCTTTTTATTAATGCAACGAGACTCCACCCCTCATACTTAACCAATGCCCAGGACTATGGCATCCCTTAGAGTAGCGCCATGAAACCAATCTGGTGTACGTGCGCTTTACAAGCAATATATAACATAACATAACATAGCGCTCTCAATTTGTCCTCCAAGTCAGAGAGTCGCTTTCTAAGCGCTCGGAGGACTCCTGTGTGCTTGGCCATAGCGATCCCTCGTATGTATTCCTTGAATGTGTCCCACACCGTAGAAAATGTATCTACTGAACCTATGTTTATCTCAAATAAATTTTCCATAGCTTCAGCCAACTCTGACTTAAAGACGGTATCAAGCCGCGAGTATGGTGGGAACCGCCAAGTGAAAGGGGGAATTCTTTTCTGTGGGAAATCCACAACTAGCAGTATTGGCGAGTGGTCGGAGTAGGTACGGGGGTGAACCTCACATGTCCTGATCTGAGTGTATAACTTCCTTGAGACGAGCCAATAGTCAATTCTGGTGTGTAGATCATGATAAGTGGAGTAGTGAGTGTATCCCCCCTGTCCGGACGAGCGCGTCCTCCATCCATCACACAAATCTAGCTGGCCAATCGCACCCAGAATAGCCCTAGCAGCTGTGGAGGGACGCTGGACCGGGCCTCCCGAGTTGTCCAGTGTCGGGTCTAGAACACAGTTAAAATCGCCTCCCCAGAACTGGGGGAGGTCCCCATAACTGCACATCCTCTCCAGTAACTCTGCATAAAATTGTGGGTTATTGTAGTTTGGCCCATATATATTCACTAATACCAAGTACAACCCCTTCCCGCAGCATCCAGAGATGGCGAATCTACACTCCGGGTCTGTTTCCAGCACTTCCAACTTAATCTCGGATTTCAGGCTTACCCATGTAATCACACCTCTGGCATGTGTAGTGAATCCTGCTGCATGTATGTCACCCTGTAGACATCTACTATTCAGCATTCTACTATTTGCGGGCAAGTGTGACTCCTGCAATAGCGCAATGTCTATGCCATGCCGAGTGAGGTAAGCAGATACTTTCCGCAGTTTCCCATAATCATTGAGGCTGCGGACATTCCATGTTAACATTTTTACATTACTGGTCTGTGTCTGCGGCATGTTCAGTGTTGTTCATCAATCCTGCCCTGTGTATGACTAACGTATTGTCCCTGTGCTCTCCAATGTTGCGCAGTATGTTGTGTATTTTAAGGTACGGTAGCTTCGCATTAATATTTGCCAACAAACTAGGTCTCTGAAACCCCCCCTCCCACGCCATGCATACCCCAACTTTGCACAGTCGAGTTCCCCCCTCCATCCCCATAACATTATTACAAGAATCCCATGTGACTGTTTAAAACAACGAACGATATTGGCTTACCGACGTGGTGTGGTTCACACTCGTGGGCGGATGTTGCCAGCTCACCCTTTTCTCTCCCTCTGTAGTTTAGTCATCTACTCTGTTTGCCATCTAGCGTATATTGTACATCTGACTGACATCTCTGAAGCCCATGTTCAAAAATAAAATTCTCACATCATGAGCCAACTCGCTAGTAAAGCTACCAAGCCGATTACCGCATCAACTGATGGTCTTTCTTTGTGCATTTTAAAAACCTGTATACCCCTTTTTAACAGATCCCGCCCCAGCATTTCTACTCGTGCACAGGTTAGTCCCCTCCCACACAATAAATCAAGTTCTTAGCTGCTATTATGTGCATTGTCCTATTGAGTCCTGCTCATCCAGGCTCCCTCCAGTAGCGCCCTTGTGGTCATCTGCTTCTTCACGTTTCTCTCTGTTCTTCGCCCATTCCTTAAGAGCTTTCTGTAATATCTTGGGGTCCATGAAAATCCTAGACCGTCCTTGTCTATTTACTCGTAGGTGCGCTTGGTACAGCATAGCGTAGTTCAAATTCTGTTCCCACAACTGCCTCTTCAGGGGAGCAAACTGCCTCTGTGCCTCCTGCACCCGCATTGTGAAGTTAGGGAAAAGCGAGATTGTGGAGCCTTCATGTTGTAGAGTCCGCTTCTCTCTAGCAGCTCTCAATGCCGCATCCCTGTCTCTATAGTTCAGTAATTTATCAATGAACATATTTTAGGAGACTTGTACATGGCTTCAATTAAAGGCCCAAATTTATAACTGTTATTTACTGCATTTGATCCACGCAGAACCTTACAATTGCCAATCCAATATGGCAGCCTCAATATCTTCTTCTATATGACTATGTTAGACGTTTTGAAAATTCTATTCCCAGGGGAAAGCAAGCAAGCCAGAGTTGAAGCAAGATTCAGGGGATGGAAACAGAGAGAGTTGAGTTTTCAGAAGCCAACATCACACATATGTGAGCACCAACTACATGTTCCCTACAGCTGAATTGTTATGCCTCTTTGACTATGAAAATAAGCTTGACAATGATCAAGCCTGGCATCAGAGTCCCACACATCCTGTACAGTGCTTACTTTCTACGAGACCCCTAAGCTTCAAAACAAGAAACATGCACGCTTGATGGCCCAACCAACAGGTACCTTGGAGGAACCAGCAAAGGTGCCCAGGAAGCCGCCTGATTTTCCGTATCTAGCTGTTTGAAACTGAAGGCTGGCATCCTGCAGGAGTGAGCAAACCAAGGGCCTGCACCACTACCCTCTCAAAAAATTACCACTTTTAAAAAAAAAATGAAACTGAGAACAATGAAACTATTATAAAATTAAATGAAATAAAAAAAAAAAAGCTTATAAAGAGCTTGAATACCAAACAGGTGTCTTGGTGTTAAAAAGGACCTTACAGAAAAAAATTCCTATCAGAGATTCCTATCCCCAAGGGTAAACGTTTTGATTGCTTTACTGAATTTGAGGTGGCATTCTATCATTTTGATTCCTCTAGGCTTGGATTTCCATAATTTAGATGCTAGATACGAGAAAGATTTACCTCCCCAGTGACTCAGCTTGATTTTAGGCACCACGATATTTTTCTTACCTAACGGAACCTCTATGCTATGAAAATAGTTCCCTTTTATATAGAAAGGTTTATGTGCAATGTACAAAGTCTTGAACATGGCTCTTTTATGGAATGGCAACCAATGGAGTTTCTCCAGCTCTTTGGACACGGATTGATGTTTCAGCAAGTCTAAAATAAGAAGAGCAGTCACATTTTGTGTAATCAGGAATCTATTTAATACCTTCCTATTTATCCCTACGTTTAGGGTGTTGCAGTAATACAGGTATTGGAGAGATCAAAGCAGTACCAAGCTTTTGTCGAGAAGGGACCAAAATCACAGAGAGGATCCCTTTAAGAATTTAGAATATAAATGCATGATGACGCATGAGGTTAATGTGCTTCTATGAAGTTAGCCTGTCGTCCATAATCACTCCAAGATTCCTAACCGAATTAACTGGTGTAGGTAGAGTATCAAACTCAGTTGGCCCGCAGACCTGGGACGAACAACTGGATTTGTTGCCAAACACAATAATTTCAGCTTTTTCTGCATTCAATTTCTAGCAGTTTGTTTTGAATGAATGAAAAACGACTTTCATAGCGCATGGTTACTCCAAAGAGTGTTTGGGCGCTCTGCACACAGGTTACAAATACAGAGTGCAAATGACCCATCTATTCCTTTTTAAAGAGCCTTGTTTTCTGTTTTTTCTTGAACAATGGAATTGCTTCAATTGACCCGTAACTCTAATGGGAGCTTATTCCATTCTGACAACCCTGGAAACAAGCATTTGCAATGCAATAGGTCTCGCGTGTACGCGAGTTTGAGCTATTGGCATTGAAAATGACAATGCCTTTTATTTATGTTTTGGTTTTTTAAACATAAATAAAAGGCTTTGTCATTTACAGTGCCAATAGCTTAAACTCGCGTAAATGCGAGACCTATTGCATTGCAAATGCTTGTTTTTAAACAAGTTACGCACTGGGTGGTGTGCGGTGTGAGGACTTGAGGATAACAGTAGTATGGAATCATGTGGACTTTAGGAGAAGGCTACACTAGGATGTGGGGATAATTCCAATCTCTGTGATGAAGATGGCACTGAGCGCTGAGTAATGATGGTTGATCTCATATCCCATTATTAGCAGTAATATTCCTTTTATTCTGGTGCTGGAATTGAGTGGGAACCAGCTGGATTCTGGCAGCTATTTCTGAGCCAGTCCCAAGACTCTCCCCAAAGTTACCTGATTTTCTGTGGTGACACATGGGCACATTAGTGGATCACACTCTTTAATTTCAGTTCAGCAGGAAATTTGTAGTATTTCGGTGGGCATAGCCCTGCCGCAGTGGCGGCTGGTGACATTTGAGAGCAGTGCGGCGTAAAAGTTGGGCATGACTTTTAAGCCGCAAGCAAAGCGAGCAAGCGAAGCTAACAAAAGTGGGTACAGGTTGGGTCCTCCTCCCAAGAGAAAATTGGAAAAAGATTGGCAAATGGTGAATTTTAAAGCAAAAGTATTCTGCTGTTAAGTGGCTGAAGAAGATTTGCTTTCAATGCAGGAATTCCTCCCTGCCAAGTAATAAAACCTTCCTACTGAACAAAAGCCACACTTTACATTATCAATATCGATTCAATGGCAAAAAACACTGCTGGCATGGGAAAGCTATTAATTTAACAGTATGACGTAGGGGTGCAACACAAGCTGGGCTCACACCCGCTTTAAACACTTATGTGACCATAGGCGCCTCAGTGCGGGGATTGAGGGACGGCAACGGGTGTGCATCCCACGCTCATTGCTGCTGACATCATCTAAAACCTGCGAGACAGTTGGCACTGCTTGGCAAACACAGTGGCAGCATTAGAGGCCGACAGCAAAGTTAAGGAATATCCCCAATCAATGACCTCTGTGGTTTTTAAGGCCCGCTGCTCGTGAATCTGGGTTAGAGCTGCCAGGGAACCTTAAGTGGGTGAGTCACTTAGAGGCACTTAACATAGCAAACAGAGCGGAAGACAGCCCTCTCAGGGCTCCAGAGAAAGCTCGCTACGTCTGCTCTTATCAGCCAGCAGGCAGGGTTTAAGGCAGTACAAACAATGCGGTCCCTACAATCTGTGGTGCCCAAGTGTTGCTAAAATATAGCACCTCTGTCTTCACTCTCCGAGGCAGGTTCACGACAAGAAGCTGTTACACTCGGAACCACTGGACTTCAAACACAAACAGTGCACACTCCACCCTGTGTGAGAAAAGACAGCCCACTCGCACGTGTTCCAAGACACACGAGTGTGCATTAGCAATGAGCACCTCATGCGCCCTCTGTTTCAAACAACTAAGAAACAGACCGCCGGGCTGCCTGAATAGCACACCAAGTGTGTTTATGTGGGCAGGTGGGAGGCGGGGACAGAGGGCCAGAAGTCCCATCTGGTGTCTAAGGCTACAAGCGGCCTCCAGCCCTCCCTTTAACAGACCAGCAGTGAGAGCACAAACCGCACTGGTGGTAACTGTGGACTCTGCAAACAGCAGCTGCAATCTCACAGCTGATGTAAAACACTCAAAGTCCTCAAGTCGTAAACTCCTGGAAACCAACACAGCGCGAGATCAATGTCATTAAACAAAAACAACGAGCGCGAGATTAATGTCATTGAACAAACAAACAACACAGCAAGCGATTAATATCATAAAACTGAAACACAACATAGCGGGTTATTAATGTCATTAAACAGACACTGAAACGCCTCTTCCATAGCACGGGCAGAGCAGGAAATAAAACGAGCATAATCCGTGGTGAGAGCACATACTGCCACCCTTCACTTTTCAATGTGATACAAACTCGCAGCACCAGTGGTTTCGGGTCCACTCACTATAGTGCACTGCCCACCACACTGCGAGCCTGCTTTGTGCTCCCGCTCTCTCAGCACCACGGTTTGAGAGACAACTTAGTGCTCGGCAATACCCCAGTCCCCAAACGCTCGCGCAACACGTGAGTGTGCACACTTTTCAACTCACGCTGCCACCCACTATCAGTGGTTAAAATGGTGTTATAGAAGTGTAGATACACACAGTCCCAGGGTACCTGTGTGCTATCGAGAAGGGCCGGTACACTTCCATTAAAAGTATTGAACGCCCACTAAGAAGTGTAGGCACTCTCCGTTTCAAGTTCTGAAAGAAGTGCAGGCACTCAGTGACTAAGTATCTGCCCATTTAAAGCACTGTCTGCTATACTTGCACCACCAACATCCTTGGGACACCTGGGCATGCTGCTCTGCCCCCTCTGGTCTGAACTCCACCGTACTCGTGCACTGATGACCTCGCGCCTAACCTGCCCTCACCGTCCGCATTGGCCATATGGTGTTTGTGAAGTAAGTGCTCAGCAGCATACTCACCCTAATCTTTACCTGTCCCTTACGCCATGTTGACATTTTCTTTTCTCACTAGAGCGAACTCTTATGGAAGCACTTACCGCGATCAAAATTACTGCTTTCCCAAACTTTCCTAACATAGTTTTTTTTTTCATTTATTAACCCCCGCCCCACCCCCCCGCCCAACGAGTCCAGGACTGGAGTTAGATTAGTTATTACGGCTACTGGCCCATGCTGTGGAAAGTTGTCTTTTCCCCACAAACGTCCTTGTAGTACAGCTCCATGAACTGCTCACAATTGTCTGAACTCGCCCCGCACAGTCGAACAGCAGTTTGTTTGGCATGTATGCAGCTCATCTCACCTCAGACTTGTCTGCGTCCCCTACACACACACACCAAACCACCACAGTAGTGTTTGTGGCAGAGCCCACGCCCTGCTCACCTGTCTATGAACTGCACCCTTGCTCTTCCCACACACACCTGCCTTCAATGTTTTAAGGACATGCAGCTCGCCACACTATTCACCTGTGTTTGCCCCCACTACACACTTGCATGATAAGTGTTTGCGTGACATCTCGAGATAGCGCCTAGTGCCCAACACACACTGTGGTGAGCCACCGCTTCACACCACTGACATCTTTAGCGCTCGCACCACAGTATTGTAGCGAGTTCGGCACTATGCTAGCCTCTGAACTATCCCCTATCACAAACTGGCGGCATCAGTGATGTGGGACACCTCGGTGAACTGCCGCTCCCTCTGAACTCGGTCCTTCCCGCGCACTCACTGCCAGTCTGTGAGGCAGTGTAAAGTGGTGTGACTCACTCCAGGTTCAGCCCTTGCACACGCTACTCGCACTTCTGGGCTACCTCAATAGGAAATATAGTTTGATAACAGATTTGTGAGACCTAGTTGCCTAACACACTTATTCTGATACCAGTTAGCCAGAGGTGCCCGCACGATGTGAAATTCGTATCTGTGCAAATCAATGTACATGTCCACTAAAATGTCCTACGATCAGGAGATCGGTGTGCTTAGCCGCTTACACATTCGAGTTCTTTAACTAGTCACACACAATAACTATTGCAACGACCACCACTCTGCAAATCAGGGTATCAGAGTGCACATTTCTACCAACAACAGTGCCTAACAGTAGAGCGCATATTTTCACGGAAACGTGATGTACAAATCCAGCCGCGGCTCGCAGTACTCGCGGGGGGGTCGTGCGGGGTTGGGGGCCGAGGGAGAATAAAATTTAGAAAACAAAAACTTACCTGACTGCCTCTGCTCCTGGTCCGCGTTGGCAATGGCGCCTCTTCAAACAGGAACAGCACTGGAGTGGCAACCCCTCAGCCAATCCTGGCGCTGCTGCAGCGCCAGGATTGGCTGAGGGCACGGTTACTCCTCGCCCGCCGCCTGCCCATTAGGAGACCGAGGGGCCTCTAATGGGCATGCGCAAGCCAGTGGAAACACAAGTGCGCATGATTGGGCACGGGCGAAAAATTCGCTCACCTTCCCCACTCATGCGCACTTGTGCTGCTGCCTTTCCCTGGCTGGTCTGACAATGCACGTCAGTCAACATGACGCCGACCGCCCACCCCCCTTCAGACTCTGAAGGGGGTGGGCGGTCCGACGTCATGCTGACTGACATGATTGTCAGACTCAGTTCTCCCTCGGCGTCTCTGAACTTAAGTAAACTAAGTTCAGAGACGCCGAGAGAGCTGCGGGCACGGGCGGGGGGCAACGCCCCAACGCCCCAATGGACGCACCGCGCCTGCCCTGCCGTAAACGACTCATTTCAAGGACAATCACTAACATATTGTGTCCAAGTAGCTGTTAGAAGTCAAATGAAGCAGAGATGAAACCTTTCATCCAGATTCAGCAACAAGCAATGGAACAATCCGGTGTCACTTCACAAGTTTCCAAAAGTTAAAGTGAAATTTAAGCGTTTTTGAGCTAAGCTATCTGTATTGTTAAGAATGTGTAGTTTATAGGAATGTCAGGTGCGCCAACCGGTGTGTAATTACAATTACAATCATATATGCAGCACACTATACAAAGTAAAAATGTTCGACACTCAGTAATGAGGATTTATGACTATTCAGCTGAACACAGTTTTTTCAACGTTAAATAACGAAAAAATGAGTTAAAAACATGCAAGAATTCAAAATGGTGCCATGTTACATGCAGATGTTTTCAGTGAGTTTTTTGCTCACTGAAGCAAGTTATCCAAATATAACTCGAGATCTGTCGGCTAACTATCTCTGAAACAACAGTTTTAACCCACTGGCCCACCTTAAACAAAAGTGATATGCTAACTAAAAATAAAAAATAGCAAAATCTTTGAAAAAGCAAACACCTATAACATTTGTAACATTTAGTGGCCAAAATACAGGCTACTAGTGTCTGTGTAGCACAAAGCGCCCAGACCCTTGTGATGAAGACAAAAGCCATCTGATACACGTACCCACACAGAAAGCTAGGATGTGAAATCAGTGTGGTGTGAACTAAAATGCTTCTGCGCACAGGGGGGAAAAAACATTTGTTAAAAGTTTAGCCCATAATTTAATCTTTCCTGTTTGAGAAATTGTTTCCTTTGTTCGCTATGCCTCTGTGTTTTTCCTTAAAAAGAAAGAAAATCCGAGAGAGGCCAGAGGAGGGGGAGGATCACCCCGCAGTGTGCCCGGTTTGCTGCCTGTCTGCATGGGAACTCTTCGCGACAGACATCTACATCTAAGCCCTCTGTTAGAATTGAAAAGGCGTGTTTTGCAGAGGTGGGCTAGTTGAGGGCATTTGGTTTGATGGCCCAAGGGGGAGATAGAGAAAACAAAATTGCCATTTGCAATGCCAGCCATTAGCAAAACAAAAGTGCGGGGAAGGGATAAAAAAACATAATTAAGGCAAAATTCTACCAACCCCCAGAAAAAAATATACTGGACGCCTTCCTATTGTATTTAACTTTAATCCATTTTATCAACAACTTTAGGAGTGCTGCTCTGATTGTACAAAAGAGTGTGGAGCTATACTTATTTAGAAAGTGGAACTGTATGCCTAGTCGAATATGCCTGGGGAAATATCACATGAGAGCGAATGCTAGGGCTGAGCAAACTGTAGCCTAATCCTTTGCCCCAGAGGCATTTGGAAAGTCTTGAGCAAGAATTATTTTTTTCTGTCTGTCTCGCTCTCTTTCCCTTTCTTCGTTTATAGACGGGTTATGTTTTTTCTCTTTTATGCCCTTTCTTCCTCTCGCAACAGCCTCGGTTTTAAGGGCACCATTAAAAAAAGTAAAATGGAGAGGAAGTAACCGAGGTTTTGCTGTGTTTAAGAGGGCACGCAGGACAGCTGCTCTGTCTTCAGCCAGTGCCGAGAAAACGGAGGCTGTTGTGAGACGAAGTAAGGGCATAAAAGATAAGGTTTGCTCGCTGCGCATTCACACCAGGCTGCTGCTCGCCTGGCTCTTGCAGGAGGTGGCTGAGGCTGCGGGAGGAGGAATAAGGACGCGTTGCCGCCCGCCTTTGTGTGAAAGTGAAAGCCCGCATGGCGTACTGAAAACAAAAAAAAAGCAGTGTAAAAACATGAGAAATAAAGGATTCATTGGTGACGGGATACACTTTTGTCGATTAAGAATGTGTTGATGTTTAATCCCTGTTCTTTTGCTCTATATGGGACGACTATGATAAAATACTCGGGAAAAAGGCGGTCTTGAAAACAGCAATCTCGGCTTCTGAGCACGGATTGCTAACAATGTATCCCCCCTTTGCCCACCGACCCACCTCTTCTTACCTTGAAGATGGCGTACCCTGCCGCCGTTTCGAATAGCACCAACATTTCGGAGACAGTACCGTGGGGGTTCAGAGAGAACTGGGGCTTCCGTATAACGATCACTGAGCCCTGTGGAGGACGTGTACTTTTGTCTAATGCACAGTTACGACCCACAAGAATCACCGCCCGGGGCTCTTAGCCCCGCGCGCAGCTCTAGAACCAGTAATCGACTCACTACATCTCACTCACTCAGCGCCGCATGCGCCTTCCTCCGGCTGCACCTCGAAAAGGGGTTTTGACTTCCGTATGCAGTTGGAAAACACGAACGGTTTCCTCACAGAACAAGCATTTGCAATGCAATAGGACTCCCATTTACGCGAGACCTATTGGATTGCAAACAGGAGTGCGGGCGGGCTAGATGGCACGAACAACGGGGGGTGGAAAGGCACGGACTGCGGGAGGGGGGCACGGGAAGAAAATAGTGCTCACAATCTAAATTAAACATACTATGCAACACTCGAAGTAAAGGGGCCAGTAGCTATGGAAGGATACAAATGACGACATGGCCGTCATAAGGAGGGACTAACAAGCCTAAAACCAATCGGAAGGCAGCATTTAGGAACGACAAAGACACAAGCCAATGAGAAAGATTGGCGGAGAGTGGGCGGAGCTTCCACGGAGCTTACACGCCATACTGAATACTGCATGCCTCACAAAGCAAGCAGCGCATGTGCGCTGCCGCTATAGGCTCAACCTAAAAAGAAGGCCCTTCTGGTACGGCGACTCCTGGGGATTCCGGCCAGGAGGGTATTGTCTGATCGCAGGTTTCTCGGGGGGACATAGAAGCTAATTCTTGTCCTAAGATAGCCTGCACCTGTGTAGTGAAGTACCCTGTGGACCAACACAAGTGTTTTCAATAAAATTCTTGTCTTTATTGGGAGCCAGTAAAGAGCCCTCAGGTGCAGTGACATGTACGTTTTCAGAGGAGGGCCTAAAAGAGCGTGGGCCGCTGTGTTCTGGACCACCTGTAATCTGTTAATAAGGTAGACAGAAAGTCTCAAATAAAGGGCATTTCCATAATCCAGCATCAAAGTTATAAGTGCCTGGATGACCAGTTTCCTTGCTGAGAATGAGAGGAAATGTAAAAACTTTCCTAGAGTACGCAATAGCCCAAAGCATGTGCCCACCACTGTTTTAATCTGAGATTGGAAAGAGAGACAGTCGTTGATTTTAACACCCAAGTGCTTCACTGTATCTCCCTTAAGGCCCAGGGAGGGGGGGGAAGCATCAACTGGTTAGAAGGTCTGCCATGTCTCCCGGTCTTTGAGACCGAAGAATAATAATTCAGTCTTGTCTGCGTTGCATTTAAGCTAATGGTAGGTTAACCTGTGAAAGACAGCTGTTAGGCAGGATCTGGTGGATTTGCCCAGAAACTCTGCTTCTCTACCCAAGGAGAGCAACAGCTGAGTGCCATCAGCATAAGAGATCACTTTTGTTCCCAAGGCTTCGGCCGGGTGAGCTAATTGAGTGAGATATACATTGAATAATGTAGGGCTCAAAGCCGAACCCAGTGGCATTCCCACTGACAGTTCACAGGACTCCGAAGAGAAGGGAGGGATCCAAACCTTTTGTCCTCTGCCCTCCAAAAAGGAGGCCAACCAGTCCAGGGCTTGACCAACTATTCAGATGAATTGGAGACACGCTAGGAGTTTGGCATGGGGTACCGTATCAAAGGCAGCTGACATATCTAACATAATCAGCACTACCTTCCCACCAGCATCTAAGGTGCCTCTGATGTGATCAGCAACCTCCACTAGCGCTGTTTCTGTACTGAAGTTCGGTCTAAAGCCTGACAGACTTGGGTGGAGCAGGTTATTAGTTTCCAAGTATTGGGAGAGCTGCTGGTTTACATGTTTTTCCAGCACTTTAGACAGAGCGGGTAGTAATGATATGGTCTGTAACTGGATTGCTCTCCCGGGTCAGCCCCAGGTTTCTTAAGCAGGGGCAGGATTTTAGCCTGCTTTGAAGAGCGGGGTACTGTTGCTGTAGACAGCCATTCATTCAGCAGCTTATTAGCCAAAGGGCTAATGATGCTTGTCTCTATTGCTAATAGGTTGGGAGGGCAGGGATCAGCAGGAGATCCTTATTTAAGGCTGCGTATCACTGCTAATGGCTACTCTAAAGGGATGTGTTAGAACCTAGAGAGAGTTGCTATGGAAGTGGTAGCTCTGTTAGGTTGCATTACATCCATCAAAACCACTTCAGACTGGGAGCCGAGAGGAGGAAAGGCTAGTTTGGAAGACTGAAATCTTAATATGAAAATAGAACGTCATCTGCTCACACCACTGAGCTGTAGGATGTTGAAGCTTCGAGCAAGCCTCAGGGGACATAACGTTTTAACAACTTTAAAAATTTCTCAGCATTTATATCCTTCTCTCTCTATCCTATCTTCCAAATACACTTTGTGGCTATTTTGACTTCAGTATAGTACTTCTTTAAAGCATCCTTGTGCATAGCCTTGGCATTAGGGTTAAAATGTTTCTATTCATCCTCTTTGTCTATATCAGCAGGGCTATATATTCTGAAAACACTGTAAACACTACTACATAAAATCTTATTGTATTGTGTTGTAATTGCATTTATATAGCGCTTACTACCCCTGACGAGGCGTAGAAGGGCGTTTTCGGCGAGTGGCACGCTACTCCGGAACCCAAGAAGGATTAGTGTTGAATTAGTATAGTGAAATATGAAAGTAATTTGAGTGGTGGTTATAACTATTTATGAAATGTTTTTATTGTCATGCAAAAATCTTCAATTAATTCATTTTGACATGATAAAAATCACCTAAAACATGCACCACAGGGAGAATATTAAAAACAAGCCCATACATTTAGCTTTTAAAACTGTACATATCCAACAATTATGTCACTTTGTAATCATGAATTGATTAACCATATACAATTGTTCAGTAGTAGTGGATTATGTCACTGTTTTATTCGTTAACGCTTGTCGGGGGCCAAAATCTATTGCTTGAAAACCTCCTTCTTCAGGACATAACAATTTTATGTTCTTCCCAGGAACCTATTATTGAAAACATCTATCATGATAGTGATAAGCAGATCTCTTGAAATGTAGGAATTCAAAAGGGGTTTGCAGAATTTTATGATTCCCCCAATCGATTCAGTCATTGAGGCAACCTTTAATTTCTTTTCTCAATGAACTAAATCATTATAGGCCAGATATTCTTCAGTAATCATCAAGCTAGCCTTGTGCTGATTTTGTTGGTTGAGCGCTGATTTTATCATGATATAAATTCTTCCATCGGTTCCCTCATGCCAAGGATTTGCCAGGCTGTGTATATAGGAGACCTTACAATTTAACCTTCTTGTTTCACCCTGTTTGGTTTGCCCTCAGATTATTAACTACCCAGGTCACGTTTTCAACCTTAGTAGCCCTTCCTTCGATCTCTCAGTGGGTGCTGTTCAGAACAAAAATAAACTAGTGGTCTACTACATGAACTTCGAGTAGGAGGACTTCTTAATACAATAAGGCATAGGATTCCCTTGACAACTACGAATATCATAGTGCTTCTGGAAAACTGTGGTGCTGTCACAGTCACTAAAGGTACCATGGAGCCAGTAACCACTAAAACGTGGGTTTAAACCAAGAATATGATTGGCTCTGGATGTAACAAGCGTAACTTATGCAAATTTTGAAGATAATGACATTTTCCAAATTGATGAAATCATAATAGGTGGTTATACGTTATTTATTTACCATTACTACGTTCTTAAACTTAGATGTAAGACTACAAAATACAAATATCAAATAAATGTTGAAGATAAATTATACACGTGATGACCATATTCTATTTTGAAACTAAAATGAAAATTCAGTTTCCTAGAGTGGCGCTATCATATGTGAGGAACACATGCCCATTGGAAAAATGCTGCATGCTGTTTCAGCCTTAAATGACGTGAACCTACTCCAGATATTGTTTACATGGATTTTAAGAATTTACTGCAGTGTGCACTCGAGAAAATAATCAACATACAAAATGTGTTAGATGGGTATTATAACTTTAAACCCAACTACTTTGAGCTTGAGCTAAATGAGCTTTCTAGGGAAGTGTCTGGGAATATTACATACGTTATTTGGTAATTGGCTAAGAGGCAAAAGTTTGATAATTCTCCTAATTTCGATATAGGGCCTTTGAGGAAAAATATGACGCCATCTCCCAAGATGTCCTTTGTGTGTGGTAAAATGTATTATACATTAATTCCAAACCTATGCACCTCAGGACAAAAACAAAAAGTGCCACAATTATTCACATTTTTGTGGGCCCCTCTCTTCTGGAATATACTTTGTTGTTTTGTCTGTCTCCATGGATGTGACCCGTTCAGCTGTGTTTTATCTATAAAATAGCGAATTTATATTCCTGGTTTTGGCAAACTTGAATCTTGGGGAGGGAGTTTCTTCTCTAGAAAACCTATCCCTGTCTTGGACCAGGGTCTCACTACATAACTATTATAAGCTATAAGTATAATACCCCTGTCGAGAGACAATTAATCTCATTTCTCAGGATTTATGCTACACCGATAATGATGTGAGCTCTCTGTCTTCTCCTTTTCTTCATCGTCAACTTCCATTCTTACTGACCCTGATGAGGAGAATATTCAAGAGGTGGCACAGACTAGATTATGCATTTCTAAAGAGGAGTTATTGATGTTTTGGAACAGTCTGAATTTCCTTACTGTGATTGCTCCCAGCACATCTGAGGATTTTCTCTTTAGCCACTGTAGGGACCCATCTTTGAAGACATTACCTATTACACGGCTGTGAAAGAGATGATCATGCACGGATGCAAGGAGTAGAGTACACTTATTTTTCCTAAATTTTGGTTCAAAAGTAAAGCATGGAAGATGGACAGTGTAATACCATATAAGTGTATTGGGTCTTTCTAACTTGGCTGAGAGAAGGCATCAGTTGCACCAGCGGATGTCGTTCAACCTAATATGCATTAAAGAGTCAGACACATATGCCAATCATTGCATGCCCATTTCTGAGTGGTTTGATTATTCGGTGACCATAAATATGTAGGGCCAAGTGAGGTCAAACACCGCCTTTCATTGGATCTTTACTTACAGATTTAGATGCCCCATTATCAATTTAAGCCGGGCATCTCAGATGGACAACAAATAGGAATACAGGCTGGGTGCAAATAAAATGTAAAGAAGGTGTTGCTGAAATGTTCTTATTTGCCAGAGATCAGTTGGCCTCTGTAAGAAATTGGGTTGTTGATTTATTGGCATGTGAGCCCTGGTTAAGCAACAACCACAATCCTTGTCAGGGTAAGGCTGTCAGGGTAAGGCACAAGCAAACCCCAAATTAGCCTGTGCTCAAACCCCTGGTAGATTGGCACAGAGCAATCAGGCTTAACTTAGAGGTAATGTGTAAACTATTTGTGCAACACTTCAAACAGTAAAAACAGTGAAAACACCACACAAAAAGGAGCCCACAACAGCTTTAGAAAAATAGAGTAATTTTTAATAAATAAAGCAGGACCAAACAACAAAACCAGACATATTGAATTTTAAAGCTTTTAGGGAAATTAGTGCCAAAAGACGAAAATCACCAACTGTGGATATCTGGTTGCGCTGGATCGGAACAAAGTCACAAGTTCAGGCTGACCACGATGGAGCATGGGCCAGCTACAGGGACACAGGTTGGCCCGCTGAACAGAGTACCTTAAATTCTGGTTTGCGGAGCGTTGTGTGGATCCGTGTTGAAGATGTGTTGCACAGCCAAAGCGATGCATCGGTTCTGAGAAGCGGAGAGGCTGCGTCGCGAGGTCCTGTCACGTCAACATCGAGGATCCCATCAATGAGAGCTTGCGTTGCGCAGTCCGGAGTCAGGGATGCGTCGCACAGTCAGGGTGCTACAGTGGTTCCGAGGAGTTGCAAGGCTACGATATGAACTTTGGTGTTGTTGTCGAGGCTGCCGTCAAAGACAGATGTGAGGGCCTGTGCCGAGGATGTGTAACGCAGCGGCGGTTCCGAAGGCGATGTGGGCTGTCGCGATGATGTGATTCTTTGCAACTGGTCCAATCAGCACAGCAGTGGAGATGCATCGGTTCTGCTCTGGGTTGCGCTGTGCAGCAGAGGAGATGTGTTGGTTCTGCTGGATCCACAGAGGTTGGCAAAGCACCTTAAGCCCACTTCCAAGGGTCCAGGACTGCTGTGGCACCAGTTGGCAGGGTAACCTCACAGATGGCTGAGTCCAGGTACACATGCAAGGTTGTTGGAAGCCCGTTTTGTCCTTGAGGCTTCAGATTAGGAGGCCAGCCAACTAGCCCTTGGAGTCACTCTGGGTTCTAGGTTCAAGAAATATAGGTCCATTCCATTCTCACCCAGGCAAGAGGGCAGCAGGCAACAGGACAGCAAAGCAGGAGTCCAGTAGAGTGCAGTCCAGCAGAGTGGCACCCCTTCAACACCACAGCAGTCCTTCTTCCTGTCAGAGTCTCCACAGGTGCAGAAGTGTACTGAAGTGGTGGTGTCTGAGGTCCAGTATATATACACCCAGTTGTGCCTTTGAATTGGAGAGAAGCTTCTAGAGGCATGCCCTTGAAGTTCACAGAGGCCCTACCTTCCTGGCCCTGTCTGCAGCCTAACTACCGGGGATATGCAACCCTTTGCATGGAGGCAAAAGACAGCCTATTCAGGTGTAAGTGAAGATTGGCCCAGCTCCCCCCTCCCATCCTGCCAGTGATGGCCCATCCAGTCACACCTAAGCTCCCATTGTGTGTGGCTGTCTAAGAGGAACCCACAAAGCCCCATTACCAACTACACCCCATCATGTGGCCAGAGACAGGCTGCAGGCACCAAATGGCTAAGGCAAGAAACTGCCAACTTGCTAAAAGTGGCACTTTCAGAATTGCAATTTAAAATCCGACTTCACCATAAGTTGTGATTTAAGTTGTGATTCTAAGTTGTGAGTCTAGACGCACCAAACATGAACTGCTTACCCTTTTCCATTTGGAAATTACACTTATAAAATGCAATAAGGTAACTTCAATGTTATCCTATAGGAGGGTTAGGTCTTGCAGTAGTGAAAATCAAATTTAGCGTTTTTCACTAGCAGGACATGTACAACTTAAAAGTACAAGTCCTACTTTTTAAGTACATTGCACCCTGCCCTCTTATGACTTATATGTACTAAAAAGGAAGGTTTGGGCCTTGCAAAGGGTTTATTTTGCCCGGTCGGAATGGTGGTTTAAAACTACATAAATAGGCTCTGCTGCTATCAGGTCTGAGACATGTTTAAAGGGCTACTTAAGTGGGTGGCACAATCAGTGCTGCAGGCCCACTAGTAGCATTTAATTTACAGGCCCTGGGTACATGTGGTGCCACTTTACAAGAGACTTATAAGTAAATTAAATATGCCAATTTGAGATAAGCCAATATTACCATATTTAGGGGAGAGAACACAAGCCCTTTAGCACTGGTTAGCAGTGGTAAAGTGTGCAGAGTTCTAATGCCAGCAAAAATTAGATCAGAAAAAATGGAGGAGGAAGGCAAAAAGTTGGGGGGAATCCCACCGTAAGGCTGACAGGTCGAACAGCTTCCAAATGAATAATCTCTGTAAAGTGATATTTGAAAAAGGCAATACTCAATCTATCGCAAGAACAGTCTTGTTTCTGATGGTGAAAAGCTAGAAAAGTTAGAGCAGGAGGGCATCCTATGAGCTGTGGGGCTTTGCTGAGTACATGTCCAGGTTTGGTTACTTCTGCACCTTCTACTCAATTCCTTGTTGTTGAATAGCCTTCTAAAGGCAATCCTGCCTGTGTGTACAAGAAAATGTGTTCACTACATGGTGATATATAATGAATAAATAGCACAGGATTCTTAGGAACTCTTATGTTTAGTAAGTTTTCATGAAGGATGATACTACTGCTGAATTAGTAATTAGTAGTAGGGCATACAAGAGGAACGTGGAGATAATTAATTTCTTATTTACATACTGTTATAATCACTCCAAGTTACTCCAAAGACGCAAAAATGTTTTTCATTGTGCAAGGGACTGGCTTACTTCCACTTGTAGTATCAGTGACACATTTATTGCAAGACCTTTGTACTACATATGTGTCACAAGACCTTTGTACTAAACGCCCAGAGTATTTTACCATTAAAATAGAAAAAAAATCTGAGATAACAGCTTCTTCTGCATTGTGCCTATTCTTAACAAACGTGCGTGATACATCTTCTGCACCACTAAACTCCCTTCATCTTGGAGAAAGGTTATTGGTATGCCCCTTTTTGAAAAACCCAGGTCGATCGTATATTATTTTTTAAGTGCAGGCCCATCTCTCTTTGTCATTTTACAGCAAGTACATTGAGCAGTCCGTTACCCAGAATTTGTCCTTTTTCGAGCAAACCTTTTTCCTGGGCACAGCACAAGCAGGTTTCCATCATGCACAGACTGAAATTCTGACCACAGTTTGGAATAACTAATGTATTTGCCTGCATTTGGGCGAGACAGCAGCTTTACTTTCGCTTGACCTCGCTGCTGTTTTTGACACTTTCATTACAGAAATAAAACCACTCACCAGGAAGATTTTCCGCCGTCCATGAAAGCTGCAAAGGAGGAAGGTGGACCCCTCAACCATCTGACATGCATGCTGTGGGAGAAGAACCCATCATATCGCGTTCCAAAAAATTGTCATTTTCTTCCAGTTGATCACATTTTCTGTTTTATTATTGTTTTAAAACACAGATCTTTCCTGGCTAGATTTCTTTGTCTACCAGATGTCCTTTGTAGTCTAGGACAATTCTCAAGGTATATGGTTGTGCTGTAAAAGTAATTATATTTCATTTATTCATTCATGTCCTTGCTTTTCTTCTTCACCGCCTCATCATAGTCTTCTTCACAATACTTGAGCCCAACAATCTCTTTCCCATTGATCTGGTTAATAGCACAATTGATTTTGTGAAATGTAGTCATATTTCATTCTGCTGATTATGATATATTGTTTTGTATCGGTACAACTTGCCCCTTAAATAAGTACAAATCTATTGGTGTGTTTCAGGACTGTGAATATTAAAATGTATGTGCCTGGAAACCATTCTATGGCATTGATTACAAGTGGGCCGAAATAGTACAGGGTATTTACCTCACCTGGTGAATACCATTTCCCAGGGGGAGATCAAACCATATGCTAATAAAGTGGAATGCGACCCACGACCTAAGTCGAGACTGGACCCAGAAGACTTTGAAGAGCCGGGGACCCAAGAAACCACCCAAGGTAAGTACCCAGGAACCCCACGGAGGCTGTGTGCAGAGTGGAAACATGACCACATGCTCAATACAAGTCAATGGGGAAGTCGCAGTTGCAGTTTTCAAGAAGCTGGACCCTTCCCAGAAGACCCTGAAGAAACCCAGTGGAAGATGGAAGGTTGGAGAGTCACCCCACCTGTGGATGCCACGAGAACCAGGACACCTACACCAGGGAAGTCGGGTGCACAGGTGCAAAGTGACGTCGGAAACCACCGTAGACCACAAAGGAGGACTTGAGTAAAGATGCCGCTGGCGAAGAAGGTGAAAGAGTCTGGTGGAATCCAAGGGTGGATCCAGGAAGAGAGGTACCTGCAAGCAGAGAGGACAGTGTCTATGCCACTCAGGAGTGACCAGGAGGCACGGAAGCCGACTGCCCACTGATGTCGGAAGATACAGGAGAGTTGACGGTGACCTTGGAGCTGTAGCTGTGCGGACCAGGCGATGCTGTGGAAGACCAGGAGCCATTCACGAGCAGTCCCACGTCGGATGTCAAGAGCCAGGGGGTCGGTGTCCGGTGGGAGCACCAACAAGCCTTGGCAGGGGCAACAAACGTGGCAGACAAAAAAGGTGCAGTGTCCGGACCAGCAAAGTCCAAGGGTCTCATCAAGTGCAGGTAAGTCAGAGTAGGCCCCTAGCAAATAGGGGAGCCCACTGGAGCCAAAGAAGACCCTCGAGAGGACCCGCGGGCACAAGAGTCACCAGAGGACCTCGAGCAGCTCGCCAATGATTCAGGCCCAAGGTGCAGAGGATGCGGTGAGGACAAAGATCTTGGTAGCAAGTGATTCTTGGAGCCTTAAGATATCTGAAGAGGAGAGTTAACAAGCCTTGGCAACGGCAAGTCGACGCAGTGCACAGGAGTATTGCTGCAGCGGTTTCAACGAGGGATACTGGCTTCAAACTTGCTGTGAAGACAGTGCAGGCCTCGAGGGAGCTGCAAAACCACCACTTGGGTTGCTGAACCTTTCGGAGTCTGTGGGAGCTCAGGAACAGCAGAGTAGTCAGCTTCATTGCGGTGCCTGCAGTTGCAGGGGAGTGACACCTTCACTGAATGGGTGCCTTGGATGCCAAAAGGCCAGGAGAAGAACCTGTATGGAGCACAGGCAGAGACGGCACAGAGACTGGAAGGACAACGAGACCAGGAGCAGCAGGAGTCTTCCTGGTGCAGTCTCAGTTCCCAAAGCAAAGTCCAACGAAGTCCAAAGTGCCCAGTCGGTTGAAGATGAAGTGGTTTTGGATCAGAATCTTGTCCCATGACGAATCTGAAGAGCCACCCACAGGTAAGCCCTTAAGTACCCTAAGAAAAGGGCTCGGACGATTCAGGGGTCCCTCCCAGAGGAGGGGCTGGACAGTGGGGAGGATACTAGTTTTGCACCAAAGCGGGAGCCAACGGCTCCCTGAACTGGTTCCAACTGGAGTATGCAAGGAGGGCACCAAATGTGCTATTCAAAGCAGTCTAAAGGCGCTGGCAAGCACCCCCACCCTAGCCCAATACACTAAGTCCTGTCTGGGAGGTGGTCACACCTCCCTGTGACAGGAAACCCTTTTGTCCTACCTTCTCCTGCTTGAGCTTGGCTCAGCAGCAGGAGGGCAGAATCGTGTCTGTGGTCGGCAGCAGCCATAGCTTGCTGTCAGACTCTGGAAGACTGGTACCGGGAGCACAGAGGGCTTCCCGGAGGAGCCCCACAGTGCATGGAATCATACCTCCAACACTGTGTTGCAGTATGATTCCAACATGTTTGATACCAGACATGCCAGGGTTTGTTACAGTCAGTTTAGAGTTAGCCATCGCGTAATGACACATCGCCACTCTATGTATCGTAATGGCTGATGCACTTACAACACCTGGAGAATGGACTCTGGGTATTGTAGGGGTGTCCTGCTCATGCAGGGGCACCCTCACACTTATAACCAAGCACCCTGCCTTCAGGATTGAAATGTGTTACAGTGAACAAATGATGGACGGAATGCTGACAATGCAAACATTCTCCCCCAGTCAAAAGATCTGGGTTAAATCCATCGTTCTTTTGCCCACTACGCCACCCCAGTTTGGACCCAGCCATATGCAAATCAGTCTTGACCCTGTGCCCCATGGGAACAGTCCAGACCGAACTGCCAGGCCAGGTCCTCCCTGGTCAGAAACAAGCATCCTGGGACCGGTTTCAGGGTATGTCACCCTTCTTCAGCCAGGCTAGCTTGAATCCAGTGGCACAGTGAGCAAGGGACCCACGTCTGGGCATACCCATCCCACTTAGGGCGAAAAGTGTTACAGCAAACAAATGATGGACGGAATGCTGACAATGCAAACATTCTCCCCCAGTCAAAAGATCTGGGTTAAATCCATCGTTCTTTTGCCCACTACGCCACCCCAGTTTGGACCCAGCCATATGCAAATCAGTCTTGACCCTGTGCCCCATGGCAACAGTCCAGACCGAACTGCCAGGCCAGGTCCTCCCTGGACCAGAAACAGGCATCCTGGGACCGGTTTCAGGGTATGTCACCCTTCTTCAGCCAGGCTAGCTTGAATCCAGTGGCACAGTGAGCAAGGGACCCACGTCTGGGCATACCCATCCCACTTAGGGCGAAAAGTGTTACAGCAAACAAATGATGGACGAATGCTGACAATGCAAACATTCTCCCCCAGTCAAAAGATCTGGGTTAAATCCATCGTTCTTTTGCCCACTACGCCACCCCAGTTTGGACCCAGCCATATGCAAATCAGTCTTGACCCTGTGCCCCATGGGAACAGCCCAGACCGAACTGCCAGGCCAGGTCCTCCCTGGACCAGAAATAAGCATCCTGGGACCGGTTTCAGGGTATGTCACCCTTCTTCAGCCAGGCTAGCTTGAATCCAGTGGCACAGTGAGCAAGGGACCCACGTCTGGGCATACCCATCCCACTTAGGGCGATGAGTGTTACAGCAAACAAATGATGGATTTAACCCAGATCTCTTGACTGGGGGTGAATGTTTTGATTTGTTCTGCATTCCGTCCATCAATTGTGTGTCTTTTGCTTCAGGATTGAAAGGCCTGCCTTAGGGGTGACCTATAGGTTTTAACTGTAGTGACCTCAGATATAGGAACACGTATATCTGTTGTAAGTGGTGCTAGCACCAGCTTACACAGGCAGCAATGGCAGACCTGTAGTCACAATGTGAGTGGTCTCCCATGGGGACCATAATACATGCTTCAGCCCATGGGTAACCCCTGGTGTACCTCTGCCCTGGGTACATTAGTACCATATTCTAGGGGCTTACAAGGGTACAGCAGTAGCCAATCTGGGGGGTACCTAAGTACTCACCATGGTCCAATTTAGGGAGGAAACACAGAGACTGGGGTTCTGATTAGCAGGATCCCAGTCAGACTAGTCAGAAAACAGAATGACACCAGCAAAAATTGGGGGTAACCATGAAAGCAGATCCAACGTTCCTACAATAGTTATGACCCAGGTTGTCACCTCGTACTAATCTGGTATGTAGTAAAATGAAAATTACTTTTACAATGCTGTAGGTGTATTGATGCCATACTACACACTATTGATAGGAGTACTGGGGTACAACTCTGCATGCCCTCTTACTTGCGGTGGATTTCTAGAACACAAGTACAGACATTCCACACATGAGGGTCAGGTCAGATTTGCCGGAATTCCAACATTAGATATTGAGTTTAGATTAGAATTGGTCAGGAGTGAAGTCAGCACGTCCTGTGCGCGAGGACAAGACACTGCAGCACATCCTGATCCTGATCCTGACGTGTGCAGAATGCAGAGTTGAGAGACACTCCGGACCGTCCGCCCCGCTGATACAGCATCAATGGAGCACAAAAGAAGCAAGCCCGTGGAATGAATGAACATTGTCTAAGGACAGCAAACCATTCACCGGCTTTAGGCGCACTGAAAGTACCATTGAAGATTAAAGCGACAAAACGCAAGGGCCTATTAGATGGGGGTAGTTGCTTTCACGGGAGTTTATGGGAGGTGGGTGCGGGTACAAGCTTCCGTGACTAAGCCCCTTTGGAAGATTTACAACACGTTTTATTGCAGGGCTCGCGCACTCACGTTTAAGGAATGTGACTTCTATTCCACCCGCCCTCATCCTGATTGAGACCCTAGAACAGTCAATAAAGAACGACAGCTAACTTATTTAACCCCTGAACCCACTCATGCCGGTCCCACACCTTCTTTTAAGATTCTGTAAATAGTGACCATGGAGATGGCGGTGCTCTGTGTAGAATGCCACGTGCTCAGTCAGCTTTGCGCATTTTGCTGTGGATATTTTTGGGTGTGCTGAAGTAACCACGGACTGGCACCTCGTGCAATGCAACGTGAACAAAACTGGTGAATTTTAGAGTTGTTGCCATTGTTTTTAAAAAAAACGTGAGCTTTTGCGTTTCTCTGCCTCATATTCTGAGCTGTATGTCAGTCACCTTGTTACTTTTTTGTAAAATCCCAAACTCGCTGAAATGTTACATGGAAGACCACATAAAACAGGATGCTTCAAGCTCAGAAGGCAGGCCATGCACATGAAAGCCTGTGTTCCTTTCACCACAGTGTGTCTCAAACACAGGAGCACAGGGCTTCAGGGCCCGGCTGGGAGCCATAAGCAACACTGGAAAATGTACTCAGGCCACCCCTCTTACCGCATGTGGTGAGCAGGTGCAGTGAGCGAACCTGACCGCTCCAAAAGCGGTTTGGGGGGTGGAGGGTGGTTCTCTCCCGGAAGAAAGTTTTGAAACTGATTGCAGGTACAGTGCATTTTACAACACCTTTTCAGTATATAGCCTTGTCCACTCACTGGATGGATGGATGCATGCATGCTTGCTTTTAGCTACATAGATCAAATGATCTCAGTGCTCTCAACAAGGGTGTATACTCTGGTTTTCATTTTAGCTGCTGCATTAAAACATCTCTTTCTCTAAACACTGCCACCACCAATCTTTGTGAAACCCAGAAGTATTTAACACAGTGCACTGATTTAGCACCTCAAAGAATTAAACACAAAGCATTAAGCTTTGGGCTAAATCGGGAGACTGAAAGCGATAGCTGTGTAATGGTCAATTTGCACAAAGTGAAACCAGGTAACCTTGCATCAATCTCGGTTTCCACTTGACCACATTGTGTGTTGGGAATTTTTGCACAGTGCCTCTTTTTTATTCCTCATCATATGAGAGCTCCTTGAAATACATCAACAAAAGACTATAATGTTACTTAATACACAGTAACACCCTAGGCTATGTATAGGGAGCAAGAGACAACTCACTTTCTAATTGGTTCACTAATAGCATCGTCATCAGGGTGGTGAGGCATGAATGTTTAGACCTACTTCTAACAATTGTCACACAAAGCAATGATATAAGGACACAGGAACCAAACAAATACTAAAAGAAATATTTTTGAAGCCAGGTTTTCTGATCTCCCACCCAAGCTGATGCGCTTCTGGCAAGAAACATGGCCCGCCTAGCCTCTAGAAACAAAACCACCCCTTACCAGCAGTAAAACCAATCCTCACCCTGCAAGCCCACCGGGAAAGCACCCAGTGCCGGTATAGCCAGTCCAGGCCCGCATGCCTTCAGAGAAGCAGCAGTTGCAAACTGCATCCGGCTAAAGGCTGCTGCTAGAATCTGAGGGGATGTTAGACTCAAAAACATTGTATCCGGAACTCATAACTTTGACTTTGGCCAAGATTACAACACATTAATACAGACCAGTGCTTTAAATGGGAAAAAATAAGTGCAGGTACTCATTAAAATGAGCGAGAGGTGTAGTGGGGGGGGGCTATGGGCGGGGCCAAGGGCAAGACATGATGCTACTTAACGACTTCTATATTAGTTGCAGCACATACCAAAATACATGAGAAATGTGTTTATATAACCAAAGCAGGTTAACTTATTACGCAAAATGAAAGAGAAATGCGATAATATGTTAATATTTACTTTTTTTTGCAATAGTTGCACCTTCTTAATGCCATATTGTTAATTGCTGTTGTTTGGCACAATACTATATATTTTTGAGCACGTGAGTAGGAAGAAACTGAAAATACCCCCACACCCCACACAAAGCTCTTATGGCACGAAGCAAATGAAGCAAATCATCATAACCCTCCCCAGAAGATATCTCTTGTCTCTTCCATCGATCTATTCATTCATCCTTTCATTCTACCATTTACCTGCTGATGTCCACCATTTAACCTTTACATTCTGTTGTCTAGTCAGTCTTTCATCCATCATTCAGTTTTTCACCATTCCGTCTGTCCACCCTTCATATCCAAACCTATCCATCCATCCATCCATCCATCCATCTCCAAACCTATTCCTTCATCCTTTCACTCATCCATCTCTTCATCCACCCTTTCGCTCATCCATCAATCCTTTCGCTCATCTATCCATCAACCCTTTCACTCCTTTATTCCATCCACCCTTTCATTCCATCCACCCTTTCACTCAATCCCTCCTTTCCCTCATCCATCATCCACCCTTTCATCCATCCTCTCTCCCTTTCATTCATCCATCCAATCTTTCACTTATCCACCCATCATCTGCCCTTTTATCCAATCATCCACCCTCTTTCACCCATCCATCCATGCTTTCACTCATCCATCCATCTATTCATTCATCCATCCATACGTCCAACCTTGCTCACTCATCCATCCACTCACTCACCCACCAACCCTCCCTACTACGTTATTTATGAATCTTTGTCACCGAGCAGACATTTACACACAAAGTGCCACCCATTTTCTTTAAAATACCTCCTGAGAGTGTTTTGATTCTCTCGCTCTCACACTTTTTTCTTACAAAAAACAGGCATACAAATGCAGGCAAACACACAAACATAAGCAGACACACAAAAGACTCGGGTATGATAAAAGCCATGGTATACTCTTCACCTACCATGGCTTTTTTAATTGCCACCAGGGCCGGACTGGCCGTAGCCTGATTGCCACTGCCAGGGGACTGCCATGATTCCTGTGTTTGCACAAATGCACAGGATAGTGTGAATATGATTGACAGCACAGGGCCTGAACGACCCTGCTCTGTCAAATCAGCGCAATGGTGAGCACCCGGACATTATTCAAATGAGCCCTGCTGAATAGCTCAGCTGGGGCTCAGATCAGGACTACAGAAGCGGCGCATTGGCTGCCAGAGACACGTTCCACTCCTGCTCACCAGCACTCACAGCCAATGAGCCTACCTTTTCATGAGTACCGGTACTCTCCTCGGCAGTAGAGAAGTGCCGGTACTCAGAGTGATGAATATAAGAAGTGCCGGTACTCAGTACCGGTGAGTACCGGCCCATTTAAAGCACTGATACAGACCCACCCAAAGTTCCTTAAGGGGAACAAATATAAACTGATAAGATTCACAGTTTGCGAGCTCACAACTAATCTTAGTCATGTGAAATCGAGAGGGCAGGGTCAATGCCACATTTCGTTCCGTTGCTGCGTTAATAGAGAAAATTAACACAAATAAAAACAAACTAAAAATGACCAAAAATATTTTAAACATAGAGAATAATAAATCAGTTTCGCTCTTAGTCATAAACAGGTGTAGTCTGTAATCTTCAGGCAATTTCAGTAGCTAGAGTCAATAGCTCAAATCTCAGCGCATCATTCATTGATTAATTTAGGCCTCTATGATATCGCTTCATCGCACAAGAACACACCCTCTGAACAGTGAACCTAGACCCAAAAGTTATTATTTGTCTGTCACGAAAGGATGTCGTGGTTATCATTTGTCAGGGATAACAGAGAACATTTTTTTTACATTGTGCTGGGCAAGGCGCTTCTGTATATTCTAATTGCTGTAAATAATAGCTGCCAAGAGTGCATTACAATGCATATGCATCTGGTCAGCAGGCGTAAGCCTCTCGTTTTACATAATCAGCACCACACCACCAATTTGAAGAATCCAGCTGCATTTTAAAATATACTACGGCCTTTGTGTATTTCATTTCCTTCGTTACCAAGTTATCAGCAACGGGTTCAACACTGCACACGCTGTGTTTTGCAAACAGTTGGACATGAATATTTAAAAATGAAACACGTTTTCTGTTGGATTTTTTTTTTTTTGCAGAAATTTTTGGGTCATGATTGTTACAATTGGAAGTATGAAGCAAACATTCTATTCACAATATGTTTGCACATCCGAAAATGCATGCATTATTGAATGTGTAGCACTCCTAACCCAAACAATCAATCAATTCGTAGGATTATGATATGTAAATGCATTAACAGACCGGCATTCACCTACTACCGACCTGGGCATTGGTGGCAGTGAGCGTTTTGCAAAGCTGTTCAATTTAACGCGACTTTCTTTAGTATTTTTCAACATGACTGCTGTTATTTAATATCTGGTTTATTGTTTAACCACAAGGGAGAGCTCCTGAGCCGTCATTGGATTGCCTGACATTCTGCTCACATTAGACTTTCGACAGAGATCCTCAAACCATATGTGAAATCTTGAAATCATAGGATGGCCTCTCTTTATTGGGGTAAACTAAAAATAATCAAAGCAGCTGCCTGGCGATGATAGGTGGTGCTGCCTTGTAACATGTGTTCATGTTATGATATTCGTTTTTTGAAACACCTCTTTTCATTCATAATGAAAAAAAGAAATCAACCAAATATAGCCGTCTTCAACAATGTGCATCTCTCGTTCTTATGCTACAAACGTCAGCCTTCCGATTGTCCGCTTAAATTCAAGCCCTGACTTGGAATATCAACTTCTGCAAGAAACACATGCCTCTTGTTTTCGCTCCTGAGTTTACGCCTTCGGTTAGCCGTATCTCTGCATCTGGCGAGGTACCTGGTCATGAATTTACAGTTTCGAAGGGTAAGGTATCCATGCCTCCCTCGAAGTACCTGCTCGTCTTGCGAGCCTGAAGCTATGAATGTAAGGTGTATCCGTGCTTCCTTAGTCGTGCAGCTCCATCAGTGCTGAATTTGAGCCGGTGGTTTCTGGTGCTGGTCACCAGTACTTAATTGTCAACACCGGCACTTGTGACAGTCTGACACAAGGTGGCGCTGTCCGGCTAATTCAGAGATGACCACAACAGTTAATTATTAATTCAATATACATTAAGAATGACTATTACCTGCCACCCAAGTCATTCTTATAGCTTTTGGGGGACTCAAACAGTCCGAATTGTCTCCCTTGTAGAGTAAGATGGTTAGTCGTTGTGTTATAACTATCATTGGCAGCATAGTAAGGGCAATGTGTGGTGCAAGCTGCAGTGGCCTCATGACGAGAGCCCTGGCACTTATTTTTTTACAAATTAAGCACTGAATGAGATTACAGGTCCGAAGGCTTAGCCTCTCGATGTAGGTACCCACTCAAGGGTTTTTGGGATTGAATTATAAGGCCAGCCGTGCTTCATTAGAGGTACCTCCTCAAGAGGTTTTGGGCTTGTAGGCTGGGGTAGCCATGGGTCCTTAGAGGTACTGTTGTATGTTAGGTTATTATATGTGGGTCTGTCTCCTTTAAGTGGTTGTCTCAGATCAAGATTCTACATGGAATGTTTGTTTATGGTTTGAGAGCAGTTGCTGCTGGGACTGTCGTGTAGTTACTACTAATCCATAGGATCTGTGCGTTTGTTGGACACAATAAACTAGGGGCTTGGTGCCTAGACGGATTCCGGACACCACGCAGGATTTTTTGGCTTATAGACCAGCTAGCTCACGGTGCCACCATAAGCCCCCTAACCTTATCAGGGAGCGAATGGTTTCTGGCAACCACTGAACATGACAACCCTGACCCCTCAGGGATCGTGGAAACAGATCAGAACCTTTTGCCCAGTCACTCGTGCTTACTCACACTCAGAGAAGTATACAGAAAACACAGTGGGACGTTTTCAATGTGTTTATTGAACTAATGTTATTCTTGTATAGAATACATGTGCTGCGATAATCAGTAGACAGAAGCAGATGAAAGTGATTACAAGCACCAAAAGCGTAAATAGTAGATACAGTTCTACCATGGTGCTAAAACAGTGTATATGTGCAGGCATATAAACAAGGTAGTAATCGGGCGTACTCCTACTATGCAAAACCCTACTCTAAGTGTACCTAGAGGTTGTGTAGGTATGAAGCCAAAAATCCCCCCCTTGGGACGAGCCAATCCCAGTACCTGGTGAGAGAGAATGTAGGAGCCCGTCTTGGTCACGAACTGGACACCCCTCCACGGAGACGTCAGACCGTTGCGTGGTGAAGTCTCAGCATGAAGGGACCCTCAGTGTCAGCTGAAGTGCCTCCTCTGCTAATCTATCGGAATGCTCATTATTTATAATAGAAAGCAGCCTTGCAATGTTCGTTGTAGATTAGCGATATTATGGATCTGTAGAGAGCTCTGTCGCCCTTTGATGAAGATAGAACGACATTTGTACATAGTGCGTAAAGAAGCCGCGTACATGATGTTCGAGGCATCATGATAATGTTGTGCGAAGCTAGATGTGAAAACAAAGTAGTTTCAGAGAAACTAATCCAACATTGTTGTGCATGCAAATATGTGCAAAAGTTCATGGCAGAAATGTTATTGTGAAAAAGAGGACAATGAGCAGCTTCGCTACATGGGCCTAACCCGGGAACATAACAGGACTTCATTCATACTATACCTGAGCTCTGGGTTCCTTGTTACCACTCGAAATAAAGCATATCTTCAAACCGGATTACTGGAGTCCTTTGCTTTTGGATTACTTAAAGGGGATTATAGCAGGTACTGATGATGCTAAATATTTCCCAAAATATTACATGACACACTCACCGATTTTAAACATAGAAACCTGAACGTGCATATTGTACGTATTAAATGAAGTGATGCAGCGGTTGAGACAAGTGAAGTAACAGCACTTAAAAGTGTGCTTGAAAGGGTTAGAAAAAGAGAAATTCATTGCTAACTTCTTACAATGCTTATTAATAGGTTTTCATAACCAGATTACTTTTGAAAATGATGTTTTATTATTCAATTACTGATGAAACTAATGATTCTAATGGTGTGGTTTAGCATTTCAATTGCCTTACATTGAAATGCATCAGGAATAGATTGTGATGCAATTATGCAATAAAATTTCTTTCTTTGAGAGAACACCATTTATTTTTCTTATGTGAGAGAACTGAACGCTTTTCCTATGATTTTATAAACAAACCTTGATCTCTTATTTCGGACTGCCTTTTGCTGACACTGCTGCCTTAAGTAGTGAGCTGGAATCCTTCTTTGCCAAACCACTTGATTTTGCTTTATTTCCCTTTTTGGTCATGCTTATGGACTCGCCCTTAGTAGACTTTAATTTGATTCCATTTGGCTTTAGAACCTTTGGATGCTGTTAGAGAAATGAACCATCCTTCTGCCTTTAATGGTGATAGGAATCTGTAACCTTGTATCTGATGACTGTTTTAAACCATCCTCTTTGGGTAGGCATCTCAGACTAAATGTGTAGTCTTGTAGTACATGTTGTAATATTCTTGACTGAAATGTTTAAGGGAGTGCTTATCTGTATTGATTTCGGATCATTAGTACAATAATCAAACTATTTAAATTGTCTGAGACTATTAGTGTGTCCTGATGTTTTTCATTGAACTGTGCTATTTTCCATTTATATTTAAATGCATTGTAGGGAGAGTCAGCAAATCTTTTCAGAGTATCAAGTTCTGCTTCTCTTATTCTGTGTTGCATTAGCAAAGCTCCTACTATGCATACTTTTAGTTAGACTTAACTTCTTTAGGAGGTTGAGTTACCCTGTGGCGATATTTTATTTCTACAGCATGGTCCTGAGGGTAGTGTATTTGAACCTGATCTGAACTTGTGAGTTAGTCACCAATTAATAGTCCTCATTGGGTAGCTAATGTTGTGTTTGGACACCCTAATTCCACACCTCCTATCGGCGGAGAAAGATCTATCAGAGGACCATTTGCCTCTGAGGTAAGGGTAATGCTGTCATCCATCTAACTGTAGAGGGCCCAGTACGGGTAGAGGGATAAATGAGTAAGTAGCATAAGTAAGAGATAAAATTAAAAACTATTATAAAGTTTCTGCCGGATCAAATTTTTGGTAGCAGAGCTGTGATTTTGCCAAAAGAAGTGAGGTTTTAAGGTGCCAAAAATAATATCCTTGTCCAATACTAAAGAGCCCAAATGTTTTGTTTGCAAAGAGAAAGATTGATGGAGTACTGATAGAGTAGCATTCTGGATGAAGTCAATGTGTAGCAGCAAAGGAGGATAAGTATTAATAGTGATGCACGTTGCTATTGCTTATGCTAAGATTGCAGGTTGTGAAATGGCAGTGTGTAGTTGAGTGGAATGAAATGGTTAAATTCCATATGGTTACAGTCCATGTGTAATTGTGGTGCTTGATGCGAAGAAGCTGAAGTTGTAAATGGGTCCGACCTGGCCTAAGATCTCGAGATGTTACTGACGTGGTTGTCTCAGTGTAGAAGACAGTGAGTAAGTTGTCTGCTGATTTGTGGTGTTGATCGTGAGACATCATCAACAACATCTTGGCAAATGGTTCTTTAGTGTGTTAGTGGTAAGGGGTTGATATAGTTGATCTCAGGTGCACAGGGAATAACTGTATCAATTAGGGTGAAATCCCACTGGTCAAGATTTCATTGAAGTGAATGATTGTTCGAAAAACTTTAATTTCGTTGTGAGAGTGTATTTACTTTAGTTGAACAGACAGTTTTATTTGCTGTTTGCCTTGTATTGTGATTTTGCTTAGAGAAAACATGCTGAAGAAAATTGTAAAGGAGGGTGAGCTGCTGCAGAGATCGAGATTGACATCACAGTGTGTTGTGCTGTGATTGGTCAGTTGGTGTAAAGTCGCACTGGGATTGGTTGACTACGTCATAAGAGTGGCTCTGTTATTGGTTGAGATAGCTGAACAGGTGAATTATGGGAGAAATTAATTTCCTGGATTTTATGGTAGTCAATTGTGAATACAAAATTTGAAATAAAACGATATTCTTCAAGGCATTGCATAAATGGATGAAGAAAGATGAGGCTATATTCGATAGAGCAAAGGTAGAAGCACCACCTGAGGGTACCCCAGGATACACTATCATGATGGAGAAAGGATTACATCCATGTTTGTGGATTGAATTTTGGCACAAACTTACAGAGGGAGATGAGGGTTTACAGTTTCCGAACTAAGGGACATTCAATTTGAGAATTATTGAGAACTTAAGGAGGAGAATGTACGAAATGAAATCACCTTCTAGGCCTACAGTAATTGAAGCATTAAATACATGGTAACATAGGGCTCATCAGAAGAGAGAGAAAAGTATCAAGGGAAATACAAAAGAACTATAGATCATTTTGCAGAAGCTAGATGGGACGCTCAACAGAAAAGGTGGAGAGCAGATATTGTACTTGGCACAACATTATATCCTGAGTTAGAAGTCTATGGAGAAGACAAGGGAAGAAGAAAAGAGAAAAAGGAACATACAGAGACAGAAAATAATAACACAGGGAAAGAAGGAAAAGAGAGTAACATAGATGATGAACTTTTAAAGGATTTACTGATGAATCATCCACCAGCTTACAATTAGACTTAGAGTGAGAGTTTGACAAACACTGGTATGGCTGATGTTCCAAATGCACCTTTTATACATGACATACCTAAAGACAGTACACTTGTGGCTCCTGTAAAAGGGAGGATATAATTAACAGCTCCAATGAACCTGATTGATTCGAATGCTCCAGACACTTTACTTTAACTGTTCCTGTTACTATTGGACCTGTTGTACTTCTTTACAAGTCTGGGTTACAGGTAAATAATGTACACTATTTGGCTGTACCTACTGTAATAAATACAGCACAATGTAATACATTAGAATTGATAATAAGATCATTACTTCAAATGCCCATGGTTCCGACTCGAAGCAATACTGCTACAGATGCAAAAAATTTATGTTACATTCCAAATCAGAGTCAATTTGACACAAAAGGTAGAATGTTTCAGAGGGTCTTTTCATTGCTCCAGATTGAGTGGACCTCCTGAAATGACTTACCATGCTTCTGACATCCCGTGCAAATGAGAAATGTAGTTCTAGATATATCTACATTAAATATGCAACCTGGAACGAATGCAAATTTGAACAATGATGGATTTAATTTAAATACTCCAAGAGAGCAATCAGGATTTACTCCTGAAGAAATTGAAGAATGGCTTAAAGGATATAGTATTCTGATAAATAAACAGAATGCTGAAAACGTTTCAGCATCAGCTTTAGTCCCAAATTTAGATCCAGTTTCAGTACAAGTTCCAGTTTCTTTTTCAGCTCCAGCTTCAATTTCAGCTCCAAGTTCAAGTTCGATTCAAAATACAGTTCAGGAAAAAAGAAATACGATTGATGTGAGTAGGCTAAAAGTGGAGTTGAAAGAAATTATTTTGGGAACAATTAGTCCTTCACAACTAGATGCATACCAGGAGGAGGAACTATTGTTTCTCTGTAAAGACATTACTCGACTAGCAAGATTGATACTTGAGAAATTGACTGAATTGGCTCAAACATATGATATAGATACTCAAAAATCAAAAGTTTTACAAAGGTCATACAGATTAGACTTTAGTGGCAAAGATATTGTGAATTTGAGAGCTCCTAGAATGAACTTGCATATTAAAGAACAGATGACATTGATCAAGAAGTGGAATGAGAGAGAGAAATGGGAAGGTAGATAGTCAAAAAAGAAGGAGTTAAAAAGAGTTAGGGTGCAGTCATCACCTGATGTCCTGGATGGAAGTGCAGGAGAAATACAGATGCTCCTGATGAGAGAAGTACCTGGTGGAGGTTATGTCCATGTGCCGTGGACAAGACCTGATATTTTGTCATTTACAAATGATTTCTTGAAATTGAGAGAAAATCTAGTGGAATGGTATAGACAGAGTGAAAGATTTGTGAAGATTTTGAAGGTTTTGTGGATTAGTTTGAATACTCTGTTTGACATTGTGGTTCCAAGAGATTTGTGGGCCAAATGTAAAGTTACTGTGGACTGGCCTGAGACAGAACCAGAAAGGGATCCTAGAACAGGAGCATCATCTCTAGTGGCATTAAAGAAATACCAGCAGGTAATAAATCACCTGAAGAGTAAGCTTTCCCCTAAAGAGATTGATTGGGAACAGATTTACAGAAAAACCCAGGTACTAAAGGATACAGTACATGCTTATTATGAGAGATTGGTTCAGGCTTTCAAACAATTTAGTAAATTGAATAATATTGCTGATAAGTATATGGGACATTTTGTTTACAGGCTTATGCTTGGTTTGAGACCTGAGATTTCTTCTATGATTCAACAGCAATTACTTTGTTGGCAAAGCAAACCATTCGATGAGATTTTGCGTTATGCAAAATATTGTGGGGACAAGATTGAAATGAAGTACAAGAAGCTTAAGGAAAAGTTGATGGTTGCTCAGATAAGAGTGATGCAGAAAGGTCAGAATCAGATGAGTTTTGAGAACACAACTCCAGTACAGAGAGGATATAATCAAGTTCCAATAATGCAGGGTGCAAATGGTTTACAGCAATAGAATTTTCAGTCACAAGGTAGAGGTCGTGGTAATCTAGTAGATTCAAGAACTGGTGTTGATGTGTCGGTTTTGGACAAAATGAATCCATGCCATGCTTGCAGAAAATGTGGACATTCACACGAGTGTAAGTAAATTATGAATAATGCAGGGAAACACATGCAGAATGTAGAATATGCACAGTCTCAAGGGAATAACACGGTACAGACTCAGAAGGCACAAAGTCAGAAAATACAAAATCCTAATGTATCTCAGTCAATGCAAATGCCCCAAGCTCCGATGTCTCGACAGAATGTTCAGGTACAAATGTACAATGTAAACCAAAATCAGCAGTCGAACAGAAATTCTTTCCAGAACCAGAATGTAGTGCAACAGTATTTTATTCAATTAGACGATTTTTACCAAGACCCGTCAGCATGATGGTGCCTGAGAGAGGAGGGGGACTGCGAATCAAAATCGATTTGTGGTGTGTAATGCAAGTCCAGTGAATGTGCTTGAACGTGAATTACTGTGTAAATTAAATTGCTCCATTTACTGCTTGCCAAAAGGCATCGAGTTTCACACAAATGTTAAGGACTTTGTTTTTAAACTTGCCCGACAGAAATCTGATGTAGGAATGTATCCTCTCTTGATGAGTGAGGATTTGCCTATTGAACTGAGAGACACCGTGTTACCTATCAGACTAAATAAAAGTGTTGAACCAGTCCGAATCACTGTTAAACCAAATGCAGAATTTCTGAGAATCCCACAATACAATCTGACTCCAGATACTATTGCCTGAATTACTCATATGATCGATTGAATGACTGAGCAAGGGGTCTAAAGGAGATAATGGGAGTCCATGTAACTTTCCCATTATGGGTTTTCAGAAGCTGAATGGCAAGTATTGTTTTGTGCATGATTTTCACAAGGTAAACTCAATTGTTGTTCCATGTTGGCCTTTGGTACCAAATGCAGCTGTGATATTGTTTCAATTCCAAGCGAAGCTAAATGATTTTCTGTTATCGATTCATGCCAGGCTTTTTTCTCAATTCAATTGCATGAGGATAGCCAATACCTTTTTTGCTTTCCATTTCGGCAGCCGAGTTTTGGCATGGTGCAAAGTCCCACAAGTGTATACGGAGAGCCCTTCAATTTTTAACCAGATACTTAAAAAGGAATCTTCCTTGAGACTTTGGAAATGCCAAATCATTCAGTGTTAGTGCAGTACATTGACAACCTACTGGTGGCATCAAATACGAAAGAAGATTGCAGAATTGATACTATTGCACTACAGAGTAACTTAGCAGAGAATGGACATAAAGTGTAACCAACTAAGTTACAGTTTTGTAAAACAGAAATCCTGTACATAGGACATAACATTGAGAAAGGGGTGAGGAAAGTGTCACAGGAAAGAATCTCAGCAATTCTTAACATGAATCCTCCAACAAGCCAAAAGGCAATACACATGTTCTTAGGAATGTTGGGCTACTGAAGGCAATGGATTCCAAATTTTTGTTTGACAACAAAACGTCTTCAGAGGTTGACACACAAAGACGTGTACAATCTGGTACCTTGAGATGGCAGTTGTATGACAGCCTTCACTGTACTGTGAGAAAGCCTTTGCAGGGCACCAGCATTGGGAATGCCTGATTATGAGAAATGCTTTGTGTTGTTTTGCAGTAAAGAGTGGGCTGCACTCTTTCAGTGCTGACACAGATGCATGTAAGCAATCGCAGACTGATTGCCTATTTTTCGGCGGTTCTTGAGCCCGTTGTGCCTGCTTTACCTGGATGCTTTAAAGAGGTTATATCTGTAAGTGTTAGCCTTGGGCAGTGTGAAAGTATAGTTATGGGACACCCATTGACTACATTTGTGCCTCATTCAGCGGAGATACTATTGACATGTACCTGCACACAGTAGTTGGCAAATAGTCATTTGCCTAAATATGAACAGATTCTGCTTGGTGCAGAAAAAGTGACACTTAAAAGATGTATGATTTTGAACCCGGCTACTTTGATGCCATTGCCTGAAAATGAGAAAGTGACTACTGAAGTTGAACATGATTGTTTGGATGTGACTGAATTGGGTACAAAGGCACATCCTCATATTTTGGATGAACTGTTACCTAAATACGATCATGTGTTGTTTTTGATGGATTTGAGAGATAATGAAATAATTAAGGAAATCTGAAAGGTGCCTATGCTGTGTGTAGAGTTGGAGGTGTTGTGGAAGCATCATGGTTACAAGAAGTGTACTTTGCACAAGTCGCCAAGCTTGTTGCTTTAACGAGAGCTTGCAGTATTTCAGAGCAACTCAAAGTCACAATAAACACTGATAGTCAGTACGGGTATGGAGTCATGCATGACTTCAGGCAATTGTGGTCACAGCGTGGGTTCATGACACCCTCTGGTTCAGCAATACAAAATGGAGAGTGCGTGAAAAATCTTTTGTGGTCCCTACAATTGCCTGCCCAAATTGCAGTTGTGAAGTCTGTTGCTCATAGGGAGGGTACTGACAATGTAACAATTGGAAATCGATACGTCGATGAAATGGAGAAGTATTGTGTATTAAATGTACATACTTTTAATGAGGAAATTCTGAAAGAAACATCAGACATCACAGATTGTAGTTTATTGTTGTCAGTAGTAGTTACCTGGGATGAGGTGAGGAAGTTACAGGAGGAGGTGACAGAAGCTAAACAGCAAGGTTGGGTGCGAGCAGGTTGTAACCAAAGATAGGATGATGTTTGTGTTTATACTGATGGCAGATCTGTATTACCTGATAGCTTTTTGTCACATATGGTGAGACATTATCATGGTCCTGCACATGTAGGAAGAGATGCAATGATGCGCCTCTTCCAAAAGGTGTGATTCAATCCCAGATTCAGAGTGACAGCAGAGATACTGTGCCATAGTTGTGTGGTGTGTCCACAACAGAATCCTGGAAGAAAAACACAGGTTGTCATTAATCACATTGGTAAATCTGCAGTTCCTTTCATCCAAATGCAGATGGACTTCATTGAGATGCCCCATTGCAATGGTTTGAGGTATGTTTTGGTCATGGAATGCATTTTCTCAAAATGGGTTGAAGCTTATCCAACATGCAGGAATGATAGCTTGACTGTGGAAAAATTATTGTTAAGAGAGTTGATTCCACGTTTTGTATTTCCAACTTCTCTTGAATCAGATCGAGGAACTCATTTTAATAATCAGGCCCTGAAAATGTTATGTGCAGCGCTACAGGTTGAGCAGAAGCTCCATTGCAGTTACCGTCCAGAGGCTTCTGGATTGGTGTAGCAGGTGAATGGCACATTGAAACCCAGATTGGCGAAGGTGTGCGCTTCAACTTCTTTGAAGTGGCCTGATGCATTGGTGCTTGTGCTGATGAGTTTAAGAAGTAGTACACAAGACAGGAGGACAGGATTGTCAGCACACAAAGTTATTTTTGGCTGGGGGATGAGACTGCCAGCTGTTCCTGCTAACGCTCTTGTAAATATAACAGGCAACCTTATATTGGACTACTGCAAGGGTCTAGCTGATGTGGTACATTCTGTGTCTCACCAGGTTGGTGAAGCTGCTTTTGCGGTTCAACAGAAGCAGTGCCATGATCTCAGTCCAGGTGACTGGGTAATGGTGAAGAAACACATGCACAAAACGTGTTTGGATCTGTGCTGGAGAGGGCCTTTCCAGGTGATCTGAGTCACCAACACCCCTGTGAAGTGAAGAGGTCTCCTGAATTGGATACATGCCAGTCACACTCCAGAGTCCCATGTCCCTCTGATGATACAACAGCACCTATTTCTAATGTACCGGTGGTTACAGTGAGACAGAGGGAACATGTTAGTCAAGCTGTTGGGACAGCACTTGTTTGACCTGAGGGGGGTCCAATAGAGTCAACTGTAGGTACTGAATGGTCTAAGCAAACAAAGTTGACTGTGGGAGGTACAGATCCTAACGAAGGGCCTAGTGCAGCAAAAAAACAAGACTGTTGGCCCAGAAGAGGTGAGATTCTATGAAGTTGCCTCACAACAGGACGAGTACCACCAACTGTTCCTGAAATCTCTGAGCGGTCTGATCAAAGTGATACTGATGATGAGCAAACCGCTGTGAGGAGATTGAAAAGAGCAAGAGTACCTCGCCAAAACTACTCATCTCCTGAATGGACTTATTTGGCAGCAAATGAATTGGAGTGGAAGTTCAACAACCATTGTTTTAACAATACAAGTCCACCTTAACTTCCTTGAAACAAACTTTGTTGTAGATCTGAATTTCAGCCTTGGTGTACCAATTGAAGGGCACAATTATTCTTGAATATACTCATCAACGAAGCTGATATGAGAAATTCTCTGTGTTGAAAGAAAATGTTGAACTGTGCTTTGATATTGCTATGTCCAACACTGAAATCTCACCTAAATGCAAACATGCATATACTGGAATGTTTTCTATTATTTCTTTGAAATTTCTTGCTTTGCATATCATTTTAAATTTACCACACTATCTTCCTGTAAAATATTCTAAGCTAACAATTTCTTCTGAACCTGCAAAGACTAATGACCCTGATTCTATTACTTTGAATGCTAAAGTTTTACATCATGATGTTACAATAACTGGTTTGTCAGCAAATGTTATGTTATGTTATGTTATATAAATTTCTAACGCGCACAGATACTCCAGGGAGTGTCCCGGCGCGAGCTTGAAAAGGGTCGGAGTCAGAGTTAGAAGTCAGAAGTTAAAAAAGAAGAGTTTTCAGTTTTTTCTTAAAAATCATCGGATCTTTGACGCCCGTAAGGCCAGTGGCAAAGCATTCCATGCCAGTGCAGCTATCCGGGTAAAGGAGCGTCCTCCAAGCCTCTGGCGATTAAACCACGGGGTCTGTGCCAAAAGTTGGGAGGAAGAGCGCAGCTGTCTCACCCGGAGAATAGAAGGCAATCCTCTTCTGCAAATAGATGGGTCCCAGACCGTGGAGGGCTTTGTGGGCAATGGATAAGATTTTAAATTTTATTCGCACCTCCACCGGGAGCCAATGCAGAGAGCGCAAGTGAGAACGCACACTGCACCTGCTGGAAAGACCCAACAGAAGTCTAGCGGCCGAGTTTTGAATCACCTGTAGCTTATTCAAAAGGTAACCTGGAATGCCCGCATACAGTGCATTACCGTAATCCAAGCGGGAAAGAATTAGAGCACGGACAACAGTTTCCTTAGCAGAATTAGGCAGAAGAGGAAGAAACTTCCTCAAGATCTTCAAAATGCCAAAGCAAGTGATGGCCAACTTCTTAACCTGCGAAGAGAAAAGCAAGTTCTCATTAAACCAGACCCCCAGATTCTTGACCGAGTCTCCCTTAAAACTCGGAAGGGAGAAACCGGAGGGCCATAGCTTCTCTCTGAAGTCGACAGGGAATTTGCCGAACAAAAGGATCTCTGATTTTTCCTCATTGCACTTAAGCTGTGCCTGAGCAAGCCAGTGAAAAACTGAAGCTAAGCAATGTTGAGCCGGGGCAACTGCGTGCTCATCCTGACCCCAAGAGAACAGCAGCTGGGTGTCATCAGCATAGGCCATCACCTTAGCCCCTAAAGCCTCCGCAAGGTAAACCAGCGGGTAACATAGATGTTAAAGAGAAGAGGGCTAAGGGATGACCCTGTGGAACACCCGTAGCCACTGGTTGAGGGACTGAGGCACATGGTGGAAGCCAGACCTGCTGCGATCGACCCTCCAGGAAGGACCTTATCCAGCCCGACACGGACCCGGAAACGCCGATCTCCTGGAGGCGATCAAGGAGGCAAGGCATGAGGCACTGTATCGAATGCCGCCGAGAGGTCCAGCATAACCAAAGCTGCCCTCCCGCCGGCATCCAGGCACTCACGAATCGCCTCAGACACCTCTAATAATGCTGACTCAGTGCTATATGCAGCCCGGAAACCCGATTGGGCCGGATGGAGCAGGCCATAGGTTTCAACAAACTCAGTGAGTTGGTTTGTGACCACCTTTTCACAAACCTTGGCCAAGCTGGGCAGAAGCGAGATGGGACGATAATTACCGGGAATCGAAGGATCAAGGGACGGCTTTTTAAGGAGGGGGAGAATTTTTGCCTGCTTCCAAGATAATGGAACAAAGGCGTCCCGTAATGACATATTGGTGATCAGATTGACCTCAGGATTAATACAATCTGCGACAGAAGTCTGGCCACGCAGGGGTCAGTAGGAGAGCCTGATTTCAGGGCCCTCAGGATCTTAAGGGTAGTAGGTAAATCTACTGGCAAAAAAGATGAGAAATTATGCAGTGGATCAACTGAAGGCCGGACAAAAGGACAGGGCGTAAGCATAGAGGCACAAGATGAAAACGTGGCCTGGATGGCATAAATTTTGTCCAGGAAGAACTTGCTGAGAGTATTGCACCAGGACTCCGAGACAGGCGAGGAGCAAGCCAGGGCCGTTGGAGACATAAAGCTTTGCACAATTGAAAAAATTTCTTTTGCATTATTATTGGCCTGGTCAATACGTGACGCAAAATGTTGACCCTTAGCAGCGGCAATTGCGGCATGATAGCATTTTTGTTTAGCTCTAAGGGTGAGTTTAGCCAACGGGCAGTAGCTGCTGGCACGCCAAGCCCTCTCCAGAACTTTACACTCATGTTTCAGAGTTTTAAGCTCCGGTAGATACCAGGGTTTGGAAGGAGATTTCCTCACTAACTTAGGCGGGCGCAGTGAAGATAATGAAAACACAGAATCAGCTATCCATTTAGTAAACCTGGTCACGCTCCCTTCGAGATCTTGCTGACGGGTAGGCCTAGAGGCGGCCAAGGAGCTCATGAATTGAATAGGATCAATTTTACTGAACAGCGGAGGGCGGAGACAGCGCATGGGCCGAGCCGGCTGAGCAATCTCCCAAGAGAAGCAGATGAGAAAATGATCCGACCAAGAAATTGGGGAGGGCTCAGCCACCTGAACAGGAAAATTAGAACAGATGAGATCTAAAATATGGCCACCCTGATGAGTGGGCTGAGAGACCCATTGAGAGAGATGAGCTAAGTGGAGGGAGTCACGAAAAACCACGGAGTCTTTAGCATCCTGTTGATCAAGGTGGAGATTCACATCACCCAATACCATATAATGGGAGAAGCGCAATGCACGCTCAGCTATAGCCTCCCCACAAGATTTGAGGAAGGCAGTAGCCGGCCCAGGGGGCGGTAGATGAGGGAACCGCCCAACGTAAAATGATCAGAGAGGTGGATACTAAAATCCAAGACCTCACACACATCCCATATTCTTGAAGTGTCGCTATGGAAAGCCCAGTTATCCCTATACAAGATGGCTAAACCACCCCCTCTACCAACCAGGCGGTCCAGCCGACAGAGCTTAAAGCCAGCAGGGGTAGCCAGCGTAATGATAGGGTTAGAAGCTACATCAAGCCAGGTCTCCGTAACAAACAGCAGATCCAGAGAATTATCCAAGACCAGGTCAAAAACGTCAGCATGATGCTTCTTCAGTGATCTGGCATTTATAAGGGCAGCTCTAATGCGCGGGCATACTGAGGATATAACGAGCGGCTGGATCGGCAAGAACTCTAATTTTGGAGCAAAACCACAGGCTCCGCAGACAAAGTCCGAATTAAAAGGCATAGTGCTATAACAGTGTATGCAACCGGGCAGAGGCCGAAGTGCTTTTAGGTCCTCACCGGAATACCGGAAATGGGCTCCTATGTCCAGCGCTCATCGAGCAGCATAACTGGCCCTGGCCACTGACTTGACGCTGACGGGCGCAGACGGGCTTGCCTTAGGCGCGCAGCGGCGTGCCCGCTGCGCGCGTCCGCTGCGCGTCCGACCACAGCCCATTTAAGTAGGGAAGTGTGTAGGGCGAGGGCGAGCAGCGTGCAACAACTAGAGCGCTGAGCGTGAGTGACGTACGGCCCAATCAAGATGGCCGTCACTAGCAAACTGGCCAGATTTGAGAGCAGGGAACAAAAGAAGTATAGCACACTCCGTTCCGAAAAAAGCGGCAGATTAAGGCAATGTAAAAGGAGTATAACACACTCCTACAAACAAAATAACACACGAGCAAAGTTAAAAATCCCCACAGTCCCCTCACACCACCCCCAGCAGCATAAAACGGAATAACAGCAAAAGTAAAAGCAATTTTAAATACAAATATCAGGAGGAACCTTTAGCAAGCGCTGTGCGTCCGATCACAGCCCATTTAAGTAGGGAAGTGTGTAGGGCGAGGGCAAGCAGCGTGCAACAACTAGAGCGCTGAGCGTGAGTGACGCACGGCCCAATCAAGATGGCCGTCACTAGCAAACTGGCCAGATTTGAGAGCAGGGAACAAAAGGAGTATAGCACACTCCGTTCTGAAAAAAAGCGGCAGATTAAGGCAACAAATGTATGTACTAGATTACTGAGTGAATACGCAAATACCATGGATGTTGGTAATTGCTACGTATGTATGCAAATACCTTCATCTGTTGCTGAGGGCGTAACCTATCATAGTTTGCCCTTTAACATATGGAATTTCATGTGGTGTATTAACTAGCTTATTCTAAGGTACTAATTAATTACAGTATTACTATTTAAATCAAGATCGGATCTTTTATGAACTTATTGTGTCAAAACACTTAAATCCACATTCTGAAGCTTCAAATGCTGAAACTGTGGGATATGTATTTAGACCCACTCAATCTTTGGATATGGCTTATGCACTTAGAAATAACCTAACATGTAAATTAGTCAGAGCTGAAAATAATTTTATAAATTTAGTGGAAAGTAGACGAGGTAATATGACAATAAATACTGATGCATTGCTCAAATTAACTCCTTAGAAACTACTGGAAGAAAATAAAATATTAGAAAGAACAGCTATTAGCGTAAGACTGGCAACACTAAGGTAAACGTTGTGTGTATATATAGAGAAAGATCAATTATTAACACAAATATTGCAGGTTCTAGTTAATGCGAACATACTTTTGAAATTAATGAAAACTGGGGAAGATACTTAGAGGGAGTACTATATTTGTAGAAAGAATGCTTTTTATATTACTGAGAGGCTGGTATGGAAGTTGTAATATGGGAATACTTTTTCCTAAAATGTATCATGTTAAAGATATCAAAAGAGAAAACAAAGATAAGAACGTGAGAATGAAGAGAACTGTAAGTGCAAGTGAAATAATAAGTGATATTTTTGGGTTATTAATACCTACAGTAGGATTAGCATTAAACTCACATAAAATTAGACAACTTTCTACTATAGTTGATAAATTAGCCACCAGTACAGCTGGGAGACTTTCTGTGATAGATGTAGAAATGAATTCAATAAAATTGTTCGTGATTCAAAATTGACTTGCCCTGGAAAGCCTTCTCGCGAAGGAGAGTGGAGTCTGACGCTTGTTAAAAGGTCAACATTGTTGCACCTACTTACCAGACAAGAGTAGAGACTTAGAGAGTTACATCAAAAACATCAGTGACTTAAATAAGGACTTAAAAGATATGAAAGCTGATGGTGCCTGGGAAACAATATGTAAGGGATTGTCAACTGTTAGTAACTGGATAGGTAACTTAGGAAATGGATTAGTGATTTCCATTTTGAGACCTTTAAAGGCGATCTCTTTGTTCATAATGCTGACGATATTATCTATCAAATTCTGCAAATAGAGAACGGACAAAAGAGGAGTAAAAACAACAAGAACTAATCCTGAAATAGAGGATGAAAAATAGAAATATCATGAAGAAATGAACATTTTAGAAGAAAGCAGAAGAAAGAGGTTAAAGACAACAAACCCATAATCTGTGATGAGATCTGATGAGTAGATATTGTAATGGCTTGCTTCGCCATGAGACGGGGATCTGATGACGCTAAATATTTAAAAAACATTACATGATACATTCTTCAATTTTAGAGATAGAAACCTGAACATGAACATTGCATGTGTTAAATGAAGTGATAGAGCGGTTGAGACAAGTGAAGTAACAGCACCATAAAAGCGTGTTAGAAAACGAAAAGAGAAACTCATTGCTAACTGATTATAATGCTTACTAATAGGTTTCCATAACAGGATTACTTTTGAAAATGATGTTTTATTATTCATTTACTAATGAAACTAATGATTCTAATGGTGCGGTTTAGCATTTCTGTTGCTATACGTTGAAATGCATCATGAATAGATTGTGGTGCAATTATGCAATAAAGTTAGTTAGGAAGCTAAAATTTACTAATGTGATAGTAGAGACCATAATGATTATAGAAAACAAAAAATGATTTTAGTAAAATGATTTTTAAGAATAATTTACATGTATGGATTTTGGAAATAGTGGCAGTAGGCCATAGTAAACATCAATCAATTTAATGTAATAATATATTAATGAAGCATTTCTATTTTTCTATTATAATGAAATGATGATTTAATGCACTCTATTTGATTCTAATTGAGTTTAATTCATTTAAAGCGGACATGTGCATTTTAAGGCCGTTTAAAAGCTGCATTTTCCCCCTTCGCCCAGCATAATGGTCCCTTGACATTTCTGCACATGATGCCTTATTTGTTCTGTACATGTACCCTCTTACATTTAAAGGACATTCTTTTAGAGTTCATGTGAAATAGTCTGGTGGGAAAATGAACCATAACCTGATGTCATAGACTGTTACAATGTAAACCTCTTACTGTTGACAAATCTGTGAGGGACGCAAAGCCAATACTTTTTTCATGATCAGCATGGGAAAGTATGCAGGGATAACCAAACTGTATCTGGTGTTTTCATACGTAAACTAATCATGCGATGGACTCATTAGTGAAGTGCTGCTACATTACTAAAGTGTCATAAAGACTATAAAAGAAGAAACCCCAAAGGAGGGGCAATGCCATACTTTTTCTTTTCTTTGTGGGGCAACGCCATACGCCAGACACCATACCTTTTCTTTCTATGAGAAAACTCCATATATTTTTCCTACGCAAGAGGACTGGATGTTTTTCCTATGATTTTATATATCTTCCTTGATTTCATATTTTGGACTGCCTTTTCTGACACTGCTGCCTGAAGCAGTGAGCTGGAATCCTTCTTTGCCGAACTGCTTGATTTTGTCTTATTTGCCCTTTTTGCTCATGCTTATGGACTTGCCCTTAGTGGACTTTAATTTGTTCCTTTTTGCTTTAGAACCTTTGGATGCTTTTAGAGAAATGAACCATCCTTCTACCTTAAATGGTGATAGGAATCTGTAACCTTGTATCTGATAACTGTTTTAAACCATCCTCTCTGGGTTCGCATCTCAGTGTTGTCTTGTACAACATGCTGTAATATTCCTGATTGAAATGCTTAAGCGATTGCTTATCTGTACTGATTTCAGATCATTAATACAATAATCAAACTATCTAAATTGTCTGAGACTCATATTATGTCCTGATATTCATTCATTGAACTGTGCTATTTTCCATTTAAATTTAAATGCACTTTAGGGAGAATCAGCAAATCTTTTCAGAGTATCAAGTTCTCCTTCTCTTAATTTTAGTTAGACTTAACTTCTTTAGTTTAGAAGGTTGGGTTTCCCGATTGCGATATTATTTTTCTATAGAATGGTCCTGAGGGTGGTGTATTTGAACCTGATCCGCACTTGTGAGTTAGTCAGCAATTAATGGTCCTCATTTGGTGGCTAATGTTATGTTTGGACATCCTAATTCCCATCCCTCCTATCGACAGAGATAGCTCCATCAGAGGACCATTTGCTTCTCTGAGTTAAGGGTAATGCTGTGATCTGTCAAACTGCAGAGGGCCCAGTACAGTTAGAGGAATAAATGAGTAAGTAGTGGAAGTAAGAGATAAAATTAAAAACTATTATAACACTTCCGATGGATCAGTACTATCTAAAGTGTTTGTGTGTTTGAAAGCAAGGAGTGCCTATGCCTTCATAGAGATACCTGCTCAAGCATTTATAGACTGAGAGGTTATGTGTAGCCAACCCTTCCTAGAGGTGTCTGCTCAAGAGTTTACAGGCTTGAAGTTTAGGTGCATTCACTCCCTAGGGGAACAAGCCTAAGAGTATGTGGACTCGAGGGCTAAAAGAGCCCCGCCTCCATAAATTTACATTTTCAAAAGTTTACAGGCTCAAAGAATAGGTGTATCCACTCCTCTACAGAGGTCCATACTGAAAGGTTTTTGGGCCTCGAGGCTGGATGCATTCATGCCTCAGCATAGTGATCTGGAAAGGAGTCAAGGGACCTGATTCACAGAGGTAAACTTACAAGTTTGTATAAGTTTATTTTTTTCAGTATTCACAAAACTGCAATTTAATAGTAACTTTGCTACTGCGGAGACTCCGCAGTGGGGCCGGAGAACTCCGCACATAAAAGGATAGGCCTGTCCTTTCTTTTTATGTGATGAGTTCTCCTCCCCAACTGCAGATTATCGACACTCGTAAAGTTACTATTGAATTGCAGTTTTGTGAATACTGAAAAAGAGTAAACTTACACAAACGTTTACATTTACCTTTCTGAATCAGGTCCAAGGTGTACCCATGCCCTAGGGGGTTTATGGGCTCCAGGCATAGTTATTCTAATGCATCCATTGAAGTGCCTGCTTAAGGATTACTGTTTTGTAGGCTAGGTGTATTTGTGCCTCTCTATAGGTACCTTCTGAATAACTTGTGGGCAGAAGGCTAGGTGCATTCTTGCTTTCATAAAGCTACCCCTTTAATAGTTTATGCACTCAAAGAATAGGTGTATCCATGCCTCCATAGAGGTACCAGATCAATATCCACAAAATACCAGCAGAGAGATATCCATACTCAAGAGAGGTAAAATCACTCAATGTATCTATAATTAGGGGCTGGGTCATAAAGAACAGTCCACAGATTTATTTAGAATGCCATTTTAAAGATTATCACCCCTCTGTTAAGGTTTTGAGGAACGTCTATGTATTTTCACAAAGCACAGCAGGAAAATGTTGCTGCAAAGCTCCTTACATGAGACACCCCGGCATAACAAAGCAGCAGCACAGAAGTGGTAAAGGATTTGTGACTTATTTAACATTTGAATACATTCTTTTTGAATTCCTTTTCTTAAATGTAACCCCCCAAACATGTCTAATAGAGAAAAACATATTACCAATTTAAAATGAGGCTCCCAACAGTATTAGTAGAAAATACATTAGCGATAAAGCATATAAAATTCTCTTAAAATAGACCTAAATGGTCATAGCCACTAAAACCCAGTCCACTGTGCAAGGTCCAACTAAAAAATGCATATCATATATAAATATCATGGTGTCTCTCCTTGTTTTTATCCTATATTTAATAAGAGTTGGTTTCAAATATTGCCCCCTTATTGCTTAAAATATAAACAGTCCATCACCACATGTACATTTGAGCACCACACCTTTAACCCACAGTTATAGTTACTGTACAATAGGGCCTTTACACTCTCCCTGGTCACAAATACTCTATTTAGCCACAATCCAAATTTCAAAATTGCCACCTGCATCTGCACATTGATGACTTAACCATGGGAACAAGAATACATTCTGCCAGGATTCCCTTAAGAAGTTAGTGGTCCTCTATAAGGAAAGATACCTCAGACTTCTAACCCTGGATTCCACAGAGCTTCATTCTTTTAATTCCATTTTTGGCAACAGAGAGAGGTTTATCTACTTTAAAATCTTTTAAATTAAAGCTTTTGCTGAACCTCTGAAGTTCCCTTATGTTAGACCTGATGTCCTAGGCATGGTGCTATCCCAAACATTTTGTCTTCACCCCTCCTGCTTTTCTGAATTTGTTTCTGTTGGCATTAGGACTCTGCAGTTTATCACTGCTAACCACTGCTAACATGCTTGTGCTCTCTCCTTTAAACGTAGTAAAATTTATCTATTTAATTTTCTTGTAAGACTTTAGAAAATGGTACTACTTGTACCCAGCGCCTGTAAGTTAAATTCTCCCAGTGGGCCTGCAGCACTATTGTGCCACCCACTAAAGTAGCCTTTTAAACCATGTTTCAGGCCTCCAATTGCAACTTGAGTTCTATTTTAAACTGTCATTTTGACCTGGCAAAATGAACCTTTTGCCAGGCCAAAAAAATCCTTTTTAATATTTGTATATCACCCTTAAGTTAGGGCCCAAAGGCTTTTAGGGCAGGGTGCTATGTAATTAAAAAGTAGAACATGTGTCCTGACAGTGAAAAAGTCCTTAATTCATTTTTCACTTTCGTAAGGCCTATACCTCTAATTGACTAACACTGGATTACCTTATTGTATTTAATAAGTTGTAACTTTAGATCGGGCGCAAATAGAGATATGCTGTTTACACTAAAATGAATTGTAATTTAAAATCCTCTTTTATGGTGAAGTTGGATTTTAAGATACAATTCTGAAAATGTAATTGTTAGTAAGTTGGCATTTACTTATCCCAACCATTTGTTCCTTCTGGCAGTTCCTGAGTCATATGATTGTGAATGGCTCTGCTGTTGGAGTTTGTGTATTGCTTCCAGACTGTAACACAAAGGGGGTTTAGGTGTGGATAGGATTGGTGTCATCACCCATATCAGTGGGCCACGGGGCAAGCATGAGACAGGTAGCCCAACCATGTGGCCGAGGCCCTTTATTCCTGATGCCCTGGGGCCTGACCTACTATGCATCTTGAGCAACTGGGCCAAGTACCCCTTCAGCACCTGACTCTCAGTTGTAGCATAGTCCAAGCAGTCCAAGGCTCCCTCGAGGGGAGGTAGATACAGGGAGTGAACACTGGCTCACAACTCAAAATACACACAGAAGCAGCAATAAATTATTGTCCAGCCAAATACCCACTTTTATGAAAAAAGTGTATTTTATTTTATCGCTATCAACAAAAAGGTAAATACAACATTCACACACAACTGCACAGTCCCCCTGAGGTCAGGGCTCTAGTGTTTAGTAGGCAGTCTCCTGTCTCCCACTCCCTTCTCACTGTAGCTTTTGGCAACATCTAGCATAAGCCCCACTAGTAGTCCAAGTCTACTGCATGGTAAAGTCAAAAGTGTTCCAGTGCTGAAGCGCTATCTAGAAAGCAAAATCCCCCGGGGCCGATTTGGCCCAAATTCAGTCTTACCCGCAATTGCAGGATCGAAGTGTCCGGAGTTCCTGAGTGCAGACACCAGAGCAGCGGCTGCCGGTTCAGGTGAGTTCACCCACGTGGTCCAGGCAGGCAATCTCCGAGTTCCTCACACATGGTTATGCTCCCTCAGTGATCAGAGGTTCCACACAGCTTCTCCTGACAGGATGAGTCTTTCAATCCATCCCTTGATGGAGAGAAGTTGATATGAAGTTCCTGATGCTGGTCATGTGTCCTGATGTAGGTGCATGAAAGATTCCATGACGGCCTCACTCCTTCGACGATGCTTCCAGTCAGGTCGCACTTCTTGTTACTTCTGGTGACACTCTCTGGCATACAGGGGCACCATACTTCTGCTATACATGAGAACCGACCCAAATGGCAGAGCAGATGCCTGCACAGTGGCCCCTCCTGGTATATGGGGTCTCCAGCTCTTCACCATGCTAAGACTACGGCCCACTGAACACAGCAATCTGGCACACGTGCTCTGGCCCAATTGGCACTGTGATAAGGGCAGTTCATTTTGCAGTGACCCCACCTGGCATACAAGGTCACCAGCACCTCAGTGTGCATGGGTTCTGGCCCAATCGCTACAGCAACAACCACAGCTCACTTCGTGGCCACCCGCCCTGGCCTACGAGGGTCACCGTCCTCATCCTGAACACAAGTAACGACCTGATCGGTGAAGCAGCCATTGCTCATACCTCACTCGGGGAGTCCACTTAACAGGATTCCACACTGGATCTCACTCCTTCCAAAGCTCTCCTCTTCCTCACATGGGACAGTGGTCTTGGCAAGCAGGCAGGCAGAGGTGCTCCATGCTCCAGAGCAGGTGTCTTCGATTTCCTGGGTGATGTCCCCTCACCCAGCAGGGAGACTAGCCAGCCTTGGCCCCAGGCTGAGTTACAGGCAGAAGTCTTGTAGAGCTTCTCCTCCTCAAACAACCGGACTGGCTCCTGACAGTTGACAATTTTGGGGATCTTAAGCTCCACCTCTTATAGTTCATTCCCTGACACCAAATGTGATTTAGAGTTTGAGTCTTTGAAGTTTATTTTGGGGATCTGCTTCCTTTTGAAGTGCCCACTCCTCTTCTCTTTTTATCTCTTGAAAGCAGTCTGTCACAGCAGGAGCGACTCCAGAGCTGATAGCCCCACAACACATGCCATGGAAGTGACTTGAGTTCACAGGTGGATGTCAGCCACAGTGATATGTGTATCAAAAGGTTATCTCAGGACCTCAGCCCTAATCTTTATGATTCCCTTATCAGCTGCATCTTCTTCCTGAGATGTGACCAGGCCCCTTCTTTGTGACCTTTCTCTGAATCAAAGAACACCCTTTAAAGTGGTGGACGCCTGGCTATCCCTTCTTTGGTGTGTCCCACCCAGCTTTCAGAAATGCAGCAATACACAAATTTGTCTACCTCCTCATGTTTCATTATACAGGTCTGAGTATCCTAAAATGGAACTCCTACTCTGCCCTGGGATGTGTGCTTCACATGCACACATACACAGTACATACAACTAATATGCATATGCTGCAAATCACTGTAGCCTTCATGTACTGTACCACTCACAGGCACACATACACCCACCACAAACATTTTCTATGCATGCACTGCACAGCGCTATACCCTTCATGTATTCTACCACTCACAGGCACACATACATCCAGCACATGCATTTATCATGTACACACTGCACAACACTACAACCTTCATGTATTGTACCACTCATAAGCACACATACATCCAACACCTGCATTTGCCATGCACAAACTGCCCAGTACTGCATTATCCCTGTAGTGTATTCTTCCCAGGCATAACATACATCACTCATGCGCAGCTCTTCACAACAACCTGGTGTAGGCCAAGGTGTGAGTTAAGCACACAGTAGTGAAACTTTGGATGAGTGGGTTTGTCGGCATCACTTCAGTGGCACAGGTTAAAGAGAACCTGTTCACTCTTTCTTATCACTACACAGATTGGTGCCATCACTGCGCTCATCTTGCTTAGCTCCAGTTAAAGGGAGTAGCCTTTCACCACTATGAGGGTAGTGCTTTGGCCACCCCTCCCATTCCAACAAGACTGCAATCCATGAGACAGGCCAATGTCATGGCAGACATGCATGATCCAAGTTTGCCTATGACAACAAAAATTAGCATTAGGGATCCAGATATCAATACCATTGGGGCACTCAGGGTAGGGGTGCACATCCATTACCATGCAGAGGACGTTTCAATCCCAACAATGGGCTATCCTAGCAGGATGACTGGGGAGGAGCTGTGCCTAGCCCCAATCGCACTTTAATAGGCTTTGTCACTTGTGCACACAAAGGAATCTGACAGCAGGCTTGCCCTGCCTTTTGTCACCCCTAGACAGTTTGGAGCTTTGACAGTGGAATAACTTTCTACAACCAGATGTGGGGATAGGAGAGGGAGTTCCCCCAAACCAAGGCTGGCACCAGGTGTAAACACTGGACCTCCACAGCCACGAGATCATAACCATCATGGACCTGTGGTTGTTACAGAAGAAGGACTGCCCTGCTGCCAGAGGACTAACCTGCTGCTTGAAGGACTGCCTTTCTGTCCGACAAAGAATACTGAACCTGCTTGCCTTCACCCAAGGCTACCCAGAGTGACTCCAAGAGTCAGTTGGCTGACAGTTGTGTGAGCTAGAGGAACACAACAAGCTTCATAGGCCTCCAAGCAGTTGCCCAGCTGACCTGCTGCAACTGGAGATGCCTGTACCTGCAACTGGAACTGCCTGAGCCCTGCTGGCCTCTGCTGGAGTAAGTCCCTGGCCCCCAAGATGTTCCTCCCCAGGTCCTGGACCTTTGACTGCCATCAGAGTGCACTCATCCTGAAGAAAAATTGAAGATCCTGAAGTTTGGACTCCTTACGACTGTGAAAGGACTCGCTTGCACCAAGACTCTGCAGCCCTCAATAACAGCCAACACGAAGCCCCATTGAGATCTTCTGCTCTTCGAGATGACAACAATAGTACGTGGTGACTGGCACAGTGAGACTACACTTCGTGCTACAGAAACAAAAGCCCTCAATGACAACCAATGCAAAGCTGCAGCAATGACTTATGCTATGCTCCATGGCTTTTTGTGATACAGCGATGACCATCCCTAATTCTCAGCCTCCTCCACCGTGAACAGAACTCTTGACACCAGACTTAGAAGGTAACTTTTCTGCGTAACTAACCTGGTCCCTGTACCTGAACCCGCTCGATTGCAGCCAGCCTGAACTTTTGACTTTCTCATGGTCTAGTGTGACCAGATGACCAAGAGTGGTGCTTTATGCTTTTAGGCATTATTTTCACACACAAAAATCGTAATTGCATATCTCTGATTCTACTGATTGGATTTTTGTCATTCTGGTATCATTTTATTTATTAAAATTTACCAAATTTTTCAAAATTGGTTTGGGATTTTTCTTATATTGTTTTTTCACTTTAGTACTGTCTATGTGCCCATAAATACCTCACACATTGTCTCTAAGTTAAACCTGACTGTTTTTGCAACCAGAGGGCTAAGCACAGGTTAATTTAGGGACATTTATGGATCATCCTGACAAGGAATGTGTTGTTGGCTGAGTGGGGCTTCCACCCCTTTCAACTAATGACCCAAATTCTTACATTGGTGTTTAGTGATGGGATCCAGTACTTGTGCTTGTGAAGTGCTGTTAGACTTGGCATCTTTTGGCGTGTTTCCCCTGACTTTTTGCTTTCTGACCTCCTGGTTTTTGACTCTGTTTTTGCTGGTGTAATGATTCTGCGCACTTTCCTCACTGCTGTCCAGTGGGAAAGTGCAAGTGCTCCTGTACAAAATGTGTTATGGATTGGTATTTCCATGATTGGCCTATTTGATCTATGTGTCAGTCCCTAGTAAAGTGCACTGAGAGTGCCAGGGCCTATAGATCAAATGCTGTTGGTGGGCTGCAGCACTGGATTGTGCCACCCACGCAAACAGCCCGTAAAGTGTAACTCTGGCCTGCCATTGCAGAGCCTGTGCGCAGCCTGGGGCTGCCATGTCGACTTGGCAAGTGCACACACTTGCAAGTCCCTAAACCTTCCCTTTTCTACATGTTAGTCACCCCTAAGGTAGGCCCAAGGTACCCCTGTGGGCAGGGTGCATTGTATGTGAAAGGTAGGACATGCCCTGGTGTGTGTGGCATGTCCTGATAGTAAATTACAGCCTATTTCGTTTTTCACTATTGCAAGGCTACCTGTTCCCCATAGGCCAGAATGGGCAGTTTTGATTATTACAGCTTATAATCCTAACTGACCCAGGGAACATGGTAGAAATTCGAGTTTAGTATGCCTGGACTCAGAATGATAAAATGCATCTTTTAGTAAAGTTGGTTTTAACATTCTGTGTTTGAAAATACCACTTTTAGAAAGTGGGTATTTTCTTGTCTAACCATCCAAGCCTGCCTCTGCTAGGTTGTGTATTCCTTGTCTGGAGTGTGAGTGACAGGGGCTGGGGGATGCCAGGAGACTGGGTGAGTAAGCACAGGGCTGAATAGCAAGATCTACATGTAGATGGGTGGGAGGAGATGCACCTGGGACTTGAATAGGGCTGGGCCTTCCCTCCACAATGCTGGCTCCACCTCCTGTGGTGCATCTGATGTCCCTGGCCTGCACTGTGAAAGGAAAGAAGGAGACTTGTCAACAAAGTGCTCCAGGACTGACCAGAACTGGTTTGGACTAGGCAAAGGCCTCTCTGCCTTCAGGAGAACAAAGAGAAATTGAGGATAAAAAGGGGGACCCAAACCCCAGAAAATTAGAACTCTTTGGATCAAGAAGACTGCCAAGAAGAAGAGCTGGAGAAGCTGTGAGGAGGAACTACCACTTTGCTGTGTTGGCCTGCAGTGGCTGCTTCTGTCTTGGGCAGTGAAAGGACTGGAACTGAACTTTCTGCAATCTACTTTGTGAGTGTCTCCAAGGGCTTGAGGTAGAGCTTGCCCTCTGTTCAAGAAGTCTCAGGAACAGCAAAGACTTCAAGTTCTTCTGCCCTCAGCACTGGGGACTGTGTGTTTTGTGCTGCAACAGAAGAAAAGCAACTCGACGACGTCGACGACGCCACTGCCGACTCCGTGTCCCGACGGCACCGCAGAGGGCACCGCCGCAATGCCGCACCGCGACCCTGGTCTCACCGACGACGCCTGCTGATGCCACCACTGAGCCGTTGCTCACACCGCGACCTGTGGGCACCGCACTCCGCACCGCCTCACTTCACGACGACGCCGTGGCCTTCCCGACGACGCCGTTCCATGCCGAACTCGACGCCGCTGCTTGCACTGTGGTTCGGGGGCACCGCTCGTAAGTTACACGACGCACCGCCCTCATCCCGCACCGCAGCCTTGGCCCACCGACACCGGTGCCATCGACTCCAGTTCGTCAGCCGACGACAGCGCTGCAGCTACGACGACGCCGCTACTGCACCGTGACCTGCCAGCACTGTGACGAGCACCGCCTTCATCTCACACCGCGACCCTGGTCTCACCGACGACGCCATCCGCCGCCGCCACCGAGCCGCTGTTCGCACCGCGACCTGAGAGCACCGCACGCCGCACCGCTGCACTTCGCACCGCAGCACCCGATGCCTGCCGACGCCAGCGCTCCTGACTTCAACAGAGGAGATCGATCTGCAACGCGTGTGACTTCGAGGGCACCGACGACGCTGCACCGACCTCCGGAACCGCCACCTGCAAACGCCTTGTTTTCGGAAGCTCACCGCGAGGTCATCGACGCCTTGCATTTCTGAAAGGTACTGTTTGCGGGTCTTCCCGACACCGTAGCTGACCCGCGATGCCGCGGTCAGCCAGAACTGTTTGGATTTGTTTGTTCACGACGCCGTGATAGCCCTGGACGGAGCTATCGACATCAAGGAACTGTTTTTAAAGACGTTTTGAGAAGTAACTATTTCTGAAGTACTGTACAGTGGATTTTTATCGTATTTGGTCTTGTTTAAAGTGTATAAAAATATTGGATATTTTTCTAAACTGGTGTGGTGTCCGTTTGTAGTGCTTACATTGTATTACTGTTGGTTTGGTGCAAATGCTTTACACACTGCCTCTAGAATAAGCCTGACTGCTCGTGCCAAGCTACCAAGGGGGTGAGCAGGGGTTATTTTAGTGTAACTCCCTTATCCTGACTAGGAAGAAGGGTCCCTACTTGGACAAAGGTGCAAGCCCTTGCCAACTAGAGACCCCCATTTCTAACATTGGTTGTCAGCGGTGAGGATAGGACTTGTGTTTGCACTTGACTTACAGTGATTGGTGTGCACTACTACCATATCGCAGACCATTACGTACCACTTACAGGTTCTTTTTCTTTTGGCCTATTTTTGATCTTGCCAGTTTGAACTTGCTACTTCAACATGCCTGAAACTGTAGTATCATCAGTTGCATCAGTAGAAATTGCCTTTGAGGAGGATCGATTGGAAGCCTACAATGTCAAGGAGTTAAAATCGATTTGCAAGAACCTGAAAGTCCAGGTCAGAGGCCTCACCAGGAGGGAGGAGCTACAAAAGGCGCTGAGGGCCTGGGTAGCAGCCAGACATGCCAGTGGGCAATCTGGTGATCTCAATGGAGAGGTGGAGGAGCCTGTTCATAGGGTGGATGTGTTTTTGGGAGGGGGGGAACCCTCCAGGCCAGGCAGCAGTAGTTTGTCCCCAGAGGAGCTGGAGGACAGGCGGGAAGTAAGGAGGTTTGAATTGGAGAAACTCAGAATAGAAAGTGAGAGGGAAGACAAGAGAATAGCCATGGAGGAAAAGAAGATGATGTTAGATCATGAGAAAGTGATTAAGGAGCTGGAGCTAAAGAGTAGAACCGGCTCAGATGGTGGCAGCAATACTTCAGCACACACAGACAGGGTTGTAGCACATCCCCAAGAATGTAGGTAAAGAGTACAAAAAGGGTGATGACATTCAAAGGTGGTTTCAAGGGTACGAGGCGTCTATTCATATGAATGGGGTCCCTGAGAGGAACTGGGGAGCGGGGTTGTGGCCTCTCTTTCCAGAGGAAGCTAGGGATACTCTGATAGCTTTGGGTAAGGGGCAGGACCTCACCTATGCTGACATGAAAGACGCTCTCCTCACTAGATATGGGCTCACACCTGAAAAGTACAGGGATCAGTTTAGGTCCAGTAAAAAGTCTGAGGCCAACACTTGGTTGGAATGTGTAGATATGTTCTGTAGGTCGCTGGATGGTTGGGTGAAGGGCAGTATTGTAACAGATTTTCAGGGGCTCTACAATTTGTTTGCATGGGAGCACTTGTCTAGTCTATGTTTTGCAGATCTGCGCCAGCACCTAGTTGATAGTAAGCTAACTGACCCCAGGAAGCTTGCTATGGAGGCGGACCGCTGGGTGAGTACCCGGGTCCACAAGAAAGCGTTTGGGGGAGACTCAGCCAAAGGTGGGCTGGGTCCCCAGCAGAAAGGCGGGGGGGGACAAGGGTAAAGCACAGGAGTTCTCTAAAGGGCCCCAAACTAGTACCCAGGGTAAAGGTTCCCATCCCCCAGGTGATAAGAAGAAAGGGGTCTCTACAGGGAAGGCTGTTGAGACCGGCCCCGCAAGTGTTATGCATGGGACCAGGTAGGTCACTTTAAGGGGACCCCAAGTGCCCAAAGGGGACACAGCCGCCCACCGGTGGACAGTCCAAGGTGTTGGCCAGTGTAGCGCTTGGGGAGGAGGGGTGCCCACAGGAGGGTGGGGATCCCGCAGAAATGACCCTTGTCTCACTAGGGGACAGTGAGATGGTCCCAGGAAACCAGGAGCCCCCTAACACAAAGAAATATAGCACCTGGGTGATCATTAATGGGAAAAGGGTAGAGGCTCTCAGAGATACTGGAGCCAGTGTGACCTCAGTCCGGTGTCACCTGGTCTCTGAGAAGCAGGTAGTCCCAGGTGCCTTCCACCAAGTAGTTGCTGTGGACAACTCTGAGCGCCAGTGTATGGTGGCGCAGGTTCCCTTTGAATGGGGGGGGTCTCAGGTCCCTTGAGGGTGGTTGTGAGCCCTACCATGCCTGTAGATTGTCTGCTAGGTAACGACCTGGAGCAGTCCTTATGGAAGGATGTTGAGCTCAGGTCTCACTTGGAGATGCTTGGGTTGCCAGAGTGGGCATGCGTGTCTACTCGGTCAATGGCAGCCAGAAAGGGTGATCAAGAGGACTTGGAGCCTGGAACAATGGCCCAAGTCCCTGCCAAGAGGAAGGGCAGGGGGCGCGGAAACCGGCCCCGAAGTTCCCACGGACCGGGAGGAGGTGGACCTCGAGGGGACACCCCGGTGCCTACAGGGGAGCAGGTAGCCGAACTGGGAGACATCTCTGAGCTGACCCATTGGCAGCAAGAAGGGGGTCCCACCAGGAGGAGTTCTGCAGGGAGCAGAACGAGTGCCCTACTCTGGAGGGTCTGCGGCGGCAGGCTGCAGACCAGGCAGCTGGTAATCAGTCCAGGTCACATCTGATCTACTGGGAGAATGGTCTCCTATACAGTGAGCCTAAGGTTGCTGAGCCTGGGTCAGCCCGTGTGCTGGTGGTACCCCAGCGCTTCAGGACCTTCCTACTGGGTCTGGCTCATGACGTGCCTTTGGCAGGACATTTGCGGCAGGACAAGACCTTTGACCGGCATGTCACCCTCTTCTTTTGGCCCCAAATGCGAAGGCAGTCAGATGCACACTGTAGGTCTTGCCAAACTTGCCAGGCAAGTGGTAGGAGTGGGAGGAAGGTCAAAGCTCCTCTCCAACCTTTTCCTGTTGTTGGAACACCCTTTGAAAGGGTAGGGATTGATATTGTGGGGCCACTGGATCCCAAGACAGCCATGGGCAACAGGTACATCCTGGTCTTGGTGGACCATGCCACCCGGTACCCTGAGGCAATCCCTCTCCGGACAACAACGGCGCCAGTGGTGGGCCGGGCGTTAATGGGGATCTTTTCCCGTGTGGGCTTCCCCAGAGAGGTGGTTTCTGACAGGGGGACCAATTTCATATCCAAGTATATGACATCCCTGTGGAAGGAGTGTGGTGTAACCTACAAGTTCACCACTCCTTACCACCCACAAGGAAATGGTCTGGTGGAGAGATTCAACCAGACCTTGAAAGGCATGATCAAGGGTCTAACAGAACCCATGAGGCGTAAGTGGGACGTCCTCTTGCCATGCCTACTCTTTGCATACAGGGAGGTGCCTCAGAAGTCTCTTGGGGTACAGCCCCTTTGAGATCCTGTATGGCCACCCTGTCAGAGGACCTCTGAGTTTGGTAAAGGAAGGCTGGGAGGCAGCTCCCAGGAAACTCCCCAGGATGTGTTTAGTTACATGCTGGCCTTTAGAAACCAAACTGCCCGCTTCAGGAAACTCGCTCAGGCGAACCTAGAAGCAAGCCAGGAAGAAATGAAAAGGTGGTATGACCAGAATGCCACTCTGGTCGAATTTCAACCTGGGCAAAAGTGTGGGTCAGTGGCCCCAGTGGAACCTTGTGCCTTGCAGGACAAGTGGACTGGGCCATATGAGGTGGTGGAGCGCAAAAGTGACGTCACCTACCTGGTGGATTTGCAGGCTCAAGGAACCCTTTGAGGGTCCATCACGTGAACCGCCTCAAGCCCCCACTTCGAGAGGTCCGAGTAAGTATGCTCTTGGCGACAGATGATGGGGGTGGAAGAGGAGAGTGAGCCTCTCCCTGACCTCCTGTCTACCAAGGAGCATGATGGGTCAGTGGAAGGTGTGATCCTCTCCCCTACACTGACTCAGGAGCAGCGGGGGGACTGTCACCAGTTGTTGGGACAGTTCGCCCCACTGTTCTCTCTGACCCCCGGTGTTACTCACTGGTGTACCCATGACATGGACACTGGTGACAGCCCTACTGTGAAGCACAAGATTTACAGGTTGACTGACCGGGTCAGGGCCAGCATCAAGGAGGAGGTCTCTAAGATGTTGGCGTTAGGGGTGATTGAGCCCTCCAGCAGTCCTTGGGCCAGACCAATGGTCTTGGTCCCAAAGGCAGCTGCACCAGGTGCCACTCCAGAACTCCGGTTTTGTGTGGACTACCGTGGGCTCAATGCCGTTACGAGGACTGACGCGCACCCCATCCCCAGAGCTGATGAGGTCATTGATCGGTTGGGAGCTGCCCGATTCCTCAGCACGTTTGATTTAACGTCTGGGTACTGGCAGATTGCCTTAACCGATGGGGCCAAGGAGAGGTCAGCATTCTCAACCCCAGAAGGTCATTACCAATTTTGGGTGATGCCCTTTGGGTTGAAGAATGCCCCTGCCACCTTTCAGAGGTTGGTCAATCAGGTGTTGGCTGGACTGGAGGATTTCAGTGCCGCCTACCTGGATGACACTGCTGTGTTCAGTTCCAGCTGGGAAGAACATTTACAGCACCTTGAGAAAGTGTTGAGGGCTCTGCCAGGTGCAGGCCTCACGATCAAGGCCAGTAAGTTCCAGATCGGGCAGGGTTCTGTGGTGTACTTGGGACACCAGGTAGGAAGCTGACCAGGTGGCGCCCCTACAACCCAAGATTGACACCATCCTGGCTTGGGAACCCCCAAGACCCAGACAGAGGTGAGAGCCTTCTTAGGTTTCACCGGCTACTATAGGAGATTTGTTAAGGGCAATGGCACCATTGTCACCCCCTTAACAGAGCTGACTTCCAAGAAGCAGCCCAGGAAGGTGATCTGGACTGAGTGTTGCCAGAAAGCTTTTGATGCCCTGAAGGCAGCCATGTGCACGGCGCCCGTGCTCAAGGCACCTCACTTCTCCAAGGAATTTGTCGTGCAGACTGACGCTTCAGAGCATGGTGTGGGAGCGGTGCTCTCACAACTGAACGAAGAGGGCCTGAATCAGCCTGTAGTCTTCCTTAGCAGGAGACTACTCCCCAGGGAACAGAGGTGGAGTGCCATAGAAAGGGAAGCTTTTGCTGTGGTCTGGGCACTGAAGAAGCTGAGACCATACCTGTTTGGGACTCACTTCCGGGTTCAGACAGACCACAGGCCCTCAGATGGTTGATGCAAATGAGGGGTGAGAATCCAAAACAGCTGAGGTGGTCCATCTCCCTACAGGGAATGGACTTTACGGTGGAACACCGCCCTGGTACAGAACACGCCAACGCAGATGGTCTGTCCAGGTTCTTCCGCTCTTAGTGAAGAGAACTCCAATGGGGTTGGGTAGTTCTCCCTACTTTCAGCTGGAGGACATGTGTTAGACTTGGCATCTTTTGGCGTGTTTCCCCTGACTTTTTGCTTTCTGACCTCCTGGTTTTTGACTCTGTTTTTGCTGGTGTAATGATTCTGCTCACTTTCCTCACTGCTGTCCAGTGGGAAAGTGCAAGTGCTCCTGTACAAAATGTGTTATGGATTGGAATTTCCATGATTGGCCTATTTGATCTATGTGTCAGTCCCTAGTAAAGTGCACTGAGAGTGCCAGGGCCTATAGATCAAATGCTGTTGGTGGGCTGCAGCACTGGATTGTGCCCGTAAAGTGTAACTCAGGCCTGCCATTGCAGAGCCTGTGCCCAGCCTGGGGCTGCCATGTCGACTTGGCAAGTGCACACACTTGCAAGTCCCTAAACCTTCCCTTTTCTACATGTTAGTCACAACTAAGGTAGGCCCAAGGTACCCCTGTGGGCAGGGTGCATTGTATGTGAGAAAGGTAGGACATGCCCTGGTGTGTGTGGCATGTCCTGATAGTGAATTACAGCCTATTTCGTTTTTCACTATTGCAAGGCTACCTGTTCCCATAGGCCAGAATGGGCAGTTTTGATTATTACAGCTTATAATCCTAACTGACCCAGGGAACATGGTAGAAATTCGAGTTTAGTATGCCTGGACTCAGAATGATAAAATGCATCTTTTAGTAAAGTTGGTTTTAACATTCTGTGTTTGAAAATACCACTTTTAGAAAGTGGGTATTTTCTTGTCTAACCATCCAAGCCTGCCTCTGCTAGGTTGTGTATTCCTTGTCTGGAGTGTGAGTGACACGGGCTGGGGGATGCCAGGAGACAGGGTGAGTCAGCACAGGGCTGAATAGCAAGATCTACATGTAGATGGGAGGGAGGAGATGCACCTGGGACCTGAATAGGGCTGGGCCTTCCCTCCACAATGCTGGCTCCACCTCCTGTGGTGCGTCTGATGTCCCTGACCTGCACTGTGAAAGGAAAGAAGGAGACTTGTCAACAAAGTGCTCCAGGACTGACCAGAACTGGTTTGGACTAGGCAAAGGCCTCTCTGCCTTCAGAGAACAAAGAGAAATTGAGGATAAAAGGGGGACCCAAACCCCAGAAAATTAGAACTCTTTTGGATCAAGAAGACTGCCAAGAAGAAGAGGTGGAGAAGCTGTGAGGAGGAACTACCACTTTGCTGTGTTGGCCTGCAGTGGCTGCTTCTGTCTTGGGCAGTGAAAGGACTGGAACTGAACTTTCTGCAATCTACTTTGTGAATGTCTCCAAGGGCTTGAGGTAGAGCTTGCCCCCTGTTCAAGAAGTCTCAGGAACAGCAAAGACTTCAAATTCTTCTTCCCTCAGCACTGGGGACTGTGTGTTTTGTGCTGCAACAGAAGAAAAGCAACTCGACGACGTCGACGACGCCGCTGCCGACTCCGTGTCCCGACGGCACCACAGAGGGCAACGCTGCAACGCCGCACCGCGACCCTGGTCTCACCGATGACGCCTGCTGACGCCGCCACCAAGCCGCTGCTCGCACTGCGACCTGTGGGCACCGCACTCTGCACCGCCTCGCTTCACGACGATGCCGTGGCCTTCCCGACGATGCCGCTCCACGCCGGACTCAACGCCGCTGCTTGCACCGTGGTTCAGGGGCACCGCTCATAAGTTACACGACGCACCGCCCTCATCCCGCACCGCAGCCTTGGCCCACCGGTGCCATCGACTCCAGTTCGTCAGCCGACGACAGCGCTGCAGCTACGACGACGCCGCTACTGCACCGTGACCTGCCAGCACCGTGACGAGCACCGCCTTCATCTCACACCTCGACCCTGGTCTCACCGACGACGCCATCCAATGCCGCCACCGAGCCGCTGCTCGCACCGCGACCTGAGAGCACCGCACCCCGCACCACTGCACTTCGCACCGCAGCACCCGACGCTGGCCGACGCCAGCGCTCCTGACTTCAACAGAGGAGATCGATCTGCACACGCGTGTGACTGAGGGCCCCGACGATGCCGCCCACCGACCTCCGGAACCGACGCTCTGCGGACGCCGTGTTTCGGAAGCTCACCGCGAGGTCATCAACGCCCTGCATTTCTGAAAGGTACTGTTTGCGGGTCTTCCCGATCACCGTAGCTGACCCGCGACGCCGCGGTCAGCCAGAACTGTTTGGATTTGTTTGTTCACGACGCCGTGATAGCCCTGGACGGAGCTATCGACATCAAGGAACTGTTTTTAAAGACATTTTGAGAAGTAACTATTTCTTTTTTTTTTTTTATTTGTTTATTAATTTTTTGAAGGAGTCAGAAAAATTTAGCAAAAACAATAGCAGTACATTGTAATGCCACAAGTTTCATACCCAACCTCCCAATCCACCCTCCCCCCACCCCCCAACCGGCATGGCATTAGAAGAAGAATAACCAATTATACAAAGGACACAAGCAGCACAAGGAGAATTTTCCATCACAGAGCAGGTCGCATCAATGGGAACCAACAGTGGCATCCATCATTATCACATTGCTGTCAGAGCAGTCTATAATGAAACTCAGTTGCACAGATCTGGATTACTCAGTAAGTATACTGTCAACGGGGCCCAGAAATCCTTAGGTCGAGAAGCCTCAGGTATCTCTTCAGCATAGGCCTCCAACTGATTCCTGCAATAGAGTAACTCATGCAGCCATTTCTTTGCGGTCGGTACCGTCTTCGCTCCCCAATTCAAAGCTACAACTCTTTTGGCCAGCAACGTGGAGACTGCCACTATCCTCCTATTACAAGGCTTAAGACTCCCAACACAACCCAGGAGGCACACATCCGGGACACAACGTACAGGTTCTTGCACCATTTCAGTCAATACTTTGACCACCTTATTCCAAAAAGCAAGCACCCCAGCACACGCCCACGCCAAATGGAAAAAATCTGCATCAGCTTGTCCACAGCGCACGCAGTCCGCACTCTCACGAAGCCCAAACTTATATAATTGTGAAGGGGTGTAATATAATTGGTGTAAAAATTTAAAGTGCGTCATTCGTAGATTGCAGTTTGATGTGAGTCGACCTGTCAGGGTACAGCAGTACTGCCACTGTTCAACTGTGAATGCAGCGCCCAGCACCGAGCTCCATTTCAAGAAGGAGGGATGGGTCCCAGGCTCTTTCTCTCTCTGCGAAGCGTTATACAGCCTAGTAATTAGACCCCTGGTTTCAGCTACCGCGAGCACTGCTTGTAGCGCTCTCAGTGTCCTGGGCTCCTTCGGAAAGTCCGGATATATATCCCTAACCGCCTGTCGCACCCGGACATATATAAACCCCAACATAAAGCTGTTACTCCGATTCCCCTGCACAGTCCGCAGGGCCCGATACTGTCCCTGCACATACAAATCTCCCATTCTGGTGATGCCCACCGCAGCTAATTCCCGCAACGCGAGCCTCTCCCGCGCCGCCGAAATATCAGGATGTGCAGCTATAGGTAACAATGGAGCATACAAGTACGGTAGTCCGGATCTCTCCGTCCAGGGCTCGCCATGCCCAGGCCGTACAGAGAGCGTGGTTAATTTCTGTTCTAGGTCCGCCCCGCCTCCCAAGAGGGTAACAGCTGGCAGAGGCGCAGGGAGGACAGGCGTCCAGCCGCTACCGCCACATGGGGTTGGAATCGCTGTGGAAAATACCAATAGTGCGCGAACTGCGCCTGCGCACATAAATAATAAAGCCTTAAATCCGGCGCCTCGAACCCACCTCTTTCAAAGGGCTGTACCAGGGTGTCCCAACTGCATCTAGGTTTCTTGCCCCCCCATACAAACGTGAGTAGTGTAGATTGCAAGGTACGAAACAATGTGATGTTCAGTCTAATGGGGATATTTACGAAAAGATAAAGCAATTTAGGTAGAATAGTCATTTTGATAACTGCAACGCGATCTGCTAACGAGAGAGGCAACCTTGTTCACCGCTCCGTCTGTTCAGCTATCTTGGCAATCACCCGCACATAGTTCTCTGTAATCACCCTGTCAGGATCCCTGTGTAGCCAGATCCCCAGATACTTCACCGGTTCCTGGGTCCACTCCAGCGGAAACTCAGTGGTCACTTCTACTGTTTCAGCAGTGAGCGGAAACACAGTAGACTTTGTCCAATTTATCCCCAAGCCTGAATACCTTTCAAACTTAACGTATTCCCGGAGCATCGCCGGAAGGTGCGCGGCAGGTTCCCTAACATACAGTAACATATCATCCGCGTATAGTGAAACCACCAATGGTCGTTGGCGGAAGCGCAGGGCCGCCGCAGAATGACACTGCCGGAGTTTGCAAGCCAGTGGCTCCAGCGCGATCGCAAAGAGCATTGGCGATAAGGGACAGCCCTGCCGCGTTCCCCGCTGTACTGGGAAGGGAGACGAGACCCACCCATTAACACGTACCCGAGTCACGGGCCCCGCATACAGCACCCGTATCCACTTTAGGAAAAAAGGAGGAAATCCCATTCTAGTGAAAACCGTGAACATATATTCCCATTTGACCGAATCAAATGCCTTTGCTGCGTCCAGTAACACAGCAACTGCCTGGAATCCTGGATCGAAGTAATGCAGCGTAGAAAAAATCGTTCGCAAATTATGGGTGGTAGACCTAGCCGTAACGAAGCCCGACTGGTCCGGTAACACCAAGAGAGGGACCAGCGGCTGCAATCTCGTTGCTATCATTTTGGCTAAAATCTTGGCATCTATATTAATAATGGAGAGAGGTCTATATGATTCACAACGGTTGGCCGGCTTATCTGGTTTTAAAAGTGTCACCAGCAATGCCTCCTTTAATGTAGGAGGAAGCTCTCCAGAGTCATAGGCCTCCGCATACATTTCCAGTAGCCATGGAGCTAAGTCATCCACGTAAGCCTTATAAAACTCACTAGGGAGTCCGTCAAGCCCAGCCGCCTTACACGTTGGGAGGGACATTATAGCCATTTTAACATCCTCAACGTCGAAGGGCTGCGTAAGATACTCCCTCTGCCCCTGAGATAGCCACCCCAGCGCGATATCATCCAGGTAGGTGTGTATCTCCTCGTGGGGCACCTTAATACCCCCCCCATACAGTGTAGTGTAGTATTTTACTATAATATCACTAATTTCTGACGTTGTATAGTGAGCCTCATCTGCCTCATCTACCATTTCTGTGACATAAGCTTGACTTCGTGGCACAGCCAGCTTCTGGGCCAGAGACCTTCCGGGCCTACCTCCTTCCCCATAGTACCTGGCCACATGCCTTCTGGATCTATGCAGCACTTCCTGATCTATGGTGCTATTATGCTCTGTGACGAGTTCCCGTATCGCCGCCAGTTTGGCAGGTGAGGGAGCCTGATCATATTCACGCTCCAACTTTGAGATCTCCATAGCAAGCGTCTTGATTCTGCGCCTGATATCCCGCAGCACTCCAGCCTGTGCTCCTATGCATATACCCCTAAGAGTTACTTTAAATGCTTCCCGGAGGACCCCCGCACTATCCACAGATCCGCCATTCTCCCTAAAGAAAGTCCGGATCGCCTCCCCAATTGTCTGTTTAAATACAGGATCAGCCAGAGAGGATGGCTGCAATCGCCAAGTAAACGGTCGTCTCTCACAAGATGGAATCTTTAACTCAAGCAATACAGGGGAGTGATCAGATAATGTTCTAGCCATATGCCCTACTTTCAGTGTCCAAGCGCACACAGAGACAGATACAATCCAATAATCTAAGCGTGACCACGTCCCATGTACTGAGGATATAAAGGTGCTTTCCCGTTGCCCTGGATGCCGTAGACGCCACACATCATGCAAATCTCCAGCCTCCATGATTCCCAGCAACGTTTCCGACGCCAATTTAAGCCTGACAACACTGCTACTCAATCGATCCAGTTCTCCATCCAAACATACATTAAAGTCTCCACCCCAAATAATCTCAGCAGAGGGAAATCCAGATATCCTGCGCCACACATCCGAAAAGAAGGAGGGGTCGTCCACATTTGGACCATAAACATTCACTAACAAGACACTCACATTGCCCAAGTGCCCATACAGTAACGCCACCCGTCCCTGCTCATCCGTCTCAGACCTCAACAACTTGAATGGGACCCCTCTCCTAACCAATATCATGACACCCCGTGCATAGGTTGAGTAAGAGGATGCCAATCGCACTCCGGCCCACCGAGCCCCAACCTTGCATTCAGAGGCCTTGGTAAGATGTGTCTCTTGGAGAAGTGCAATCTGCACATTTGTCCTGTCCAAATATGCCAAGACAGCACGTATATTTTTAGGGGAGTTCAGCCCCTGCACATTCCAGGTTAAACATTTCACCGTACCATTCATTTTACCCACATCTTGGTGCTCTCCCTAAAAACATGAAAAAGGCATGCCCTGTATCCCATCTTACAAGAACAGCCCTGTCTCGGGGCATCTCGCTAGCTTGTGTCCTACGTGCCATGTTTGCCCATCCCCCCCAGTACCCTTACCCCCCAAACCCCCCACCCACTCTAGCTTCCCCAACGTGCTGAAGCCATCCCAATACAATACAACGAACCCCATCCAAAACAAAAAACCAGAGAACATGTTTTGGGGCACACCCAACATAGGGGGGGTCGCCAGAGCACTTCAAACCTCCCGTCTCGCAGGAGGCGGCTATGCAAAAACAAGGGACTGTGCCATCATGGACATATCATGAACCTCTAACATGCCCACCTTCATATCAACGCCCACCCCACAAGGGGGACCTATAAACCTTTAACACCATTTGAACATTGCATAGCATTGCAAGAGAGAACAAGACCATACATTACAGGCCATAAGAGGGACATTTAAATGTTATCAGTGTTCCTCGTCACTCCTTGCCGCACTGGACTCCCTTCGATTGCGTTTCAATTGTTTCGCATGTTCGAGCGCCGCCTTAGAATTGGAGAATATTTTTGAATCCCCCTCCGGACCAATCCGCAGTCGGGCGGGGGACAGCATCGCATATTGGACTCCCTCTGATTGCAAAAATTTCTTTAAGGAGCCGAATTTCCTACGGGCAGCTTGCACAGCGACTGTAAAGTCAGGAAAAAAGGCCAGATTGTTACCCTGATGCACTATGGCGCCCTTCTCCCTAGCCATTCTAAGTATGGCATCACGGTCTCTGTGGTTCAACACCCGAGCAATTATTGGCCGGGGGGGAGTTCCGGGGACCGGGTGGGCCGCTAATGACCTGTGCGCCCGTTCCACAATGAACATGTTGGACAATTGTTCAACACCAAAAATATCCTTAATAAGGTTTTCAATAAAGGTCTCCATTTTACCAACATTTGAAGATTCTGGTAGCCCCGTGAGACGTATATTATTGCGCCGGGATCGCGCTTCTAAATCCTCATTCTTGGCCTGAATGAGGGCCAGAACCTTCTCCATATTCAGGGCCTTGCCCGCCACTTCACTCAGGCCATCCTCAGCGGCGGACACTCGTTGCTCCACCTCACCCATGCGTGTGTTCTGCTTCTCTAATTGTGTGGACATATGGTCCAGGCGGTGGTTCACTGCTGCCATTGAGCCCTCTATAGATTGCAGGCTCCGTTGCATGGCCAACAATGTGGCCTCGAGCGGAGGGGGCGCCTCCCCCATTGCATCTGCCTCCGAGTCCGAAGCTGCCTTCTGCATTGATTTTGTGGTTTTCCGCGGCTCAAAGGTGAGACGCGGATGCGTTTTGTCCGTTCTCCCCATGCTGTGAGCCTCACTGCTCCCAGAAGTGTTTGGTGTCAGAGGTGGTCGCACACACTCACCACGGCTAGGGGTCTAGGAGCAAACCTGCAGATCAGGGGAAAAAAAAATTCGCAACCCCGGTCCCCACGTCTCAGCAGCATGCAAGTCTCCCACAACAGTGCACTCCTATCTGTCTGTGCACCACCCCTAGGGTAGTGTGCCCACCAGGCCGTCAGAGCCCCATGACCAACAGTGTTCATGCAATTCAGGCGGTTCAACAGCACCGTCAGTGTCCACCGACCCTCAGAGGACCAGGAGCAGGTCACACACTCTTCCTCTTTGCAATCGGAACAAGGGGGGGGCACCCCAGAGCACGAAGAGGGCCACCGGTCCCAAGAGAACCCGCGGTAGGAGCCCACACCACTGTTCTGTCCCCAGGCCACCGGGAGTGATCTCGTGCAGCAACTCGGCTTTCTCCTTTCACATTTTTTTTTTTTTTAACAGGTGAGTCCCTATGTATGGCCCGGTTATTGCGATGCGACCGTAGGAGGCCTCACCAGTTCCAGAGAGAGACGTCTCCCACGTCTCCCTCCTGGTCCAGCTGCTGCAATGCGTCCGCTAGTAGATCGCAGCGGGTGTAGTCACTCGCACTCGTTGGCGCCGCAGCCCCCGACTCAGCCAGCACCTCCTGAGGGCAATATGTCCTGGGTCCGCAGCACCAACTTCAAGCAGTTGGAGGCCCCCTCTCACGCTCGCTACCCCCATTTCACTCTCACCCCCCCAGTACCTCCCACAGCGCTCAGAGCCCAGCCCTTAATCCCGGGCCTACACCCACCTCCACAGCCGCAAGCCCGGGCGGACTAGGCCCCACTCACCGCGGTCAGCACCGAGAGACCTCAAGCGATGGCAGGCAGTCTCTAAGCAATCCGCAGGGATGTCTCCTCTCGATTCGCCGCCACCACTCCACGAGTCCCAGAGCTCCGACCCGCTCCGCCGCACCTGAGTGGCCTCGCCCCCGCAGGCTATAGTGCCGCCGGTACTCCGCTGTCTCACTGTCTCCTCGCGCCACCAGCCGGTCTCCCAGCAGCTCGCCGCTCCTTCGATTCGCGGCTGCTCGGCCCGATGTCCGTCAGGGCCCCGCTGTGGGCGCCATCTTGGCTTCACTCCCGTGATGTTGTTGCTCGTATCTGTGCAACGAAATAGCCAATCTTCTGCAATTCGGCCCCACAAGTGCAGGGAGGCGAGTACTTTCAGGTCCTGCTCAAGAGGGACCTGGATGTCCCATTTACGTGGCGGATTATGGGCGGATATCAGCTCAGCCTGGCAGAGCTACACTAGTGTGCGGCCATCTTGCTGTGCGCCCTCTAGCGGCCCCCGAGAAGTAACTATTTCTGAAGTACTGTACAGTGGATTTTTATCGTATTTGGTCTTGTTTAAAGTATATAAAAATATTGGATATTTTTCTAAACTGGTGTGGTGTCCGTTTGTAGTGCTTACATTGTATTACTGTTGGTTTGGTGCAAATGCTTTACACACTGCCTCTAGAATAAGCCTGACTGCTCGTGGCAAGCTACCAAGGGGGTGAGCAGGGGTTATTTTAGGAGTGTAACTCCCTTATCCTGACTAGGAAGAAGGGTCCCTACTTGGACAAAGGTGCAAGCCCTTGCCAACTAGAGACCCCCATTTCTAACAAGTGCCACTCTGTGATTTTGGGTAAAACTAAAAATCCCATGTAAATAATCCGATATCAAATTCAACCCTTTTTAAATTCTCCTTGATTGGCTATCCCTTTTCCTTTTTCCAAATTGAATTCCTAACCCATTTTTGCTCCGATTGAGACACATGCTTCAGAAGATGGAGTTGGAGTTTAGTATCGTCGACAACCTCAAGATAGCAGACTTAAGGAAGCTCTGCAGGTTGAGGGGCTAACCTTGGAGAAAGAGGCCACAAAGTTGGACTTTCCAATAACTCTCAGAGCCTATGAGGAGGTCTGTAGGATGCAAGATGCAGCCTGCAACCAGACAGCGAGAGGGCAAAGACCCTGAGGAGGAAGAGGTGGATGTGGAGGAAGAGGATGAGGAGGAGGATGAGGAGGAGGATGGAGATGGCTTGGCCACATGCCCAAAGCTGCAACAGAAGAAGGAGGAAAACCTCTCTACAGGAGCAAGGTCTCCTTCTAGGAGCAGTGTGTCCTTCACCAGCCTGTCCCCTGATGAACAGGCGATCAGGAGGGCTGAAAGGGAGTTTCAGCTGCAGCTAACCAAGTTGAAATTGGAGGCAGCCAAAGAGTAGGCTGCTGAAACAAGGGCCTTTGTGGAAAGGAGATTGGTCTTGGAAAACAAGCAGGCAGAGGAAAAGAAGGCTTAGAGTGCACTGGAGGAAAGAAAACTCTCGATGACTCATGAAGTGAGTCTTAAAGAGCTTGACCTAAAGGCCAAACAGCACACCAAGTGCAGCAGCAACGGTGGCAGTGATAATCTAATGTCCAGTGGAGACAGGAGGGTCCACATTCCCAAGGATCTGGTGCCAAACTATGTTGTAAGGGATGAAAAAGACAAGTGGTTTGAGGCATAAGAAGTAGCACTGGAGATGTATAGGGTCCCTGAGAGAATTGGGGAGCCAGCCTCTGGAGGCATGCACCTAATGTGGGATTCACTGATAGCCCAAGGGAAGGGTGACATAATGAAATACCCACTTATGAAAGAAACCCTTGTCAGAAAGTATAGCCTTAACCTCTCAAAAGTACAGACTAAATTTTAGGGACAGCCAGAAGCTGTCAAACCAGTCCTGTATGATTTCATAGATTACTCCAAGAGGGCACTGGATGGTTGGGTAAAGTGTAGTAGTGTGAGTCATTATGATGAGTAATACAATCTAATTCTCAGAGAGCAAATGTTCAGTCTTTGTTTTGAACTGCTTCACCAACACCCGGTTGATTCTAAATTCACTGTCTACAGTGAGCTTGCCAAGGAAGCGATCCTATAACTCAGCATTAGAGACCACAAGAAGGTATATGGGGATCACCAAAATGGTGAATAGAGTCCCCACCAGAACTCCTGGTTGCCAACTTTTATTGCTTTAGGTTTTTTGTTTTATGGCAACAGATACGGGAATCACTTCAGTTTGGTGGATTGGTGCATCTGTGATAGACTTGCGAATGCATGGTTTTATCAGACTCACAGTTCCCCATACCTCATTTAGAAGTAAGGGAACTACTGGGTTTCTGCTGGTGAAGCATCAGCGACTCCTCTCTCAGAGCTCAGCAATCCATTCTCACAGGAGCATGGGGTCATAGTGGCAGTTCTCCTTCCCTAATTAGAGTGTAGCAACAGTCACTTGTCTTCCATAAAACATGCAAGATATGATGGTATCGAGTAGGGAAATTGCGCAGTGGCCCCCATGCACAGGGAGAAAACTCATAGGGACTTTTTTCTTGCAGAAAAAAATACTTTGTCAAGCGGGTGAATCCAATATAGTGCATACTCAGCAATGGATCAGTGCCTTCAATGGAGTTGCCACAAGACGACTTTACTGAAGGCACAGATATCCCTGCAAAGCAGACAGGAGTACTTAAATCTGGTGCGCAGTCCTCTGCCAATGGAGCAGAGGCCATAGGCTCACCATGCAGGATTGATTTGTGTGAAGTAATGGAAAACGAAAACTGAGAAGTCAAATTGCAGGAAACAAAATCATGGAAAACCAATATTCAAGAAAGAAAATTTGAAGGAAATGCAAAAAAATCTAAAATTAAAACATTCTAAAATAAAGATAATTTTAAGGAAAATCCAAAATTACATTAAACTTGGGTGGAGTTTAGGAATATTGTGGGATTTGTAGGTTCAGGGATAGGTAATGTTTAGGGTGAAGAGGGGTTTTTAGAGAGCAGGAATAGTTGGAGTTTGGGCATAGAAAGGGGTTTTTAGGATTCTGAAATAGGGGTTGTAGAGGTGCTGAGGGATTTTAGGGTTCACGTACGAGTGGTTTACATATGTGAAGTATTTTTAGGTTTCCGGGATGGCGGGAGTGTAAGGGTGTTGAGGGCTTTTAGGGTGCATTGATGGGCAGAGTTTAGGGCTAGTGAGGCTTTTCAAGGTTAAATTATAGGTAGAGGCGCGAGGTGGTGAATTGCTTGTAGGGTTCAGGATGGGGTGGAGTTGAGGATGGTGAGGGGTTTTAAGGATTATGGGATGGGTGGAGTTTAGCTGTAGAAAGGGATTGTTAAGGTTCAGGGATGAGTAGTTTATGGTGATGAGGAGTTCCTATTGGTCATGGATTGCTAGTGTTTAAGGGCACGAGGGTTTTTTAGGGGTCGGCATGGGTGGAGTTTGGGTGTGCTGAGGTGTTTTAAGGAGTATGGGATGGGTTAAGTTTAGGCATAGAAAGTGTTTTCAGGGTTCAGGAATGGGTAGAGTCAGGGGTAGTGAGTGACATTCTATGAATTGGTTTCTACAAAAAGGTAAATGCCATTCATTCTGAAAATGTCCATTAAACAGTTAGATTAAATGGTTTCTAAGTAATGGTATTCCATGAATTTGCGTTTCTATGAAATCACATACAACCTGCAAGATACCAGCCTGCCCACCAGACTTAAAATGGGCAGGCAGCCCATGAAGGCCATTCTGCAATTTTCCTACCCGGAAGGTTCATGTTCCAAGTAAGACAACCCATCTAGATTGCAACACCAACAGTTTCACAATATTCAAAGTGGTTCAGAGATGGGAATATGATCAGGTTATTTGACAGTGTCCTGGGAACCAGAAATCTGAACACAGGAGAGTTATATTGATTGGAGGGGAAAGGGGAAGTAGCTGATGTGTGGGCACTGCTTCCAACTTAAGCATGTTTATGTTTTGTTAGATAGTATTACTGTGATTTCTTACAAATACTCACAACTCTGGCTGGACATTCACAATTGTATTTAAACTGTGACAGCCATGTTGTACTGTGTCTGAATTGACCTCGCATCACTTCCTTTGAGCTAAAACCTGACTGATCGTACACAGCTACCTAGAGATTTAACAGTCAAGGAAGTTTAGAAAGCCAACTTTAATCGCAGATTGAGTGCCGAGCAGATGGTTAGTAGTGAACACCTACAATTTAACTTTTTGTTTCGTGGTTGTCCCTGTAGCTGCAAGGATCATGGAAAAAGCCTGGGGCCATATTACAAATGTGCCCTGGGGGCGCAACAGGCATTTGCGCCCACTTTGGGCACCCGGGGCACTTTGGTATGACAGAAGGGGCAGCAGATGCTTCTGTGTCCCCTTCTGTAATACCGATAGCGCTGGCGCACATAAAGCACCAGCACTATCATCAGAAGGCATTCCCTAATTTGCAAAAGGTGCGCCCGAGGCAAACAAGGAAAATGCTCTGTATGTATTATACGGCCGCAGGTAATAATCAAGAATAAGGAACCATAAAACAATCTGCAAGGAATATGCTGTTTCATGGCATAGTTGGGCAATGAACAACACATTGTGATTTAAAAGCAGAGGGATACCTGCATTGAAATCAGAACTAATAAAAAAAACATACAATCATTATTGACCAGCAAACAAAAGAGAAAGAGGGCACACCAATGCTTACACCTACAAAAATAACTCAGAGGAGCTCAAAATAATTGACTATAGTAAACATCTAAACCCAAATAACAGAAAGCCACGAAACCATTTCTATTACTGCCTCTCTTTCCCTCTGTTATCAAACAACCATGTAAACGTTGCTCTTCAAGTCTGAATTCTTGCACCCAGCACTTATAATCACCAGAGAACCCAATTTGGAATTCATCTTTACAGACTGGTCAAATTTGACAATCATCTTCTGGCACTCACACTAAAACAACATTTCTAAACTATACTGGACTGACAGCAGTACACATCAGACGCACTTTTAAAGCTCAAATAAAAACGAATCCACAATTCATAAATTGCAACTGTAGTATTGATGCCAAATTCACTTCAGACTATGACAATGGCCTTTATCATCAGAATCGGACAAAGGATGTTTGAACAGCGCTGATTTTTTCATACCCATATAGAAATTGATGCCAACTGCCTAAGTTAACAGAAAATGATACTGAACCGTTAAAGACTAAGTGTGAGCTACTATGTGTGAAGATGTATTCAAAGAGTTAAGAAGTCTGAGTAGGCGCCCTCTAATCCTAGTCTCATGAGAAGTACTATTTGTAGCATCCACAAGATGTGATCGAAGTCTTCAGGTACATGCTGACATAGATGTATTAATTCGACCAATAAGAAAACATCAACGATTTATGCGACAGAAGAAAAGGTCAGGAATAGGGATGCGTAAAATATTCCGGTGAAATTCGAAACAATCGCGGGGTTGCTTCGCTGCTCCGCAGGTAGAAAAAACAAGCATTTGCAATGCAATAGGTCTCGCATTTACGCGAGTTTAAGCTATTGGCATTATAAATGACAATGCCTTTTCTTTGTTTTAGAAACAAAAACAAAAATAAAAGGCATAGTTATTTGCAATGTCAATAGCTCAAACCCGCGTAAATGCGAGACCTATTGCAATGCAAATGCTTGTTCAATTGTGCCTCTTAGTGCGCATTCTTCACAGGGGGCATATTGGTGTGTGCCATTTCTGATGCACGTATTAGTGGGCACTCTTCCCAGGGTGCACCTTTCTACTTCACGTTGGTGTGTGCATTTTGCACACTGGTGAGTGCGTGTTCTAATGCACAGCAGTGTGCACTCTTGACACTGCACCTTCCGACCGCACTTTGGTGTGCATGTTGCACATTGGTGTATGCGTGTTCTAATGCACACGCCAGTGTGCACTCTTGACACGGCGCACCTTCCTACTGCACTTCTGTGTGTGCGTGTTTCACACTGGTGAGTGTGTGTCCTAATGCACAACACAGTGTGCACTTTGACACGGTACAGTTTCCTATTGCACTTCTGTGTGTGTGTTGCACATTGATGGGTCAGTGTGCACTCTTGACACAGTGTATATTACTACTGCACATTAGGTGTAGTTTTGCACTATACATCACCACGCATACTTTTCTACCACGCATACTTTTCTACCACGCATCATTACGTGCACTCCAGGATTAGAGCTCCAAAGAGAATCCTACACATTGAACAGTGAGTGTGGGTGCGAGTTAAAGATGGGACACTGCTTCTTTTGGGGAGGCCTGCTGGGGCGGGGTGGGGCGCGGCTATCCAAGTATCTATCACTAATGCACTCTACACCCCAACTATACCAACGAAAAGGGTGATGGAGAGATGCGGAGGTCAGAGGGTAAACTCCACAACTGCTGCACGTCATAACAGTGAGCCCACAACAGCCTCGCCCAAAGCAGATCTCACATACCACAATATCCCAGAGACAGGAATCCCCCAGCATGGCTGTGAGTGTTAAGTGACTTGAAAAGAAGGGGGCTGTAACCAACACCACCCCCAGTCCACCACTACCCAACCTGATGTTTCATGTGCATTGCATTTGTATGAACTGTAACTGGTTAGAGTACACATACATCTGAGAAAGAGAAAAATAGAGACCGGAAAGGCAAGAGAGAGAGACAGAGAAAGAGTGACTGTGAGAGAAAGAAAGAGAGAGATAGAAAGAGAGATAGTGACTGAGAAATAGTGAGGGATGCAAGAGCGCTGCACTGGAAGAAAGAAGACTGGAGCTACCCGTCTGCGCCCGTCCCGTTGAGTGACATCCGCCCTGCAGTGGGTTCGGGGCCAAAGAAATGAGGTAGGAAAACGGAGAATGCGCACAACTGGACGAGTTAGTACACGGAGTGCAGTGACAGAAGCAGGCCAGAGGCAGTGCTCGCTGGGAGAGACAAGGTACCTTACAGCACTCGGCAAGGAACGGTGAAAGTGCCCACGTGGAGCTCTACATATGTGAGGCAGGTATAGGAGAGTTCACTTCACCAGGGGTCCAGGGAGGTAAGGAAACCGAGACAGACCAGAGAGGTAGGACGTAGTGGATTAGAGGTAGGCGAGCCACTGAAAGCTGGAGCTTGAGCGTGGCTCAGCTCGAGTTCCTGTTTGAACCTCGAGGCCCATAGCGAGCCAAGCTTTCATGTGGCTTCTGCCTGCCCCACTCGCTCTATCCAGGATGTAGCGTTACGGAAAGAGCTGCCGATCCGAGTCTCGGCGTCGACTCAACATCCCGGGTTTCTGGGTAAATCACTAAATATAAACTAAGCACTTCTCGGTGCAGTGCCGTAATGTGCTCTATTAATGTCAAAGCTCCACATGTTAAGGAAATACACTGTATTAAATTCTGAGGCAGCTTTATCACAGTTTACGTCAGGTTTGTTGTAGGATTTTAACAACAAACATTTTCAGGCTTCGGCTCGTGCCCGGGATCCAAGATCCTGGTCATATCCTTGGACCGGCTCTGGCTCGGCTCTCCCAGTAAATCTGTTCACTCGCCCAGCTCTATAGATTAGTACGGGGGGGGGCAGAGGGGAGCGGCGGCGGCCAGGCGGTGTGCATGAGTTGACAGGGTGATATCACGGGGAAAGTGTGAAAGAAAGTTAGGCCGGAGGCAAAGGACTTCACAGAGGCAGGGCAGTGATATCGTGGAGGGCAGGGAAAAGTACGCAGAATGAGAGTACACATACATCTGAGAAAGAGAAAAATCGAGTCCGGAAAGGCAAGAGAGAGAGACAGAGAAAGAGTGACTGTGAGATAAACAAAGAGAGAGAGAGAGGGGTTTATTGCTAAAGATGGACGGCCTGTGCTCTTATACTGTGATCTAGTAAAGTTGTAGAAAACTTACATTGTAATGATGAGTGTGGAAGCCGAGCGCTGTAAGGGCACCATACTGCTCGTTGATCAGCTGTGGAATCTCTGCATTTTCTATGGTGCTGGTTGTAAGAACTGAGCAAAATATGACATTTAAGTGTACCGTTTATTTGTTAGTGATACTTGACACTACTATTCCAAGTATTAAAGTGAAGAACATTAATAGCCAAATATAGCATCATGTAGGCCTAAATGATTGATTAACAGCGAAAAATAAAACAGATCATGGAAAAGTTACAATTTACGAATATGTCATATTATGGATAGTACAAGTGTTGTCTTATAATGAAAGAAAGTCAACGCGATGTTGCTGGTACATCTCTGCACGTCGGACACAACAGTGTCTGTCGAGAGTTTACTGCTTTAGGGTGCCTGGTGCACGTGCACTGTGGGGGCCAGTGAGTGTGTGTGTGCTTGGGTTTACTTGTCGTGGGACAGATCTTGTATACATGGGGAAGCAGGCAGCACTGGCCCTGGACACTGCCAAAGTGTTGGTGAGTGAGATGGATGAATACGTTACTGTTCAGGAAGGCCTTTGACCCCTGAGCACCTGCATTGGAACCCCCCCCAATCACCCTCTTCAGAATGCCCCCCCCGTCCTTGCGCAAGATGATGCCCCGCTTCCCCATCTACTGCACTTCGAAGAGGACTTGGCGAGATGTTGGCACATTAAAAACAAATACGTAAACACATGAAGAAGAATAGGCCTGCCATGGAGAGCAGGCGGGAAAAGGGAAATACGCCTCGTTTCACCGCGGACTCCGGTTGATTCCAGAGGGGCAAAGGGAGCATCGCCAGGAGCACGGAGTAGCAGCACGGGAGGACGGTGGCTTGAGAGCAGGGGCAGGACCTTTGAACCACGGAGAAGGGGCACGGGCGACCAGGGGCAGGAGGAGGAACAACGAGGTAAAAGAATACGAACAAACTGCAGAGAGAAAGCAGGCATCGGGCAGGCCCTGGCAAGCAGACATCGAATCGGAAGGAAACACGCCCAGTGCAAGAACACGAAGCTCTGGACTGACTGAGTCCCACTGCTGAAATACTTCCGTCCAACTGCTGAAATACTTCCGACCAAAAGAAACCCCAGTGGGTGAAAGGAATGCCGGAGGGTACACCTAGACTGCCGCACAGGATAACAACCCCCCTCTTCCCTCTCGAGTCTTGAAAAGTGAAAGGGAGGCCAGGACCACGCTGCAGCCGGAGCATGGGGATCTCTTGTCTTTATGGGGCCATGTGTTTCTAATTAGAAACACATGGCCCCATAAAGATAAGAAAGTGCTTTGCGACAGCAGCAAAGCAGGCCACCGAGTCCGGATCGGAGGTGAAAGGGCGTGAACCCAAAACCCTCATTTGCAATGGCAGGCCACCGTTTAGCATAAACGGTGACGCCAGCCAATGGAAATGAGGGGCGGGGCTACAAGCCCTCTTCTGAAAGTCCTCCTTAACAATAAATCTTGCCGAGCGAGCTGCGCATGTGCGCAGCAACGCTAGGCGAGACCTAAAAAACAAGCGGAGCACTGCTGCTTTTACGAGCACAGTGAAAGGCTGGGATATGTGTTTACTGTAAAGATAGTTGCAGTAGGGAAATACAATGACAGGGCCCATGGAGGTGCTCTTAAAAGCAACTTCCTCAGCAGGAAAGCAGGTTTGCTGCTCGGCCAGCAGCGTCCTCCTAGAGGTCTATTGGGCAGGCAGCACACCCATGTGTGCACTGTCAGGGGCCCGGCAGTGTAATTAACTTAATTAAATTACTAATTACATTGTCTGTCCTTGGGCAGTGCTGAACTGGCCAAGATTTTCTCAAGTCGTGCATTCCTCACTGCGCGGAATGAGGAATCCTTGTGTAGCAGGAAATTCTGCCTGCATTTTGCCTTTGCTTAAATTCGGGGCCATGCAGATGCAGAATCAGTGGAAACATCTCAGCATGGATGACTGAGAACTGTCTGAGATTGAATACCGACAAAACGGAGGTTCTATTTTTCAATCAGCCAGCTCCGCCCCATTCGGACATATGGTGGCCACCTGAGCTCAATCCTCCACCCCACCCTGTGCCCTCGGCCAGAAACCTAGGATTCAAGTTTGACTCTGCCCTCTCTTGTAAGACTCAGATCAGTCATGTATCCTCTCTATGCTTTTGGAAGATGAAGTCCCTACGGAGATTCCTCCACTTATTACCCATGGACTGCAGAAGGACTGTAGTTCATGCACTCATTACGTCTCAGTTAGATTATGCCAACAGTCTGTACCTGGGTCTGCATGACTACCTGATAAGAAAGCTACAGACTATACAAAATGCGGCCGCTAGGCTCATTAGAAATATCCCAACACGACACCACATCTCACCCCATTTATGGAGCCTACATTGGCTGCCAGTAAAAAGGAGGGTAGAATTCAAGGCGCTAACCCTTGCCTACAGGGTAATTAAAGACGGGCCCCCTCTACCTGAGAAAAAGACTCCGCAAATATCATCAGACGAGGTTCTGAGATCTAATCACCAAGTACTTCTTGCCACTCCCCGCTTCAAAAAAGCCAGACTAGGTGGCCGGTCTTTTACGGTAAGAACTGCCCATCTCTGGAACTCCCTACCCGAGTTCATAAGGAAGGCCAATTCAGAATCTGTCTTCCACAAACTTCTAAAAACTTGGTTTTCAACCTTCCCTAGCACCTGTAACTCCTGGCAGTTCTCCCCACAATTAGGCGCCTGGACACCTCCGTTGGAGGTAGCTGTGCGCTCTACAAACTTCAAATAAATAAATAAAATAAATAAACTGATGGAATACACTGTAGTTTTGCATCTGCTTAATGCAAATAAAATAAAAAGGATTCCGCCCACTCCTACCTAGCCAGTACAAAAATCACTACAAAAAGACTTCTTACTGGATGAATCTCTAAAAAGCAACAGGCTTCTGTCACTCTCAGAGTTGCTCTGCATAAGGCAGCCTGAGCCAGTCAGGGCCTGAATAAAATTCACATTGACGGAATATTATCAAGAGCTTTAGCTTGAGTACTCACCATCTGAAGAAAGATAAAGTGCATCAATTTTCTACGTTTCAAAGTGTTTCAAGATTGAAGGTTTTTTACAAATTATAATGTAATCAAAATGTCAATCAATTTATTTAATGCATCTAGTTCATAATAATATACTGTTTGTGCTCCTTAGAATACACTGCAAGCTCAAACCTCTTTAAGTCTACTTGGGCATCATCTGTGAGGGGGAAAATGAGTTCCTAGTCACAGCAAGCTTGAGGCGGGGTTCTTGTATGTATTTCCCCTCCCCCTTAGGTTGCAGAGACACCAAAAAGTGATGGTATACGGAGAAAGTAGATTTACTTATTTCCATGCCTTAGTACCATTAAATGTATTGGGAAAATGCTAATGCTCATTGAATGAAAATGACTCTTTCTGCATGATCAACCCTATTTTTGTGGACTGTTGCTGCTTGTTTTTGACTCTGCACACTTGGACTCTGCTAACAAGATCCCAGTGCCTATGCTATCACCCCTAAAACATGTCAACATTGGTTACACTCATAATTGGCATATTTAACTTACCTATAAGTTCATAGTATTTGGTACAAAGTATACCCAGGCCATGTAAGTTAAATGTCACTTGTGGGCTGCAGCATCTATTGTGCCATGACTATAGAGAGAATGTGAAACAGGGCTCCAGGCCTATCACTGTAGCCTGGATATGGCAATTTTAAAACTGCAATTCAACCTGCCAAAATAAACGCTTTTGACGGATCAGACCTTCTTTTCAAATACTAATAATTCACCCCTATTAAGGCCTTGCAAGCTCTAAGGCAGGGTGCATGGTATTTAAAAGTAGGTCATGTAGAAATATAATGTTACTCATGTCCTTAAAGTGAAAAAGCCCCCAAAGCTGTTTTCACTGTAGCAACTCTAGCTGTTCCATAGGAAAGCACTGGATTACATTATTACATTTAATAATGCTAAGTTCAGTTAGATAATGGCTAGTGCAGGAAGCTGGCTCTTTATATGATATACCAAAATGAGGTATATCATGCAAAGGGTCCAAGGGTTCTGTCATGAGTGGACAGGGCGTACTCTAGCAATCCCAAGGAGCTCCTCTATGGGGAAGTGTGGTCGAGCAGCCTTAAGCTTATCAGATAGGAGTGTTAGACATCTGCAAATACACACAATAGTCAATAAATGATGCACATGACTTAATAAGGAGATCCACACTTATTTATAAAAAGAACACATATCTTTATATATGTTTCGGCACCAGAATCAATACGATCAGGTAAGTACATTTTGCAAAAAAAAATACGTTTATGTTTGAAAAGTCGACAGTGCATTTATCAGAAGCTGCAATGTTATCCTGTGTGAGGAAAAATAAGTATGGAATTCAGGTACAGTACAGCAACTTACGAGACCAATCTCCAGGACTTAAGGTGAGTAGTGGGCAAGGTCGGTGGCAGCACCAGCAGGCCACCTCCACAGGCACTAGGGCGGCCGGGTGTAGTGGTACAATGTAGCTTCAGGTGCCCAATGTTACTTATTGGAGATCGGTCTGCTGGTAAAGAGGCTGCTGGTTTGGACTGGGAGGCCAGTCTGGCTGAACCAAGGAAAGGGCTTCAGTCTTACGATGCTAGGGGACGTGGGGACACCGGGGGTCCTCTTCTCCATGGGCCGGGGCGGCCAGGTTCAGAGGGTCTTGGAGGTGTCAGGTTTCTTTGTCGAGGAGCACTCGCGGTTGAGGGGGGCCTGCACACAGAGGCTGCATGCGATGTCAGAGAGTTCATGAGGGCAAAGCCAAAGTAAACTTGGTCTCTTGATGGCTTGGGGACCATGCTGACTCCATTGGCCTACTTCAACACGGGCTGGGGAGCTTTGGTGCAGTGGTGTTTTGCGGCATCGGGTTTTGGCGGTTCAGGAGTCCTCACGGATTTTCTTGGGGTGCCAGCAGGGTGCTGGGGAGCGGTTTCACTGCTCCACAGGAGTTATTGCTTCTTTATGGAAGACAGGCAGACCTCCCAGGCTTTGGAGGTACCACAGCTTGCAAGACAAGTCGACTTTAGCGCAATTTGATGGAGATTAGCAGACTGGCTGGCAGGGTTGGGGCCAAGTCAGTTGCTCTTCTTCAGTCTTCTGCTTTTGTGGCTCCTCAGTGTCTCTCTTATTCGTAGGTCATCAGGATCCAATTTTCTGGTGCCAGGGCTCCCCTAAATACTGGATTTAGGGGTGTTAGGGTAGTATAAGAGAGTAGCCAATGGGCAACTTACCCCTGGGGTCACTTTGCCCCCCTATATGACCACTGCCTGTGGGAAGCGGGCATAACCCTGTCCCAGAGTTCCTAAGTTTGCAATAACCAAAATGTCTAACTCTGAAAAGTCGTCTCCACTTCAGGTAGCCCGCCTTAGGGGTGGTACTGGCCTGAGGGTGGACATGCCTATCTGACTAGCTAATTTTCCCACCTGTCCAGGTGCAAAAATGCTCTGGACAAAGGTAGTTAACTTCCACTCCTGTGAGAGAAGCCAGATTTGCATACCAAAGGCGGTGGACTCTTTGATGCTCCCCTGTCTCAGAATGCTAATCTGCAGGTCATCCTATGGGAGGGGGTGTAATCACCATCTGCCCAAGCAGGCTTGGTTTTTGGCCTCCTGAGATCAAAGGCCCTCACACTTGGGGGGAGGTCAGAAACTCATCTCTGGTGGTAGGCTGGTGAAAGCCAGTCAGTCAGCACACCAGTAGCTGGTAGGTTTTCAGGGGGCACCTCTAAGGTGCCCTCAGTGTGCACGTATTAATAAATCCAGCACTGGCATCAATGTGGGTTCATTAATACAAGATGTTTGTTACCAAACATCCCTATTTTCAGTGAAGCCATCAAGTAGCTGGGGAATTAGTTTTCACCAATGTCCAGCACATGTATTTAAAATGGCTTCCATGTTCACTTGTACTGACAGCAATGGTACTGACCAGCGCAGGGGCATATCTGCTCATGCAGTTATGCCCTCACTTGTAGTATAGTGCACCCTGCCTTAGGGCTATGAGGCCTGCTGGAGGGGTGACTTACCTAGACTCCATGCAGTGTCCGCAGGAATGGCACATAGGGATGTGTATAATCCTATATATGTGTGTAGTGTGTTATATAGCTGTCAGAAGAGAGCTTCTTTAAGGACAACAACCCTCACTCACCCAATGATGACTAGATTCATCATTGGGTTCCCTCTTCACACCATACTGCAATGTGATTGCTGTGGGCTACACCTCCTCCACAGGGAGGAGCTGAGGTGTTTAAAAAATGAGCGATGTTAGCGGGTCAGTAAGAGGCAGAGTGCAATGAAAATGGTGAATAAATCTATCTCTAGAGGGCCAAATCAGCTTTATTTGATGGTCTTCTTCGACAGGGTTAAAAATTAGAGGAAGCAGGGATTTAATCAAATACACCCCTGTAGATGGTCAACATATTTCTGCCCATGGTTGACCCCAAAAGGGGTTCTGGGGCATTCGTCGAGACCTGGAAAATTAGTCACTCTGCTCAAAAGAAAATTATAATAATTCCAGATATACTGGCCACAAAAGGTCAGCCTGGTAAGGATGGCGATGGCCTGTATGTATTCTGGGTCCACCGTCTTTCCACAGTGAGAAGAAAGTCAATTTTCAAACCACTGGGTATGCCTCTATTGCAAACTTGCTACGGTTAGGGCGGGAACTGTGAGAGGTCACGGCGAGTGTAGGACCTACTCTCGCCAGGACGTCTCACAGCTCTCTAGTGGCTCACTAGTGGCTTAAGAGTGTCACAAGCTCAGACTCAGTCTGTGATTGCTTATAAATAAAGCATTTTTTCTTCAAATGCAACCCATTTTTCTTAATGGAAACCAGGGGAAAAATATGAAAAGTGTAATTTCCATTTTTTAAGAGTAGGGGGTGGTCCCTGGGAACACTTCCTATGCTTAAAAATATTTTTTTAACATTCTGAAAAGAGAAGGTGTCCCTTAGGGACCACTTCCTACTTGCGAGGAGGTGGTAAAATATTACTGTTTTGGAACCGCAATCCGGTCACCAAACATAAATACATACGGCATTCAGAAGGGACACCCTGAACAAGCCCTTCCAAATAGCGATTCCTTATGATTTCCTAAACCCATTTAGTGATTTAGTAACATGTTACTGACTCACTAACTGGGTTTTGTATAGGGGTGGGCGGAACTCATGGAGTTAAAGAAAAGTTCTGTTAGATACTGCAGAGTTCTTCCGGCAGGCGGAAATATGCATGTCGCGCTGCTCGTGCTGTATTTACACTGAAATCTGTGTAAACTGCAGCACATGGTGCCAGATGGCGCATCTACTCAAGTTTATTTTGCTGCCGCTCAAGTAGATTTTCTACATAAGCAGCAGCCTTCTGACCCCAAACGGTCACGACCACCTGCAACGGAAAAATCTCACCGGATGTCTTCCTATCGACCGAAATTTTTGCTAGGGGATGCCAAATCTTGCTCGCGCTCACCAACTTACCTATTAGCCGACTTTGGTCAGAACTCCACGTTACAAGGGTAACACGGAGCTGCCAAAATTCAAACAATTCCTCCTGCAGAACGGAATATTTCGCCCCACCCCAAGCTATGTACGTTTGTTCAAGCCATTTAGCAGTGGCAAATCCTGTGTTTTGCACTTCTGGCCCTAGGTTCTTTGTGTTGTACAGAATTACAAAACACATTTAGACTTTCGATGTAGCCTGAATTTGCAGGGCTCGATAAACAGTTTTCTGATCTGACCTTATATTACTGAATTCATCATACAGGGTACATTATCTAAGAAAACGAGGTATGTTTGGTATTGCCAGACTCCAAAATTTAAGAGCAGCATTTCCTTGTTTAGCCTTTTAGAATGTTTGTTCCTCCAGCTGAGAAACGATAAAAAATTTTTTAGTATATTTGTTACAAAATAGAAAATAGCCACATTTTTCATCGTATCTCTAGACTTCAATGACATATTGATTTGAGGTTTACATCAACACATAGCCCTGAATGTCCCCAAAAAATAAAACATTGAGTTTGCAGCAGCGCACAGAAAGACAAAATAGGAGCTTGTGTTTGAAAAATGTAAAATTGATTTTAAGGGAAAAAAACCATCAGGAATACTGAAAGAAACTAGCAAGGATAATGGGGAGGAATGACAGCAGAGAGGAGTGGATGGAAGTGGGGGAAAGGAAAGGAAAAGAAAGGAAAGGAAAGGAAAGGAAAGGAAAGGAAAGGAAAGGAAAGGAAAAGAAAAGTAAGGTAAGGTAAGGAAAAGAAAGGAAAAAAAGGAAAGGAAAGGAAAGGAAAGGTAAGGAAAGGAAAGGAAAGGAAAGGAAAGGAAAAGATTCTGAATGCAATGTTTCTCTACAAATATATTGGTAATTGTGTAAAATTTTGTAACATTCTGTGCATTACTCCATACAATACAGAGGCGCTGAGAACTGTAACATGCTTCCCGTGGTGAAAAGTTACTGCTTTCCAAACATAATTCATTCTTACCCCTAGTTAGATAGAATATGCTTTCACTTGTATTCAAATGTTGGTAACTCCCTTAAGTGTTTCATGGAATCTGTCACTTTCCACTTGTGGTATTTCAGCTTTCTCTTTCTTGTGGCGCCTGTTGTTTGCTTTTGCTGTACTTACAATGATATGCAATACTTTTTTTTATGAAAGTGGAGTGAATAATATTTATAGAGTGTGTCATACGTTTTACATTGTTATTCTGTGGACTGTGTCTCTGGAATGACTCACGCTGTAAAGCACAATTAAAGTTGATTTTCTAGTTTAAAACAAGAATAATTTACAGTCAAGAAATCAAATACACAAAAACACAGAAATTGAATTCGGGAAAGAAAAACATTTTTAGGCGTTTAAAAATGAAGGACCCTTAATTAACTCTCAGTATTAGTCCTTTTTTCTAAGCATTGGGCACCAGGCACTCAGAACGGAAAGTTATCTAAAATACCTGCAAACATGGTACCAGACAATTATATGCAGTACTAATCTGTGGCAACCGATGCCACTCACTGAGATTTGCAATATAAACAATATTGTGTGAATTTATGTAATATATATATATATATATATATATATATATATATATATACATATATATGTGTGTGTGTGTATATATATATATGTGTATATATATATATATGCATGTGTTTATATATGTGTGTGTATATATATATATATATATGTGTGTGTGTGTACATATATATATTATCTACTGGCGGTCGCCAGTAGATAGTTATAGTTACAACCTATTATCCATAGGAAATCCGCGACATTCTATTTGAAATAACTCTCTTGCCGGTTGACGTATCTTCGCAAAATTTTCAAACTTTATGGCCCGCTCCGGTCCGCTCCTACCCTGAAAGTCTCGGGGGATTCGTCAAGCGGGGCCGAGAAAAGGGAGTCCCAAAGCGCGTTTTCCCCATGCAATTTTCCATAGGAAACTTTAGACACGGCTACAGCCCGAACTGCTGAACGGAATTACACCAAATTTGGCAAAGAGGTAGTTCTTGGTTCAGAAAGAACCCTTTTGTTAAATGGTGTAAATCCGTTCAGTAGTTGCTGAGAAAATCAAAAGTAAAAAGATAGTGATATCTAGGGCCGCGGATCCTCCCGAGCACGAGCTTTATGTTAATTGGCTGTCAACACTCCAAACCAGGAAGTGTTGGCAGCCATTTTGTCCCTCGGTAGAACCGAGGGACAGAAACAAGTGCGCAAAGCGCACAAAGGGAGCAGGGTAGAAACACCCTGACCCCTAGGTCTGCTCAGGGGTCCCACAAGGACCCCTGGGCAAAAATGTTTTGTTTTTTTAAAAATCGGCAGGATGCGCTCAGGGAGCGCGAACCCTGCCGAAAAAAAAATCGAGCGCGGTCTCCGCGCTTCGATGTTAATTGGCCCCGGGTGGGCCAAGTCCCGAGGGCATGCTGGGGGGTTAATTTTATGTGTGGGGGCCTCTAAGGGCCCCCAAGCCCGGGGACCACCACCCCCGGGGCTTTATGTATAATGGTGCGGGAGGGCTCTGAGCCCTCCCGCAGCCCGAGACCGCCACCTCCCGGGGCTTCTTTTTATTTAAAAAAACCTGTGTGGGGGCTCCAGCCCCCACACACCCGAGACCACCACCTCCCTGGGGCACTAAGAAAAATTAAAATGGGGGTCCGTTTTGGACCCCCAGAGCCCGGGGACCACCACCTCCCGGGGCTTTCAAAATGTAGGGAGGGGGTCCGCGCGGCCCCTCCTGGAAGCCCTTGATGGCCCTGGGGACCACCACCCCCAGGGCCGGCTCCTGCAGTGTCCCGGGGTGCCTACCCCGGGACACTGCTGTTTGCAATGACAGGGACGGGAGCCTCGCGGCTCCCGTCCTGTCATTACAAACTTGCTTTGGATATTGGAAGAGAGAGCAGGAAACCTGCTCTCTCTTCCAATATCCAAAGCCGATCACTTTCCACATGGGGAGCAGCATGTTAGCTGCTCCCCATGTGTACAGCTAATGCCGGCTCCCGTAGGACACGGGGAGCCGGCGGGACTGTGGGGGTTTGGGGACCCCCACAGTCCCAGCGAGAGCCAGGCCCGGGGATGGGGTCCCCGGGGCCATAAGAGGCCACGGAGGGGCCACGCAGCCCCCTCCCAAACTAACAAAAATTAAAAAAAAAAAAAAAAGTGCAAGGCCGGCCCGGAGGATGGGGTCCCGGGGCCTTAAATGGCCTGAGGACGGGAGCCACGCAGCCCCCTCCAAATAAAAAAAAAGAGGCCATGCCCGGGGGATGGGGTCCCCGGGGCCAATACAGGCCCAGGGAAGGGGGCCACGCGGCCCCCTTCCCGTTTTTTTTATTTTAATTAAAAAAAAAAAGGGGAAAGGCCCTGGGGATGGGGTCCCCAGGGCCTAAAAATAGGAAAAAGGAAGGAGGCCACACAGCCCCCTTCAGAGAAAAAAACAAAAAAAAAAACGATCGGGCCCATAGGCCCCGCCCCTTCCTTCACCACTCTGCAAGCGCGCCCCCTGGCGCGTTTGCAGAGAGAGCAATTCCCCTTGAATACTGGGGGTCCCTGAGGGCCAACTAGCCCACCAGGAACCTCCAGTATGCGCCAGAGGGCTGCCTTGCAGAGAGGTGTACAGAGGCCACGCCCCTTTTACACCTCTCTGCAACGCAGCTCTATGGCGCTTTTGGAGGTATATGGTGGGCTAGTTGCACCCCAGGGACCCTCAGGATTCAGGGGAGTTAATCCCCGACTTAAAACGCGCCACGGGCGCGTTTGCACAGTGGTGAAGGGAGGGGGCGGGGCTTCAGGTGACATGTGTGCAAACAGGCCCCGTGGCGCGTTTTAAGATGGGGAATTAAATCCTCTTCAATCCTGAGGGTCCCTGGGGGCCAACTAGCCCAACAGGTACGTCCAGAAAGCGCCACAGAGCTGCGTTGCAGAGAGGTGTAAAAGGGGTGTGGCCTCTGTAAATGTCTCTGCAACGCAGCCCCTGGCGCATACTGGAGGTTCCTGGTGGGCTAGTTGGCCCGTAGGGACCCTCATGATTCAAGGGGACTTAATCCCCCAACTTAAAACGCGCCACAGGGCGCGTTTGCACAGATGTCACCTCAGGCCCCGCCCCCTCCCTTCACCATTGTGCAAATATTCCTCTAAAATCAGCCGAAATACGAATTCTGATTTACTCACCTGTTATCAGGAGAGACCTCAGTGCTGCATCTTTCAGCCCAGTACTAATCCTGAAAAGTAATTTTAACCGTACTTACCAGTAACTTGAATTTCCTTCCATAGGCTAACATTGACTGGTTTCACTTGGAAATTCTTCTAAGTGTGGAGTTTTGGAACTTTAAAATATTCCTCTAAAATCAGCCGAAATACGAATTCCGATTTACTCACCTGTTATCAGGAGAGACCTCAGTGCTGCATCTTTCAGCCCAGTACTGATCCTCAAAAGTAATTTTAACCGGACTTACCAGTAACTTGAATTTCCTTCCATAGGATATCATTGCCTGCTTTTTGCTGAAAAAGTTTCTAAGTGTTGATTTTTAAACATACAAATATTCCTCTAAAATCAGCCGAAATTCGAATTCTGATTTACTCACCTGTTATCAGGAGAGACCTCAGTGCTGCATCTTTCAGCCCAGTACTGGTCCTGAAAAGTAATTTTAACCGTACTTACCGGTAACTTGAATTTCCTTCATAGGCTAACATTGACTGGTTTCACTTGGAAATTCTTCTAAGTGTGGAGTTTTGGAACTTTAAAATATTCCTCTAAAATCAGCCGAAATACGAATTCCGATTTACTCACCTGTTATCAGGAGAGACCTCAGTGCTGCATCTTTCAGCCCAGTACTGATCCTGAAAAGTAATTTTAACCGTACTTACCAGTAACTTGAATTTCCTTCCATAGGAATCCATTGTCTGGTTTTCAGCAGAAAAGTTTCAAAGTGTCGATTTTCACAAACTACAAATATTCCTAAAAAATCGCCTGTATGACTTAAACGCATTCTTTCAACTGTTTACAGGAGATGCACCAGTGCTGGATCCAGGATCCAACACTGAGTAAGAAAAAGTAACGATAACAGTTTTTAACTTCTAAGTGAATTTCCTTCCATAGGATAACATTGGTGATTCTATGAGAAAAAGTCTCTAAGTGTGAACTTTTAAACGCTTTTACTGAACTGTTTACAGGAGATGTCCCAGGACTGAATCTAGGATCCAGTAATGTGGTTAGAAAAGTAATCCATAAAGTAACTAATTGCATTTAACTAGAAATTCACATTGAGCTGAATGTTGCATTGTGTTTGAAAATGTGTTGCCCATTGCAACAACTGTAACTACTGTACTTAAAAGTCTATTGCCTATGTGCAAAGTAATTAAACTAAAGTAATTCATTCTGAGAAAGTATTTTTGTAATGTAATGTATAATGTAATTACAATGTAATTTAAAAATAAAATATGTAAAAAAAAATTGTTTCTAAAAATTTGGAAATCAGTATGAAAAAAATGTATATAACAATTAATACATTTAAAAATTGTCATTTACAAAACCTTTGAAATTCACTGAAAAAACTGTAGGTTTCAGACATGTTATAGTTACAAATTAGCATTTAAAAACCTTTGAAATTCACTGAAAAAACCATAGGTTTCAGGGACGTTATAGTTACAAATTAGCATTTAAAAAACCTTTGAAATTCACTGAAAAAACCATAGGTTTTAGGGACAGTTATAGTTAGTTGGACATTGCACTCGTACAAAACCCGTGAAATTCCCCGTTATATTTAGTCCAGCTAACTATAACTCGCGCCCCACTAATGCACTGCTGATGACATCACATATTACATCACTCATGACATGGTCAGTGACATCACTGATGACATCACTGATGACATCTCAAATGACATCACTGATGACATCATCCACGTGATAATCTGATGCACCTCCTCACACCCTAATATAACCTTTGATACACCCACTCTAAATTACAGACTGCCATTCGCAAAACCATAGACACTCCAACACCAATAACTACATACCCACTCACTGATTCTTAGGTCTACGCACACATCCACTCACTCACCCGTACAGTCACTCATACTTACGGTCACTCAGTACAGGACTATCATATGCACTCATACTCCTATATAGACACTCAAACACCGCCACTCATCCATAGAGGTACTCACACACCTAGTCAGTCATGCAAATAATTAAACACACTACCATTTACTCACCTATACAGTTATACACACACCAGCTCACTTACTCATACAAATAGTAGCACATTCTTACGCTCTTATACAATCACTGATACAAGCACACACTCATCCATACAGCCACTATCACAATCACTCACTCTCAGCTTATAGCTATTTATATACTCCAACACACATATATACTGCCTTTCACATATGTAGTTACTCACACATGTACCACTGGGACATACATTCACTCACTAACACACTCTTACACACACTTACCCACCCATACAGTCTATCACAGTTGCACTCTTGAAACCATCCACCCAGTGAATCACCCACTCACACATCTATGCACAGAGTTGCACACACCCCTCCCACACAAACACTCAGGCACCCATACAGATACTCAGACAAGCATTCAATAACTCATATAGACACTCATGTAGCTATTCACAAACACATGCAGCCACTTACACAGCAACAGACAGACGGATACAGACATTCACCCAGTTTAGTCACTAACCCATGCATTCAGTAAGATACGTTAAATCACTCACTTATAGAGTCAGTCACGCACCTACTAAATCATCCATACAGACACTTACACACCCACTCATTCTTCAATACGTCTTTTCCTATATATATTAAAAATATATAAACTTTACAGAAACACACAGTCACTGGATGATGTCATCAGTGATGTCATCAGTGATGTAATTTGAGATGTCATCAGTGATGTCATCAGTGATGTCACTGACCATGTCATGAGTGATGTAATATGTGACGTCATCAGCAGTGCATTGCGGGCGCGAGTTATAGTTAGCTGGACTAACTATAACGGGGAATTTCACGGGTTTTGTACGAGTGCAATGTCCAACTAACTATAACTGTCCCTAAAACCTATGGTTTTTTCAGTGAATATATATATATATATATATATATATATATATATATATATATATATATATTATCTACTGGCGGTCGCCAGTAGATAGTTATAGTTAGGACCTATTTTCCATAGGAAATCCGCAACATTCTATTTGCAATAACGTTGGCGACGGTTGACGAATCTTCACGAAAGCTTCCAACTTGTTGGGGCGCTCCGGTCGGCTCCTATCCTGAAAGTCTCGGGGTGATTAGTCGAGCGGGGGCCGAGAAAAAAGGGGGGTCCCAAAACGCGTTTTCCCCATTCATTTTTCCATAGGAACCTTTAGTCGCAGCTACAGCCCGAACTGCTGAACGGAATTACACCACATTTGGCAAAGAGGTAGCCCTTGGTTCAGTGTCGTGCCTTTTGCTTAAATGGTGTAAATCCGTTCAGTAGTTCCTGAGAAAATCAAAAGTAAAGTCACGTATATATATCTATGGCCGAGTAGGGTCCGCGTACCCTCCAGATCACGAGCTGCATGCTAATTGGCTGTCAAGTGGCTGTCAACACTCCAAATCAGGAAGTGTTGGCAGCCATTTTATCCTCGGTAGAACCGAGGGACAGAAACAAGTGCGCAAAGCGCAAAAGGGGGCAGGGTAGAAGCACCCTGACCCCTAGGTCTGCTCAGGGGGTCCCACAAGGACCCCTGGGCAGAAAAAGCATTTTTTTTTTAAATGGCGGGATGCGCTTAGGGTGCGCGGATCCCGCCGATAAAAAAAAAAAAGCACAAGAAACAAGTGCGCAAAACGCACAAATGGGGCAGGGTAGAAACACCCTGACCCCCTAGGTCTGCTCAGGGGGTCCCACAAGGAACCCCTGGGCAGAAAAAAGCATTTTTTTTTAAATGGCGGGATGCGCTTAGGGTGCGCGGATCCCGCCGATAAAAAAAAGCACAAGAAACAAGTGCGCAAAACGCACAAATGGGGCAGGGTAGAAACACCCTGACCCCTAGGTCTGCTCAGGGGTCCCACAAGGAACCCCTGGGCAGAAAAAGCATTTTTTTTTTAATCGGCGGGATGTGCGGATCCCGCCGTAATTAAAAAAAATCGAAGGGCGGTCTCTCGCGCTTCTATGCTATTTTGCCCCCGGGTGGGCCAAGTCCCGGGGGCATGCAGGGGTTTATTTATTTTTAATGTGGGGGCCTCTAAGGCCCCCAGGGACCACTCCACCCGGGGCTTTAAATAAATAATGTTGGCGGGGGCACACGGCCCCCCGCAGCCCGGGGACCGCCAACCCCGGGGCTTATTTAAAAAAATTACTTGACCTGTGTGGGGGCTCCAGCCCCCACACGCCCGAGACCGCCACCTCCCCGGTGCACTAAGAAAAATAAATGTGGGGGTCCGTTATGGACCCCGAGGCCGAGGATCACCACCCCGGGGCTGTGCAAAGGATGTGAGGGGCCGCGCGGCCCCTCCTAGAAGCCTGTGGTGGCCCTGGGGACTGCCACCCCCAGGGCCGGCTCCTGCAGTGTCCATGGGCTCTCGCTTCCAATATCCAAAGCAGTTTGCAATGACAGGACGGGAGCCTCGCGGCTCACGTCCTGTCATTGCAAACTGCTTGGATATTGCGAAAGCAGGAAAGCCTGCTCTCGCTTCCAATATCAAAAGCACATTGCTTTTCCACACGGGGAGCTGCATGTTAGCAGCTCCCCATGTGAAAAGCAATGCCGGCTCCCCGCAGGAGGCGGGGAGCCGGCATGGTCCGTGGGGGAGTTGGGGTCCCCCACGGACCCCAAAGAATAGGGCCAGCCCCGGGGGATGGGGTTCCCGGGGCAAGTAGTGGCCCGGGAGGGGGGCCACGCGGCCACCCTCCCCAAAAATAATAATAATTTTTTTTTTTTAAAAGGCCGGCCCCGGGGGATGGGGTCCTGGGGCCTAAGGAGGCCTGAGGAGGGGGGCAACGCAGCCCCCCTCCATTACATTTTTTTTTTTTTTTAAAAGGTGGCAATGACCCGGGGGATGGCGTCCCCGGGTCGAAATTGGCTGCGGGAGGGGGGCCCACGCGGTCCCCTTCCCGTTCCTTTTAAAAAAATAAATAAAGGGGTCAGGCCCTGGGGGATGGGGTCCCCAGGGCCAAAATAATTAAAAGAAGGGGGCCACACAGCCCCCTTTTAAAAAATAAAAAAATAAAAAATCCGGCATCGCGCCTGGAGGCCACGCCCCTCCTTGGCAGCACTCTGCAAACACGCCCCTGGCGCGTTTGCAGAGGAGAACAATTCCCCTTCAATACTGGGGGTCCCTGGGGGCCAACTAGCCCACCAGGAACCTCCAGTATGCACTCAGGGGGCTGCGTTGCAGAGAGGTGTTCTGAGGCCACGCCCCTTTTACACCTCTCTGCAACGCAGCTCCGTGGCGCTTAATGGAGGTAGCTGGTGGGCTAGTTGCACCCCAGGGACCCTCAGGATTCAAGGGAGTTAATCCCCGACTTAAAACGCGCCACGGGCGCGTTTGCACAGTGGTGAAGGGAGGGGCGGGGCCTGAGGTAACATGTGTGCAAACAGGCCCCGTGGCGCGTTTTAAGATGGGGAATTAAATCCCCTTCAATCCTGAGGGTCCCTGAGGGCCAACTAGCCCACCAGGTACCTCCAGTAAGCGCCACGGAGCTGCGTTGCAGAGTGTTGTAAAGGGGCATGGCCTCTGAACACCTCTCTGCAACGCAGCTCTCTGGCGCATACTGGAGGTATCTGGTGGGCTAGTTGGCCCCTAGGGAACCTCGGGATTGAGGAGGAATTAATTCTCCAACTTAAAACGCGCCACAGGGCGTGTTTGCAGACATGTCACTTCAGGCCCCACCCCCTTCCTTCACCATTGTGCAAATATTCCTCTAAAATCAGCTGAACTACGAATTCCGATTTACTCACCTGTTATCAGGAGAGACCTCAGTGCTGCATCTTTGAGCCCAGTACTGATCCTGAAAAGTAATTTTAACCGTACTTACCAGTAACTTGAATTTCCTTCCATAGGATATCATTGACTGGTTTCACTTGTAAATTCTTCTAAGTGTGGAGTTTTGGAACTTTATAATATTCCTCTAAAATCAGCCGAACTACGATTTCCAATTTACTCACCTGTTATCAGGAGAGACCTCAGTGCTGCATCTTTGAGCCCAGTACTGATCCTGAAAAGTAATTTTAACCGTACTTACCAGTAACTTGAATTTCCTTCCATAGGATATCATTGCCTGCTTTTTGCTGAAAAAGTTTCTAAGTGTCGATTTTTGAAACATACAAATATTCCTCTAAAATCAGCAGAACTACGAATTCCGATTTACTCACCTAGTATCAGGAGAGACCTCAGTGCTGCATCTTTGAGACCAGTACTGATCCTGAAAAGTAATTTTAACCGTACTTACCAGTAACTTGAATTTCCTTCCATAGGCTAACATTGACTGGTTTCACTTGGAAATTCTTCTAAGTGTGGAGTTTTGGAACTTTATAATATTCCTCTAAAATCAGCCGAACTACGAATTCCGATTTACTCACCTGTTATCAGGAGAGACCTCAGTGCTGCATCTTTGAGCCCAGTACTGATCCTGAAAAGTAATTTTAACCGTACTTACCAGTAACTTGAATTTACTTCCATAGGATATCATTGACTGGTTTCACTTGGAAATTCTTCTAAGTGTGGAGTTTTGGAACTTTAGAATATTCCTCTAAAATCAACCGAACTACGAATTCCAATTTACTCACCTGTTATCAGGAGAGAACCCAGTGCTGCATCTTTTAGCCCAGCACTGACCCTGAAAAGTAATTCTAACCGTACTTACCAGTAACTTGTATTTCCTTCCATAGGAATCCATTGTCTGGTTTTCAGCAGAAAAGTTTCAGTGTTGATTTTCACAAACTACAAATATTCCTTAAAAATCGCCTGTATGACTTAAACGCATTCTTTCAACTGTTTACAGGAGATGCACCAGTGCTGGATCCAGGATCCACCACTGAGTAAGAAAAAGTAACGATAACACTACTTACCTGCTAAGTGAATTTCCTCCCATAGGATAACATTGGTGATTCTATGTGAAAAAGTTTCTAAGTGTCAACTTTTAAAATACAATAATATTCCTTAAAAATCACTACTGTAACCAAAACGCTTTTACTCAACTGTTCACAGGAGATGTCCCAGGACTGAATCTAGGATCCAGTCCTGTGGTTAGAAAAGTAATCCATAAAGTAACTATTTGCATTTAACTAGAAATTCACATTGAGCTCAATGTTGCATTGTGTTTGAAATTGTGTTGCCCATTGCAACAACTGTAACTACTGTACTTAAAAGTCTATTGCCTATTTGCAAAGTATTTAAACTAAAGTAAATCATTCTGAGAAAGTATATTTTGTAATGTAATGTATAATGTAATTACAATGTAATTTAAAAAATAAAATATCTAAAAATAAATAGTTTAAAAAATGTAGTAAATCAGTATCAAAAAAATAAATATAACAATTAATACATTTAAAAATTGTCATTTACAAAACCTTTGAAATTCACTGAAAAAAACCATAGGTTTCAGACATGTTATAGTTAGGAATTAGCATTTAAAAAACCTTTGAAATTCACTGAAAAAACCATAGGTTTCAGGCACGTTATAGTTAGAAATTAGCATTTAAAAAACCTTACAAATTCACTGAAAAAACCATAGGTTTAGGGACAGTTATAGTTAGTTGGACATTGCACTCGTACAAAACCCGTGAAATTCCCCGTTATAGTTAGTTCGGCGAACTATAACTCGCGCCCACTAATGCACTGCTGATGACGTCACATATTACATCACTCATGACATGGTCAGTGACATCACTGATGACATCTCAAATGACATCACTGATGACATCACTGATGACATCATCCATGTGATAATTTGATGCATCTTCTCATACCCTAATATAACTTTTGATACACCCACTGTAAATTACAGACTGCCATTGTCAAAACCATAGACACTCCAACACCAATTACTATATACACACTCACTGATTCTTAGGTCTACACACACACATCTACTCACTCACCCGTACAGTCACTCATACTTATAGTCACTCAGTACAGGACTATTATATGCACTCATACACCTATATAAACACTCACACACCGCCACTCATCCATAGAGGTACTCACACACCTAGTCAGTCATGCAAAAATTAAGCACACACCCATTTACTCACCTATACAGTTATACACACACCAGCTCACTTTCTCATACAAATACTAGCACATTCTTACGCTCTTATACAATCTCTGATACAAGCACACACTCATCCATACAGTCACTCTCACAATCACACACTCTCGCTTATAGCTATTTATATACTCCAACACACATATATACTGCCTTTCACATATGTAGTTACTCACACATGTACCACTGGGACATACATTCACTCACTAACACACTCTTACACACACTTACCCACCCATACAGTCTATCACAGATGCACTCTTGAAACCATCCACCCAGTGAATCACCCACTCACACATCTATGCACAGAGTCGCACACACCCCACCCACACAAACACTCAGGCACCCATACAGATACTCAGACAACCAATCAATAACTCATATAGACACTCATGTAGCTATTCACAAACCCATGCAGCCACTTACACAGCAACAGACAGACGGATACAGACATTCACCCAGTTTAGTCACTAACCCATGCATTCAGTAAGATACGTTTAATCACTCGCTAATAGAGTTAGTCACGCACCTACTAAATCATCCATACAGACACTTATACACCCACTCATTCTTCAATACGCCTTTCCCTATATATATTAAACATATTTAAACTTTACAGAAACACACAGTCACTGGATGATGTCATCAGTGATGTCATTTGAGATGTCATCAGTGATGTCATCAGTGATGTCACTGACCATGTCATGAGTGATGTAATATGTGACGTCATCAGCAGTGCATTGCGGGGCGCGAGTTATAGTTCGCCGAACTAACTATAACGGGGGAATTTCACGGGTTTTGTACGAGTGCAATGTCCAACTAACTATAACTGTCCCTAAAACCTATGGTTTTTTCAGTGAATATATATATATATATATTTTTTTTTTCTGCAATGTGATCCTTTGACCCAGGGCGCTCGTCAGCGGGTGCTCTGCGTAGGGGCTGGATCCTGGCCCAAAGCCATCAATTTTGAAACAAGGGACGCGGCACTCAAAGCTTGGATTAAGCTTACTTTAATTCAAGTTCAGTTCAGGGCATCTTTTGGAATATATCTCAACACGGCAGTCCGGCCGTGGAGGATGCACCGCCCATGTAAAGGAAGTGTGGGGCTGCTGTGATGGAATTTTTCCGAGCCGATTTAGCAGTGTGGAGGATCTCTACACTTTAAGACCGTTTTCTTCACTCTGAGGCCCACTGGAGGGTTTAAATTAACTTTAAAAGTGAATACTGTGTCAGAACTCGGACTCCACTGGAGGGGATTTATTAATAGCACTACAATTCCCAGCATGCAGGAACAATCGGGCTCACCTGGTAGCAGCATGAAGATGGAATATAAATAGATTTGTTGTGCGCAGCCGTGAACTGACAGCTTTCCTTATGATTAAGGGGCAGGAGCCCCGAAACGTGTCAGGGAGAAAGGGATCTTAACTCAGAAAGAAGAAGCTGGTCTTTTTAATAAAGTTCATGTTGAACAATCCCTCACGGAGTGGCGTCCTTAAAGCTCAGGGCATCTTTTGGAATATATATATATATATATATATATATATATATATATATATATATATATATATCTCATGCTCCAATGTTGCCAGAATGAATGAGCAGCACTCCAACGCCAGTGTAAGGCAAAGCCGTTATTAGGTATGAGCAATGTCCCAAAGGCCGATTCCAAATTCTCAGCTGTTCCGTCGCCTGACGCGTTTCGAAGGGAAAGCCCTTCTTCCTCAGAGGCTATTTTTAAAACGGAAAGGATTACGTGCAATTCCGGTCTCAGTCTCTTAAGTGATGCAAAATTCCACGCCCTAGATAGGCTGCTCATTAGAGACTGCGGGCATTGTGGGGTCTGTAGTTCCAGGAATTTCTGCCACTGATGGCTGCACTAAGCCCTCAAATGGGCCTCAGCAATCGGGGCACCACTCTCAATCCTCACTGAAGTTTCCACATGACAGCCCGGTCGATACCGAGCCTGTGGCCCCCTAGGTTTGCGGGGAGGTGCTTGCTCGGCAGCGTGGCCAGCCGCCATTATCTCATGCTCCCAGGTTGCCAGAATGAATGAGCAGCACTCCAACGCCAGTGTAAGGCAAAGCCTTTATTAGGAATGAGCAATGTCCCAAAGGCTGATTCCAAATTCTCAGCTGTTCCGTCGCCTGACGCGTTTCGAAGGGAAAGCCCTTCTTCCTCAGAGGCTATTTTTAAAACGGAAAGGATTACGTGCAATTCCGGTCTCAGTCTCTTAAGTGATGCCAAATTCCACGCCTTAGATAGGCTGCTCATTAGAGACTGCGGGGCACTGTGGGGTCTGTAGTTCCAGGAATTTCTGCCACTGATGGCTGCACTAAGCCCTCAAATGGGCCTCAGCAATCGGGGCACCCCTCTCAATCCTCACTGAAGTTTCCACATGACAGCCCGGTCGATACCGAGCCTGTGGCCTCCTAGGTTTGCGGGTTGGTGCTTGCTCGGCAGCGTGGCCAGCCGCCATTATGTCATGCTCCAATGTTGCCAGAACCAATGAGCAGCACTCCAACGCCAGTGTAAGGCAAAGCTTTTATTAGGTATGAGCAATGTCCCAAAGGCCGATTCCAAATTCTCAGCTGTTCCGTCGCCTGACGCGTTTCGAAGGGAAAGCCCTTCTTCCTCAGAGGCTATTTTTAAAACGGAAAGGATTACGTGCAATTCTGGTCTCAGTCTCTTAAGTGATGCCAAATTCCACACCCTAGATAGGCTGCTCATTAGAGACTGCGGGGCATTGTGGTGTCTGTAGTTCCAGGAACTTCTGCCACTGATGGTTGCACTAAGCCATCAAATGGGCCTCAGCAATTGGGGCACCCCTCTCAATCCTCACTGAAGTTTCCACATGACAGCCCGGTCGATACCGAGCCTGTGGCCCCCTAGGTTTGCGGGGTGGTGCTTCTAGGCTATCTAGGGCGTGGAATTTGGCATCACTTAAGAGACTGAGACTGTAATATGTGACGTCATCAGCAGTGCATTGCGGGGGCACGAGTTATAGTTAGCTCAACTAACTATAACGGCCAAATTTCTCTGGTTTTGTACAAGTGAAATGTCCAACTAACTATAACATCCCTGAAACCTGTGGTTTTTTCAGTGAATTTCTATGGTTTTTTAAATGCTAATTTCTAACTATAACGTCTCTGAAACCTATGGTTTTTTCTGTGAATTTCTATGGTTTTTTAAATGATAATTTCTAACTATAACGTCCCTGAAACCTATGGTTTATTCAGTGAATTTCTAAGGTTATTTAAATGCTAATTTCTAACTATAACGTCCCTGAAAGCTATGGTTTTTCAGTGAATTTCAAAGGTTTTTTAAATACTAATTTCAAACTATAACGTCCCTGAAACCTATGGTTTTTTCAGTGAATTTCTAAAGTTTTTTAAATGCTAATTTCTAACTATGCCTATAGAGGTAGGACATGTGCAGAAAGAGGAGGAAAGGCGCAGAAAGAAGCAAGAGAAATACAGAAAGAGGCAACAGAAGACCAGAAAGAGGAAGAAAGGTGCAGAAAGAAGCAAGAGATATGCATAAAGAACCAACAGAGGTGCAGAAAGAGGCCTTGTTGCAAAGTCATCCTCTGCCGTGGGCACCCCCCAACTTTTTGCTGACTGCTACTGGTGGTAACTGACTCTGACTGACACTGGGCTCTGCCTAACCAGGCCCAGAGTCAGTGCTATGCTGAAAGACACTTAGAATACAGTGAAAACACCTACATACACTAGGGTACACTATGGGTTGGGGTACCCTTATGAATGGCATGACCTCCCCTGTAAGGCCCTAGTACATAATAGGGCAGGTGGATTAAAACTACCTCTAAGTCCCTAGCATATAATAGGGCATGGCGGTTTAGAGGCCAGCAGCCCTTTTCTGCACTTGCATGTGTGCACTGCTGAGCCTGAGGTCAGTGTTAAAGTAGATCTGTGTGTGCAGAAAGAGGCAAGAGAGGTGCAGAAAGAGGGAATAAGGGTGCAGAAAGAGGCAAGAGAGGTGCAGAAAGAAGCAAGAGAGGTGCAGAAAGAAGCAAGAGAAGTGCAGAAAGAAGCAACAGAGGTGCAGAAAGAGGCAAGAGAAGTTCAGACAGAGGCAGCAGAGGTACAGAAACAGGCAGAAGAGGTGCAGAAAGAGGGAACAGGGGTGCAGAAAGAGAGAAGAGGGGTGCCGAAAGAGGAGTGCAGAAATTTGCAAGAGAGGTGCAGAAAGAAGCAAGAGCAGTGCAGTAAGAAACAACAGAGGTGCAGAAGGAGGCAAGAGGGGTACAGAAAGAGGCAAAAGAAGAGCAGAAACAAGCAAAAGAGATGCGGAAAGAGGCTAGAGGGGTACAGAAAAAGGCAAGAGAGGTGCAGAAAGAGGCAAGAGAGGTGCACAAAGAGGGAAGAAGGGTGCAGAAAGAGGCAAGAGTGGTGCAGAAAGAGGCAAGAGAAATGCAGAAAGAAGCAAAAGAGGTGCAGAAAGAGGCAAGAGGGGTGCAGAAAGAGGCAAGAGCAGTGAATAAAGAACCAAGAGACGTGCAAGAAAAGGGAAGAAGGGTGCAGAAAGAGGCAAGAGAAGTGCAGAAGGAAGCAACAGAGGTGCAGAAAGAGGCAAGAAAAGTGCAGAAAGAGGCAAGAGAGTTGCAAAAACAGGCAAAAGAGGTGCACAAAGAGGGAACAAAGGTGCACATAGAGGCAAGAGAAGTACAGGAAGAAACAACTGAGGTGCAGAAAGAGGCAAGAGGGGTGCAGAAATGTGCAAGAGAGTAGCAGATAGAAGCAAGAGCAGTGCAGAAAGAATCAACAGAGGTGCAGAAAGAGGCAATAGGGGTGCAGAAAGAAGCAACAGAAGTGCAGAAAGAAGCAAAAGGGGTGCAGAAAGAAGTAACAGAGGTGCAGAAAGAGGCAAGAGGGGTGCAGATAGAGGAAGAGAACTGCAAAAAAGAACCAACAGAGGTGCAGAAGGAGGCAAGGGGGGTGCAGAAAGAGGCAAGAGGGGTGCAGAAATTTGCAAGAGAGGTGCAGAAAGAAGCAAGAGCTGTGCAGTAAGAAACAACAGAGGTACTTAAGGAGGCAAGAAGGGTGTAGAAAGAGGCACGAGGGGTGCAGAAAGAAGGAAGAGAAGTGCAGAAAGAAGCAACAGAGGTGCTGAAAGAGGCATGAAGGGTGCAGAAAGAGCCAAGAGAAGTGCAGAAAGAAGCAACAGAGGTACAGAAAGAGGCAAGAGTGGTGCAGAAAGAGGGAAGAGAGGTGTAGAAAGAGGCAAGAGAGTTGCAGAAAGAGGGAAGAGGGGTGCAGAAAGAGGCAAGAGGGGTGCAGAAAGAAGCAAGTGAGGTGCATAAAGAGGCAAGTGAGGTGCAGAAAGAGGCAAGTGAGGTGCAGAAAGAGGCAAGAGGGGTGCAGAAAGAAGCAAGTGAGGTGCAGAAAGAGGCAAGAGAGGTGCAGAAACAGGCAAGAGAAGTGCAGAAAGAGGCAAGAGAATTGCTGAAAGAAGCAACAGAGGTGTAGAAAGAAGCAAGAGAAGTGCAGAGAGAGGCAAGTGAGATGCAGAAAGAGGCAAGAGAGGTACAGAAAGAAGCAAGGCAGGTGTAGAAAGAAGCCTGGGAAGTGCAGAATGAAGCAAGAGGGGTGCAGAAAGAGGCAATAGAGGCGCAGAAAGAGGGAACAAAGGTGCACATAGAGGCAAGAGAAGTACAGGAAGAAACAACTGAGGTGCAGAAAGAGGCAAGAGGGGTGCAGAAATGTGCAAGAGAGTAGCAGATAGAAGCAAGAGCAGTGCAGAAAGAATCAACAGAGGTGCAGAAAGAGGCAATAGGGGTGCAGAAAGAAGCAACAGAAGTGCAGAAAGAAGCAAAAGGGGTGCAGAAAGAAGTAACAGAGGTGCAGAAAGAGGCAAGAGGGGTGCAGATAGAGGAAGAGAACTGCAAAAAAGAAGCAACAGAGGTGCAGAAGGAGGCAAGAGAAGTGCAGAAAGAGGCAAAAGAGTTGCAGAAACAGGAAAAAGAGGTGCAGAGAGAAGCAAGAGCAGTGCAGAAAGAACCAACAGAGGTGCAGAAGGAGGCAAGGGGGGGTGCAGAAAGAGGCAAGAGGGGTGCAGAAATTTGCAAGAGAGGTGCAGAAAGAAGCAAGAGCTGTGCAGTAAGAAACAACAGAGGTACTTAAGGAGGCAAGAAGGGTGTAGAAAGACGCACGAGGGGTGCAGAAAGAAGGAAGAGAACTGCAGAAAGAAGCAACAGAGGTGCTGAAAGAGGCATGAAGGGTGCAGAAAGAGCCAAGAGAAGTGCAGAAAGAAGCAACAGAGGTACAGAAAGAGGCAAGAGTGGTGCAGAAAGAGGGAAGAGAGGTGTAGAAAGAGGCAAGAGAGTTGCACAAAGAGGGAAGAGGGGTGCAGAAAGAGGCAAGAGGGGTGCAGAAAGAGGCAAGAGGGGTGCAGAAAGAAGCAAGTGAGGTGCAGAAAGAGGCAAGTGAGGTGCAGAAAGAGGCAAGTGAGGTGCAGAAAGAGGCAAGAGGGGTGCAGAAAGAAGCAAGTGAGGTGCAGAAAGAGGCAAGAGAGGTGCAGAAACAGGCAAGAGAAGTGCAGAAAGAGGCAAGAGAATTGCTGAAAGAAGCAACAGAGGTGTAGAAAGAAGCAAGAGAAGTGCAGAGAGAGGCAAGTGAGATGCAGAAAGAGGCAAGAGAGGTACAGAAAGAAGCAAGGCAGGTGCAGAAAGAAGCCTGGGAAGTGCAGAATGAAGCAACAGGGGTGCAGAAAGAGGCAATAGAGGCGCAGAAAGAAGCAACAGAGGTGCAGAAGGAGGCAAGAGAACTGCAGAAAGGCAAGAGAGTTTGTAGAAACAGGCAAAAGAGGTACAGAAATAGGGAACAGGGGTGCAGACAGAGGCAAGAGAGGTGCAGACACAGGTAAGAGGGGTACAGAAAGAGGCAAGAGGGGTGCAGAAATGTGCTAGAAAGGTGCAGAAAGAAGCAAGAGCAGTGCAAAAGAACCAACAGAGGTGCAAAAAGAGGCAAGAGAACTGCAGAAAGAGGCAAGAGAGTTGCACAAACAGGCAAAAGGAGAGCAGAAAGAGGGAACAGGTGGGCAGACTGAGGCAAGAGAGGTGCAGAAAGAGGGAAGAGGGGTGCAGAAAAAGGTAAGAGGGATGCAGAAATTTGGAACAGAGGTGCAGAAAGAAGCAAGAGCAGTGCAGAAAGAACCAATAGAGGTGCAGAAAGCGGCAAGAGGGATACAGAAAGAGGCAAGTGAAGTGCAGAACGAAGCAAAAGAGGTGCAGAAAGAACCAACAGAGGTGCAAAAAGAGGCAAGAGGGGTGTAGAAAGGGTTAGGAGAGGTGCACAAAGAGGCAATAGGGGTACAGAAAGAGGCAGGAGGTGTGCAGAAAGAGGCAAGAGAGGTGCAGAAAGAGGCAAGAGAGGTGCACAAAAAGGGAAGAAGGGTGCAGAAAGAGGCAAGTGGGGTGCAGAAAGAAGCAAGAGAGGTGTAGAAAGAAGCAAGAGAAGTGCACAAAGAAACAACAGAGGTGTAGAAAGAAGCAACAGAGGTGCTGAAAGAGGCATGAAGGGAGCAGAAAGAGCCAAGAGAAGTGCAGAAATAAGCAACAGAGGTAAAGAAAGAGGCAAGAGTGGTGCAGAAAGAGGGAAGAGAGTTGCACAAAGAGGGAAGAGGGGTGCAGAAAGAGGCAAGAGGGGTGCAGAAAGAGGTAAGAGGGGTGCAGAAAGAAGCAAGTGAGGTGCAGAAAGAGGCAAGTGAGGTGCAGAAAGAGGCAAGTGAGGTGCAGAAAGAGGCAAGACGGTTGCAGAAAGAAGCAAGTGAGGTGCAGAAAGAGGCAAGAGAGGTGCAGAAACAGGCAAGAGAAGTGCAGAAAGAGGCAAGAGAATTGCTGAAAGAAGCAACAGAGGTGAAGAAAGAAGCAAGAGAAGTGCAGAGAGAGGCAAGTGAGATGCAGAAAGAGGCAAGAGAGGTACAGAAAGAAGCAAGGCAGGTGCAGAAAGAAGCATGGGAAGTACAGAATGAAGCAACAGGGGTGCAGAAAGAGGCAATAGAGGCGCAGAAAGAAGCAACAGAGGTGCAGAAGGAGGCAAGAGAACTGCAGAAAGGCAAGAGAGTTTGCAGAAACAGGCAAAAGAGGTACAGAAAGAGGGAACAGGGGTGCAGACAGAGGCAAGAGAGGTGCAGACACAGGTAAGAGGGGTACAGAAAGAGGCAAGAGGGGTGCAGAAATGTGCTAGAAAGGTGCAGAAAGAAGCAAGAGCAGTGCAAAAGAACCAACAGAGGTGCAAAAAGAGGCAAGAGAACTGCAGAAAGAGGCAAGAGAGTTGCACAAACAGGCAAAAGGAGAGCAGAAAGAGGGAACAGGTGGGCTTACTGAGGCAAGAGAGGTGCAGAAAGAGGGAAGAGGGGTGCAGAAAAAGGTAAGAGGGATGCAGAAATTTGGAACAGAGGTGCAGAAAGAAGCAAGAGCAGTGCAGAAAGAACCAACAGAGGTGCAGAAAGCGGCAAGAGGGATACAGAAAGAGGCAAGTGAAGTGCAGAACGAAGCAAAAGAGGTGCAGAAAGAACCAACAGAGGTGCAAAAAGAGGCAAGAGGGGTGTAGAAAGGGTTAGGAGAGGTGCACAAAGAGGCAATAGGGGTACAGAAAGAGGCAGGAGGTGTGCAGAAAGGGCAAGAGAGGTGTAGAAAGAGGCAAGAGAGGTGCACAAAAAGGGAAGAAGGGTGCAGAAAGAGGCAAGTGGGGTGCAGAAAGAAGCAAGAGAGGTGTAGAAAGAAGCAAGAGAAGTGCACAAAGAAACAACAGAGGTGCAGAAAGAAGCAAAAGAGGGGCAGAAAGAGGCAAGAGGGGTGCAGAAAGAGGCAAGAGCAGTGAAGAAAGAACCAAGAGACGTGCAAGAAAAGGGAAGAAGGGTGCAGAAAGAGGCACCCTCGTGCAGAAAGAGGCAAGAGAAGTGCAGAAGGAAGCAACAGAGGTGCAGAAAGAGGCAAGAAAAGTGCAGAAAGAGGCAAGAGAGTTGCAGAAACAGGCAAAAGAGGTGCACAAATAGGGAACAAGGGTGCACATAGAGGCAAGAGAAGTACAGAAATAACCAACCGAGGTGCAGAAAGAGGCAAGAGGGGTGCAGAAATGTGCAAGAGAGTAGCAGATAGAAGCAAGAGCAGTGCAGAAAGAACCAACAGAGGTGCAGAAAGAGGCAATAGGGGTGCAGAAAGAAGCAAGAGAAGTGCAGAAAGAAGCAAGTGAAGTGCAGAAAGAAGTAACAGAGGTGCAGAAAGAGGCAAGAGGGGTGCAGAAAGAGGAAGAGAACTGCAAAAAAGAAGCAACAGAGGTGCAGAAGCAGGCAAGAGAAGTGCAGAAAGAGGCAAGAGAGTTGCAGAAACAGGAAAAAGAGGTGCATAGAGAAGCAAGAGCAGTGCAGAAAGAACCAACAGAGGTGCAGAAGGAGGCAAGAGGGGTGCAGAAAGAGGCAAGAGGGGTGCAGACAGTTGCAAGAGAGGTGCAGAAAGAAGCAAGAGCAGTGCAGTAAGAAACAACAGAGGTACAGAAGGAGGCAAGAAGGGTGTAGAAAGAGGCACGAGGGGTGCAGAAAGAAGGAAGAGAAGTGCAGAAAGAAGCAACAGAGGTGCTGAAAGAGGCACGAAGGGTGCAGAAAGAGCCAAGACAAGTGCAGAAAGAAGAAACAGAGGTACAGAAAGAGGCAAGAGTGGTGCTGAAAGAGGGAAGAGAGGTGTAGAAAGAGGCAAGAGAGTTGCACAAAGAGGGAAGAGGGGTGCAGAAAGAGGCAAGAGGGGTGCAGAAAGAGGGAAGAGAGGTGTAGAAAGAGGCAAGAGAGTTGCACAAAGAGGGAAGAGGGGTACAGAAAGAGGCAAGAGGGCTGCAAAAAGAAGCAAGTGAGGTGCAGAAAGAGGCAAGAGGGGTGCAGGAAGAAGCAAGTGAGGTGTACAAAGAGGCAAGAGAGGTGCAGAAAGAGGCAAGAGAGGTACGGAAACAGGCAAGAGAAGTGCAGAAAGAGGCAAGAGAGGTGCAGAAAGAAGCAACACAGGTGCAGAAAGAAGCATGGGAAGTGCAGAATTAAGCAACGGGGGTGCATAAAGAGGCAAGAGAGGTGCAGAAAGAAGCAACAGAGGTGCAGAAGGAGGCAAGAGAACTGCAGAAAGAAGCAACAGAGTTGCAGAAACAGGCAGAAGAGGTACAGAAAGAGGGAACAGGAGTGCAGACAGAGGCAAGAGAGGTGCAGACACAGGTAAGAGTGGTACAGAAAGAGGCAAGAGGGGTGCAGAAATTTGCAAGAAAGGTGCAGAAAGATGCAAGAGCATTGCAAAAGAACCAACATAGGTGCAAAAAGAGGCAAGAGAACTGCAGAAAGAGGCAAGAGAGTTGCACAAACAGGCAAAAGGGGAGCAGAAAGAGGGAACAGGTGGGCAGACTGAGGCAAGAAAGGTGCAGAAAGAGGGAAGAGGGGTGCAGAAAAAGGCAAGAGGGATGCAGAAATTTGGAACAGAGGTGCAGAAAGAAGCAAGAGCAGTGCAGAAAGAGGCAAGTGAAGTGCAGAACGAAGCAAAAGAGATGCAGAAAGAACCAACAGAGGTGTAAAAAGAAGCAAGAGGGGTGTAGAAAGGGTTAGGATAGGTGCACAAAGAGGCCAGAGGGGTACAGAAAGAGGCAGGAGGGGTGCAGAAAGAAGGAAGAGAACTGCAGAAAGAAGCAACAGAGGTGCTGAAAGAGGCACGAAGGGTGCAGAAAGAGACAAGAGAGGTGCAGAAAGAAGCAACAGAGGTATAGAAAGAGGCAAGAGTGGTGCAGAAAGAGGGAAGATGGGTGCAGAAACAGGCAAAAGGGGTGTAGAAAGAAGCAAGTGAGGTGCAGAAAGAGGCAAGAGAGGTGCAGAAAGAGGCAAGAGAGGTGCAGAAAGAGGCAAGAGAGGTGTAGAAACAGGCAAGAGAAGTGTTGAAAGAGGCAAGAGAGGTGCAGAAGGAAGCAAGAGAACTGCAGAAAGAGGCAAGAGAGTTGCAGAAAGAGGCAGGTGAGGTGCAGAAGGAGGCAAGAGAACTGCAGAAAGAGGTAAGAGAGTTGCAGAAAGAGGCAAGTGAGGTGCAGAAGGAGGCAAGAGAACTGCAGAAAGAGGCAAGAGAGTTGCAGAAACAGGCAAAAGGGGTGCAGAAAGAGGGAACAGGTGGGCAGACAGACAAGAGAGGTGCAGAAAGAGGGAAGAGGGTTGCAGAAAGGTAAGAGGGATGCAGAAAGAAGCAACAGAGGTGCAGAAAAAAGCAAGAGAAGTACAGAAAGAAGCAACAGAGGTGCAGAAAGAGGCAAGAGGGGTGCAGAAAGAGGCAAGAGGGGTGCAGAAAGAGGCAAGAGAAGTGCAGAAAGAAACAACAGAGATGCAGAAAGAGGCAAGAGAACTGTAGAAAGAGGCAAGAGAGGTGCAGAAACAGGCAGGAGAGGTGCAGAAAGAGGAAACAGGGTTGCAGAAAGAGGCAAGAGGTGTACAGGAAGAAGCAAGTGAAGTGCAGAAAAAGGCAACAGAGGTACAGAAAGAGGCAAGAGAGGTGCAGAAATAGGCAAGAGAGGTGCAGAAAGTGGAAGAGATGAGCAGAAAGAGGCAAAAGAAGTGCAGAAAAAAAGAAAGTTGCAGAAAGAAGCAACAGAAATGCAGAAAGTGGCAAGAGAGGCGTAGAAAGAAGCAAGAGTGGCTTGCACACCATTAGTACCAATTTAACACCCACATTTAGCAATAAGTAACAGGTGACCATTCTAGTTTTGCAAAGGGCCTTCCACCACGCTGTAACACTTGTCGCTGCATTTTTGGTAACGTTTGAGCCTTTTAAGCTAGAAACAAGCCTTTTTTTGTTCAAATCTGTAGATTAGGCCACGGATGATGGATTATGTGGCTAATGCGGAAAATGTGTAATTGTGCGAAAGTCGGCACAGCCAAACAGTTGCATAATTCCAGTGGCCCTGCTCATACCTCTGACTAGGTCCAGAAGTGCTCCTCAGTGATTGCTTCTTTTTTTTTGTCTCATTTAGTTCATAATTTAGCTTCTATGGAAACGAGGAAGACTAAACCTGAGGTTACAACTCCACAACACAGACTACCATACCACATAATTACTCTCCATAACACATAATCCCACTCTACATAATTCCTATACACTAAATACCACATACTTTCTATCCACATAATTTCACTGCACAACATACCACATAATTCCACTACACACAAAGTACATCCACTCCACTCCAAAAAACATTACTAAAAAACGTTTAGATTTACAACGCCAATAGCTCTAACTCCTGCAAATGCGAGACCTATTACATTACAAATGCTTCTTTAACTGGAAGTCGTGTTTGCAGAGTGGTGGAGAAAGGGGGCTGGGCCTCCAACCAGCGCTCAGGAATTCCGCTGCGTAGGACTTACAGGAGGTACAAGGAGGGCTTCTTGGCCCCCAAAGTACCTCAGGAGTAAAGTGGACTTCATCCCCCAACCATTACTCTGCCAGGAGGTGCGTTTGCAGAGTGGTGGAGAAAGGGGGGGCATGGCCTCTGAAGACCTCTAGCAATCCCACTGTGTGGGACTTAGTGGAGGTAACAGGAGAGGTAGTTGGCCCCCAAGGACATGCCCCGGGGCATGGCCACACATTGGGGGCCGCAGGGGGAGCCCCGATGCCCCCGCAGTCCCTTCCGGCTCCCCGCCTCCTGCGGGAGCCGGTATTGCTTTTGGGCAAAGGGAGCTGCAAACATGCAGCTCCCCTTGCCCAAAAGCAATTCTGCTTTGCTTTTTGGAAGCGAGAGCAGGTTTCCCCGGGACATTGCAGGAGCAGGCCTTGGGGGGGTGGCGGTCCCCAGGGCCATCTAGGGCTCCAGGAGGGGGGCTGCGTGGCCGCCCTCCCAACTGTTTAAAGCCCCTCTGAGGTGGCTCGAGCCCCCCACACTTTGTTTTTTGAAGTAGCCCCGGGAAGGTGGTGGTCCCCGGGCTGCTGGGGGGCCGTGTGGCCCCCGCATTCAAATTATATAGCCCCGGGGAGGTGGTGGTCCCCTGGGCTTGGGGGGCCCACGAGGCCCCCCCACCTAAATAAATTATAGCCCTGGGGAGGTGGCGGTCCCCGGGGCTTGGGGAGGCCTGCAAGGCCCCCCGCCCTAAAATAACAATGTCCCGGGGAGGTGGCGGTCCCCGGGGCAGTGTGGGGGGCCGCATGCCCCCCGCATATGATTATCTAAGCCCTGGGGGGGTGGTGGTCCCCGGGGCTGCAGGGGCCCCAGCAGGCCCCTGCTACATAATTAGGTATTGCCCCCGGGAGCTGGCCCACCCGGGTGCTTATAGAAAACGAAGCACTGGAGCCTGCGCTTCGTTTTTTTAACATTTTTTCGTCTGGATTTGCGCACTTAGCGCGCATTCGGCCGATTTAAAAAAAAAAATGCTTTTTTTGGTCCTGTGGGTTCTTGTGGGACCCCCTGAGCAGGCCTAGGGTGTCAGGGTGTTTCTACCCTGCCCCCTTTTCTTGTTTTTATCCTTTTTTTACTGTTTTATTGTGACTCAGTTTTACTACCGAGTCACAAGATGGCTGCCAACACTTCCTGGTCTGGAGTGTTGACAGCCAATCAGATTCAAGCTCGTGCTTGGTAGGGTTCGTGAATCCTCCACAGCCCTCAGATATCGATATTTTTAGTTTTTTTAATTTCTCTGGACCTACGGAACGGATTTACACCCCGAAACCGGTCCTAGGATGCTTGTTTCCAGTCCAGGGAGGACCTGGCTTGGCAGTTCGGGCTGGACTGTTCCTATGAGGCACAGGATCAAGACTGATTTGCATATGGCTGGGTTCAAACTGGAATGGCATGGTGAGCAAAAAAACGATGGATTTAGGCCCAGATCTCTGTACTGGGGTGAATGTATGACATTGTTCTGCATTCTGTCCATCAACTGTTGTTTTTGCATTTGTCACCCCGAGTGGGACGGGTATGCCCAGACGTGGGTCCCGTGCTCTCCATGCCACTGGAATCAAGCTATCCTGGCTGAAGAGGGTGAAACCCCGAAACCGGTCCTAGGATGATTGTTTCCAGTCCAGGAAGGACCTGGCTTGGCAGTTCGGGCTGGACTGTTCCTATGAGGCACAGGGTCAAGACTGATTTGCATATGGCTGGGTTCAAACTGGAATGGCATGGTGAGCAAAAAAACGATGGATTTAGGCCCAGATCTCTGTACTGGGGTGAATGTATGACATTGTTCTGCATTCTGTCCATCAACTGTTGTTTTTGCATTTGTCACCCCGAGTGGCACGGGTATGCCCAGACGTGGGTCCCGTGCTCTCCATGCCACTGGAATCAAGCTATCCTGGCTGAAGAGGGGTGAAACCCCGAAACCGGTCCTAGGATGCTTGTTTCCAGTCCAGGGAGGACCTGGCTTGGCAGTTCGGCCTGGACTGTTCCTATGAGGCACAGGGTCAAGACTGATTTGCATATGGCTGGGTTCAACCTGGAATGGCATGGTGAGCAAAAAAACGATGGATTTAGGCCCAGATCTCTGTACTGGGGTGAATGTATGACATTGTTCTGCATTTTGTCCATCAACTGTTGTTTTTGCATTTGTCACCCCGAGTGGGGCGGGTATGCCCGGACGTGGGTCCCGTGCTCTCCATGCCACTGGAATCAAGCTATCCTGGCTGAAGAGGGTGAAACCCGAAACCGGTCCTAGGATGCTTGTTTCCAGTCCAGGGAGGAACTGGCTTGGCAGTTCGGGCTGGACTGTTCCTATGAGGCACAGGGTCAAGACTGATTTGCATATGGCTGGGTTCAAACTGGAATGGCATGGTGAGCAAAAAATGATGGATTTAGGCCCAGATCTCTGTACTGGGGTGAATGTATGACATTGTTCTGCATTCTGTCCATCAACTGTTGTTTTTGCATTTGTCACCCCGAGTGGGACGGGTATGCCCAGACGTGGGTCCCGTGCTCTCCATGCCACTGGAATCAAGCTATCCTGGCTGAAGAGGGTGAAACCCCAAAACCGGTCCTAGGATGCTTGTTTCCAGTCCAGGGAGGACCTGGCTTGGCAGTTCGGGCTGGACTGTTCCTATGAGGCACAGGGTCAAGACTGATTTGCATATGGCTGGGTTCAAACTGGAATGGCATGGTGAGCAAAAAAACGATGGATTTAGGCCCAGATCTCTGTACTGGGGTGAATGTATGACATTGTTCTGCATTCTGTGCATCAACTGTTGTTTTTGAATTTTTTAAAAAGCATGCTTTCTGAACCAAGACCTACCTTTTAGCCAAATTTGGTGTAATTCTGTTCAGCAGTTCGGGCTGTAGCTTTGTCTAAAGTTCCTACGGAAATTAAAATGGGGAAAACGCGTTTTGGGACCCCCTTTTTTTCTCGGCCCCCACTTGACGAATCACCCCGAAACTTTCAAGAGAGGAGCTGACCTGAGTGAACCATTAGTTTTGAAAATTTCGCGAAGATTTGTCAAACAAAGTCAAAGATATTGGCAAAAGAAAAAACGCTTTTTGAATAGAAACAAGGTCCTAACTATAACTACCTACTGGCGACCGCCCGTAGCTAATATATATATATATATATACACACACAAGAGTTACCTCCAAAATAAGGAGCCCACACAGGTAAGTATCGCTGACTTCTTTAATGGACGCTATCATGCAGTTCAAGGAGACTTTGCCAACAAAGGGTAAAACCAAAGTCCAGCCGACGCGTTTCGTGCTACATGCACTTCATCCTGGGCTTCTGGACTGCAGCTACGAACATCACCGGCTGTTTTGCGCACCTAAGTTATATTATTATATATGAAGACGGGGTCATCGATGATGGACTGACAAAGGACGAGTTCTCAGTAAGGCCATTGATGAAGGCCGGAAAAGCTCAGATTGGGAAAAGTAAAGAGTTCACATCCAGGGAGATAACAATATTTAATTTGTACATTAACTTCAAATGCTATCTTATAGAACAGCTAACCCTGCTACAGTGAAAATAGCTTTTTTATGCCTTTTAACTGGATGGACATGTTTTACTTTAAAGCTTTACATGCTGTACTCTTAGATATTGTGCACGCTGCCTTATGGACACTTAAGGCTAACTTAGGGGTGACATTAATATTTAAAATGAGGGTTTAGTCCTGTCAAAATGGGTTATATTGACAGGCCGAATTTGCAGTTTTATTAGGCACACCCAGGCTACTGGTGGCAAGGCTGTAGTCATGGTTTGCATTGTCACATTAGTTAGTAGTGGCACAATATGTGCTGCAGTCCACTAGTGATTTTTAACCATATATTAGGGACTTTTAGGTAAGGTAAATGTGCCAATTAAGGGTATAGCCAAATTAGACATATTTTAGGGATCAGAACACATGCACTGGGGTCTGGTTAACAGATTCCCAGTGCACAGTCAAACCACTGCACAGAAACAATGGGAGGTGGGTAAACGAATGAAGGAATTGAATAAACTGGGGGCTAGGGCACAATTGAAGTTCCCAGCATCACTTCGTATCATGTGGAACAATCACATGTACATCTACCGCTCGGTTGAGGAGGTAGATGATCTTATTGATAAAATCAAGAAGGGAGCAGGGGTATAGGTAAAGAGTAATGTTGAAGCATGGGAGGCCCAGAGAGACCAGGGAAAGGAAAATGTAATGGTTAAATATCTCTTCTTGGCCCGAGGGACTAAAGCCGATTAGGCTTACATCCTAAAATAGTAGGGAGGGATCCCCGGGGGGTTGGAGGGGCACGTGGGTGGGATGGGGGGGTGGGAAGCATGGGGGAGCAAGGGGTGGGGAGCAGTGGGAAATCTTTTTTTTAAATCCTCTATCATAGTCTCAATTTCAGGTAGCCCGTTTTGAGTTTTTCTTGTCAGGTACAGATACAACTGGATGGCCCCTTTTAACAGTTGAGCCTCTGCAATGGGAGTTTGTGATCTAAAATTCCTCTCGTGGAATATTAATGGTTTGAGATGTCCCCGTAGACAGAGGTTAGTGATGAAATATCTAGAGCAAAGCCCCGCCCAAATATGTTTAATTCAGGAGACCCATTTGAGCCACTTAGAGAGTCGCACCATACTTGCAAGGTACTCTTGGATAAAATATTTTTGCACTTCAGAACAGATAGCCCACTGCAAGGGGGTGGCCATTTTGATAAAACAGGGGGCGGGTTGCCTAATTAAATCAATTAAAACTGACCAAACTGGGAGATGGATAATAGCCAAACTAGACTTTGGAGGATCAGAGTTAGTATGTGTATCCTTCTACGGTCCTAATACCGATGACCCCACATACATATGTAAGCTACAATGGAATCTGATGGAAGCAGTCTCCCCTATAATAATCGGAGGTGATTTTAATGTGCTTCTTGACCCCCTAAAGGACAGATCAAATCAGAGCCACTATGTAGGGGCGCCTCGGGTACGTCAGGCTCTAAATAATATGATACATGATCTGGAGTTTTCGGATCTGTGGAGGGCAAAGATGGGTAACATACAGGGCTTTACCTTCCACAGTAAGAAACACGGACACTTTTCTAGAATTGACTATGTTCTGATTGATAGGTCTATTGTAGATGATATGACATCAATAGTCATTCAGCCTAGTCATATATCAGATCATGCCCCTGTCGTTTTTGCCTTAGCAGGGAGCCGGTACAATTTAAGACCTAGATGGACACTTAAAAGATCTATGTTGACTGACACAGAGATAGCAAGAGATCTTAAACTTGCATCCCAAGACTATTTCTCTGTAAATATTGGATCAACATCTATGGATTACATGCGGGATGCCTTTAAGGCATATTTGAGGGGCTTTTTACATAGTCGTGTCTGTACCAAGAACAGGGAGGAATCACAAGAATTACGAATGCTGGAGGATAAAATCTCCCAATTTGAGGCGGAAAGGATTCGGCTTAATCAGGGGGCACCTGAAAGAATACTACAAATTCAGAGGGAACTTGAAAATGCCCGCCAGGAATATAGGGTAAGGCTCGATCAGAAATGTAAAGCACAGTGGCTGACAAAATCTATGCAGAATTTTGAATATGGAGAGAAGGCAGGAGCACTCTTGGCATGGAAAGCCAGAGCGGATCGTG